>CM069458.1:23213597-23671907 GCA_035610835.1 Ophiura sarsii
AATTATATTCCTCATGACTCAGTAATAAGTCATTCTCAAAGTATAGTATACACAATAATTTGATTTTGAAAGCTTCCATATTCATAGTTTTCCTTACCAGATCTCAAATGATAGTAATAGTACGGTATGATCCTCTTGATACATGAATGAATGATAGACTCTGGTACATGGTACAAGATGTATGTACTTCACATAGAAATCTGCACGAGCAAGCTTTATGATCTGAGCAGAGCTGTCAAACATTTATTATTGTCGCATCACTGGCATTGGATATGAAGAGAGTAAAGAGACCACTGGTTACTTTTATCTTTGAACTCCTGCTGGCAGCCCATAGTCCCATTTGTACGCTTGTGATTACAATTATTGAGATTTATGTCTGTTTGTGTATTTTCATGTGCATCTCCTTTTTTAACTTTCTCTATTTTTGCATTGAAAGAGTTTCTTAAATGTGACTATCAATTTGGCCTTGTCTTCCTTTTCATCCTTTAAGCAAAAATATTATATCCTCAAATCTGAGATATATCTGTCAGCTGCTGTCCCTTTTAGTCATCTCCATTCATGTTACTGCTTATTCCTCTTGATGTTGATGATTCCATTTCCTCAAACTATACTACTTTCGAACTTGTTTGGTGCTTATGGTTTTTCTTTATATCTCATTGATCCAATATTTCCTCAAGGTTTTCTAGGTCGTTCTTAACCATGTTAACAGTTCTTCCTTCAATTTTTAGTGCTGCATTGATAAATTGAATTTCCTATGGATCGGAACCCTCGTTGTATAACTTTCCTCAGATCCACCTTCACGACTCGACTCGTCTTCTTTTCACTGTTTTTGATTGACTGCCTGCCCTGATGATATTGTAATGTTCCTCGAAGGGCTTGAGATTACCTGTATGATACTTCCATCCACATGCGTCAGTTTGTGGCTTCACTGCCTCACTTCAAATTGAATCTAGCTTTGCCCTGCCCTATTCGTCATCTTGTCCTCTCTTTTCTATTTCCCTTTTCTTTTCTCCCTTTTCCTCTTCTTATTCCTCTTTTTCTCTTCCTCTTTTTCCTCTTTCCTTCCTCCTTTTTTTGTTTTTGGCAATGGCATGATTTCCTCAATTTTAGCTGTTATTTCCTGGGAGCGGTGCTCCCCGCTCCCGCACTATTTGCATCCCTGGATGATATATTCAGGAGATAGTTACATAGGTCAGATGCTGTCTTCGTAAGAGAGTAACAATGATCACATGATATATTCAGGAGATAGTTATCAGGACGCCCTATAGTTACATCAAAATTATGAGAATTGACACACACAATATATGGTGATGTCCCAACGAATGTAAATGTAGGCCTATGTTATTTTAGAATGAGAGTACATGAAGATTGAAATGAAAATGGGTTAGGAGTTAGCTAGGAGTTATTATAATAACTCCTTCATTTTAGCCTTTTTATTTTTTAGCCGAGCCGCCGATTTTACGCCACTGTATGCCTGGAAATGCCGACATCTTTACATGTTTTAAGCCGCATGGAAAATCAAATCGGTGATACTTACTTGATTTTCAGATATGGTATAAATAAGCGTTGGTATGATAAGATTGCAAATATGTCATACATCAACTCACTAGCCTAATTAATTATGCAAATGGCAATTAGACAAAGACCAACGTTTGAAGCTCATGCCAAGTCACATCATCATAGCTCATCTCATACGGTATATCCACAAACTTTGATATTTTATGCATACATATTTATACATAATTAGGACATTAACTGGCAACTAGAGTTGAAAAAAAAGAAAAAAAAAGAAAAGAAAGTTATTTCCAAGGCTGTTGGTTTTTTGGGTTGACACCTCCCTGGTTTTATATGCCCCTTTGACCTAACATATCTCGGCGTCCGATTGGAATAAAATCACATTTCCAGAATCTTTTTGATCATACACGAAATCTAACTTGTTGACTCAAACAATGCACATGCAAACATTTAATTTTCAGTGATTTCTACCGTGTGTCTACTGGATTATTGACATTGAACCAATTACAAAGAAAAAGAAAAACTACCAAAAAAAACCTCAGAATTTAAACAATGGCGGGTCCCATGACATGGAAATAAGCCAATCCAATTCTCTGCATAACGCCATAAAACGTACAATTATCACACATCTGTTTATCCACACTCTAAAAAATAGTTTACTCAACGTTGGTTAAGGAGGGCACACAAAGCAGTTGGGTAAAAATAATCGGGTACAAATATATATATTGGGTAAAAATTATCCGATATTGGGTAAAAATAATTGGGTACAAATATATTGGGTAAAAATAATTGGGTACAAATATATTGGGTAAAAATTATCCGATATTGGGTAAAAATAATTGGTACAAATATATTGGGTAAAAATTATCCAACATTGGGTAAAAATAATTGGGTAAAAATTATCTAATATTGGGTAAAATAATTGGGTACAAATATATATTGGGTAAAAATTATCCAATATTGGGTAAAAATAATGGGTAAAAATATATATTGGGTAAAATTATCCAATATTGGGTAAAAATTACCCAATATTGGGCAACATTTTACCCAACTGCTTATGTGCCCTCCTTTAACCAACGTTGGGTGAATTACTTTTAGAGTGAACGGTTATTGAATTCGGTACAATCTATCTTATTTTGCATCTGGTTTGACCATTGTGGCTTATACGAATATGACAATACAAGTCATCTATCTGCATGCGATAAGGCCCTGTGAAAAATGAAGAATAACCAGTTGAATAGACCGGAACGAATGCCGAGCAGACATCATGAGAATAAGTATAGGCCCTGCCGCCCCAAATAAGGGAGTGTTCATAAATACTAAGGTGGGGTTGGAAAAAAATGAGGGGTGGGGGATAAAAAAAGCGGGTCAAGAAAAAAACACACCCTATTTTGGGGGGATAACAAAAAAGATGTCCATGGCTCAATTTTATCCAGCCCCCGCCCCCACCCAAAGCATTTATGAACACTCCCTAAGTTTATAGTTATACGTATACGGTCGCCTCGGTCGTGTGACATCTCCACATTCTGAATTGTCAGTCGCGCTTGCCTTTTAAAGGTTTTTTTTATTTATTCAACCACCCTTAGGGGAACTCCTCTATAATCGATTCTTAAATAAATATATCACAATGCCAATACCTGTTGCACATTCAATCGATGTTTTAAGTCAATATGCAATATTATAGGCTGACTGTCTACATGTAGCTCTATAATAACGACATGCATGCATATGTAGCACAATATACACAGAACACAGTATTAACGGAAATCTTCAACATCACACCATGATTGTAAGACGTTTCTAAGCATGTGTCCTCCATCTCCATCTTAATCATGGTTTATCAGTAAATACCAACAAAATCACTTCAATATTTTATAGAAATTCAGGTAACATTGGTATTTACTGAATTTACTACTATTTTAGCATCGCAGTTTATATAGCACTGAGCAAAAAGATTCATCGCCCCGATCCGAGTGCGCCGCGAGATCGAGGCCTATCATGGTACCGGTGCAATGAACCGATAGATGATCAAATCATGCTCATGTCCATGAGCGACATTGTTTGTTTCGATGTTCAAATCTGAGACATTCTTAAGAAAACTGTCTAAGGTAAGTGATTTATCAAGTTCATGATTATTGTGTATGAAGATTATTTAGCCTAACTTAATAGGCTTATTAAAAACACACACAAAACACATAAACACAGCACGTGTGTGCATCACAGCATACCAACCTGATATCGGTAAGACTATTTTGCTACTCTAGCTGCATGGAAAGATTTCTCCCGATTTCTTTCCAGCTTTCTCCTACTTTACCCTAATTTCAGACAACCTCGGAAATGGACACTGAACAAAACCCCGGGTCAAAACCCGATGTAACTGATGGGTAAAATTCGCGATAAAAATGCTTCTAATCTATCCTATTCAGGTAGGTCTGTACTTGAAATAGTGGATCCTCTCTGGGGGGCATTTCTAAGCTATTTAACAGCACAGAAAGTTCATATTTTGGTTATACCCTGTAAAACATTTGATTTAACACGAATTTGCCAGAGACCAATTTTCAAACGATTTGGTTGGCCGTCTACCAACACGACCAATGGCAAGTAGGGGAGAGCGGGGAGTGTTCGCCCATTTTCATTTGAAATGGCATAGATAGGGCCTACGTAAATTTTAAAGATTAAATGAACCTATCATGACATTACATGAAAGATTAATATCTTGGCTACATACGACCACAATTTCAGTACCCTTGGACTTACTGGGAATAAGTAAAGGATGAAGACTGGTGTCAACAATGGTGAACTTGCCCCAATCCCGGGGCAGGTTCGTCCATATGCCGGGGCAAGTTCGCCATAGGCTCATAATTAAGCTTCATAAAGTAGTATATGTATCAAATAGATATTACACATTTGTTACGCAATGTGATTTTCCTCCAAAATAACATTAGGGAGTCCAACATTTAAGGGTGGGGTCATTTTTGCGGAATATAGGCCTACTCGTTAAGAATTTTCTTTTAAAATAAATACCACATTAAAAAAAATTATCTTCTAATTTTATTCTACTTTTTTGTGCTACTCCATTCCAGATAGCTATTTTTATAATAACAAATAGGCCACAGGAGCCTGAATTACAATTGTTAAATTATACAAAATCTAAATCATGTAAATCCCCATTGGCGAACATGCCCCATCATTAAATGGCGAATGTGCCCTATAGCACAATAAGTACATTGATCTGATAACCACGCATGTCCCATATACAATGACGGGTTTATAACTGCATCAAATTCATAACCAATTCCATTACCTAATGTCAATGATGATTGATATTTGAATGTCTTTTTTTTCCAATATCAAAATGGAAAAAATCCACTTTTGTGAAGTAAAACAGGTTTTTAGATGCTAATTTGACAAATGTTATACGGAGATCTACCATGTAACCATGGGAAGATCGCAACGAACAGCAGAACATATTGTGTGTTCGTCATTCAACCAGTGGCCACAATGATGAGAATCATGTGGTGGGCGAATCTGCCCCTAGGGTGTAACACTCCCCGCTCTCCCCTACTGAAATAGCGTATGATATCATGATATAGGCTTGATTGAACCCATGTGATAGTATACAAATAGGCCTACTACATGGTTTTAGAGGAGAAATAGTGCAAACTATTTTTCCCGAGGTACTGGCTACAGGTCTACCACCCGAACCCAGAGGGTGAGTGGTGGTAGGCTGTAGCCATAGCCTACCCGAGGGGAAAATAGTTGGGTGTGATTAAAGTCGGTCCAATTTGATTCCATTACATGAAAATCCAAATTGGACCATGTGATACAGTATCACACTCTCGGGCATTCAATATTTGTATACTATCACACTCTCGGGCATTCGATATTTGTATACCATGTATAGGCCTAGGCCTACCTATAATAAGTAGAAATATCAAACATAATTGTCATATTTTCAAACGGGAAACGCCATATTTTGGATTCATTATAATTCGTCTGCCTCAAAAATAAAAGTAAACTGGTAAAGGAAATTCCTTTTATGTATTATTATCAATGGAATAATGATTGGAGACCCTGCGAAATATTAGCAAGTAGAAGAGGAGACCCGTAACTTTCTAGATGGATATCACGCCAGCCATAGGTTATGAAAGTCATGCATATTGTACAATTTTATCTTATTATTATTTCTCAAAATAATTATTCTTATATACACAGATGGCGAAGAATATACACTTTAAAACAAAACCTGTCGTCTATTTACGATCTTGTCATCAACATGTCTGTTGTTATTCGCGTATGCTCTACTAAAAGACTCTCCCGACCGAACGTCCAGGTTGCAACGACTGTTAGACCATGAGACTCTCGGACCCTCAATTGATTATCAGTATAGCGCTGACGTCGAAGCCGCCGCCGAACAGAACCAAGGGGGCAGGAGAGCGCAGATATTGCGAGATATTGATTATGGAAAGATGCTTCTTGCTCAGTACGACGCTGATGCCGCCGAACATGGTAAAAAATCCAACGGTGCCACCATTATTGGAGGGAAATACCTACGAAGAAAAATACCGATATTAAGCGAAGGTGACGCTGCAGATAATGATGAAACTCACGAAAGAATCGATGGCAATGAACATGTTAGTTTGCGGAACAGATCACAATCTCGAATGTTAGGACGAAAAGGGTTTGCCAGAAGTAGAACTCGTGAAACTTTGAATGATTTAAAAGTTAAAGCTACGGGAGGACTCTCTTCTGAGTCGGATGAACCTTGGCCGATACTGTTACCTCGGCAATGGCGTAAATATACCAACTCTCATCAGAATATATCTTATCACACGGATAAACTTGGACTAAAACCTGTGACATCTGGTGTCCGCAACATGGTTACAGAGGTACGTACATATAGCTGGAACTGGGAGTGAAGAACTGAAGTCTAAATGTATGCTGAGATGACCCCCACCCCCCCTCATCACCATACTACAGTATAATGAAATGAAATTATTAACTCCTCAAATTTCGCCAACTTTTCCTCCAAAACAAACATAGGCCTACATGGTACAGATTTAAGCATTGGCCGCACGTATGTAAAAGAAGTTGAATCCCAACTAAAACTTACATTATGTGTTATTCTTTAAGAAAAATAATAGAGGAATGAATTGAAGTCACCAATTGTACTACTTGCAAGAGGGTTTAACAACATAATTAGCCTTTCGTTGCACTGTAATGTACGTATAGATCATAGTGTTTTTTAAGGCATCAAAAAGGGGGCATTGAGTGAGGAGAGATTAAAAGGGGGATCACGGGTCAATCGTCAGGATTTAGAAAGTTCCCCGGTTCTCTCACCCAAAGATCCATATTTTTGTCGATTTCTCTTTCACAGGTTTATCCTAGTGTTGGAAAGTGCCAGCCTTATTCGCAATCCTACTCCTGCTATTGTATCAAAGCTCTTACTTTAGTGCCCACTCCTTGCATTTTAGTCGGGTATCTACAGAGGGTTAGTGTGCACCCCCCCCCCCCCCCCCCCCCCCCGCCCAGGACCCCCAAACCAACTTTTTAACGTCTTATTATGATCCTAAGACATAATCAGGATGTTAACAAAAATATTTTCATAATGCTAAGGGGTTATGCAAGATGGCGTCCAAAATGGCCGCCATAACTGGTCAAATCTCATAAAATGACATATAGCAATTAAGTTTTAATAGTGGGATGCATGTATTAGACCACTAGACACTCATATCCAGACACTCATATCTCTTGATTTCGACTACATAATTCATATCAACTGTTGGTGATGTTTTATGAAGCAATATTTGAATGGTGTGAGTGAATTGTTATGCTTGAGTGATTTATATCACACTTTGAAGTTTGGTGAAGTGGCGTAGCTAGGTTTTTAATATTGGGGGGGGGGGGGGGGGGGGGGGGGTGGGGGAGGAGGGGAGGGGCAAGAAATTAAAGTGAACCAACAAGATTATTATTACACTTATTGTTGCTGTGAATGAAGTACATTTCGGCTTTAAAGAAGCTTCTACCAAAATAGATTCCATGTTGGGAACACATGTGCGCTAGCGGGCGAAACATTTCCATCTGAGTATACTTTTGACCGTCGTAATTCCATGATTCCTCTTGTCAAATGAACCGACAGTACCACTCTCAACCGACACGACAGTCAATATTGTGAGGGAGGTTCCCCTTACCCCCTTTAGCTGCGCCACTGGTTTGGTGTGAGTTTTATCAATTGAAAGACAGGTTTTCACCGATTTTCAATAATATCATGGCATATCGGAAAGGTTAAAGATATTTTGATGGGATGAACAGAGAGGAGAAAGTAGGAAACATCTTTGAATAAGTTCATCAGGATTGTAGATTGCAATGATAAAAATGTTTTGTTGTACAAAACATGTTGGATTTGTACAACAAAACATTTTTATCAAGTAGGAAACATGTTCCCTATGGACCTACGGCACATAATCTCCTGGCCACAGTTCGACATACGTGGGCGCACTTCGATCAGGCTGCGCACGCATGCTTGAACTCACAAAATACTGCCAACCAACAACACCAAAGCACCTGATTGGTCAAATTTAAACTGACACCTTTTTAACGATCGTCACGCTGCGCCGTATCCACCAACGCAGTGCTCCCGCTGCGCCATAACCACCGACGCAGTGGGGCGCGATGGTGCGTGGAAAAGCTCATGAGTTTTTCAGTTCTCATGTTTGAACACCAACCAATCAGAGCCTTGAGGTCGAGATGACGTAGTGCGCACAACAGAGATTCCGGGGACCGTTTTGGGGTGAGGTTGAGCAGGCGTACTTTACGCGAGCTCAACCTCATGTGAAGTGGGTCCAATGGAGGCCTAATAATAGTTGGACTGCAATGTTATTTTTAAATATTTTTCAAACACTGTATAAATCATTCTGGGACACCCTATACTATAGTCTATATCACAAAAAACCCACCGATTTGACTTTTTTTTATATAAAATACTTGATTCGACTCTCCTCAGGTCTTTGAAGAAGTACCAGAGAATTTTATTCCGTCTGTGAAAAATCCCTGCTGGTGGTCGAAGCGAGACTCCGGCAATCTTTACTGTCTGCCATACTTCTACTTGGCGGGCATGCCCAAATGTGGTACGACGGATCTATGGAGCAAACTCACTAAGCACCCAGACGTCAGGGCAACAGGGAAAAAAGAACCACATTGGTGGTCGAGGTACAGTCGATTCGGTAAGTCTGTTGTGAAACCGTACTCTCTATATAGCCTTTCTATATAGGAGAGAAAAGACACTCATTTTAAAGGTGGGTGCACCTCAAATTCACGTTTCTCCATCAGCAATTTTCTTCACCATGTTAAATTGTTGCTCATGAATTAAACACACAGCATCATCAGTACATACACTAAATGCTATCTTCAGTAGACAGCGTTCCAATGTATTTCAAGGGCATGAGATTTCAAAACTAATTCTGTAGCAGGGTGGGTGGTGTTTGTCGCTCATAAATTCAACGCACAATATTAGTCCATTACACTAGAAACTATCTTCAGTAGACAGCGTTCCAATATGTACATTATGGGCATGAGATTTCAAAGCTAATTCTGTAGCAGGGTGGGTGGTGTTAAATTGTCACTCCTTAATTTATCACACAACATCAATCCATACACTAGATGAAATCTTCAGTAGACAGCATTCATATAATGTACATTATAGGCATGAGATTTCAAAACTAATTATGTAGCAGGGTGGATGGTGTTAAATTGTTGCTCATAAATTTATCACACAACATCAATCCATACACTAGATGCTATCTTCAGTAGCATGCATTCCAATATGTACATTATGGGCATGAGATTTCAAAGCTAATTCTGTAGCAGGGTGGGTGGTGTTAAATTGTCGCTCATAAATTCAACGCACATTATCAGTCCATACACTAGACTATCTTCAGTAGACAGCATTCCAATATGTACAATATGGGCATGATATTTCAAAGCTAATTCTGTAACAGGGTGGGTGGTGTTAAATTGTCACTCATAAATTCAATGCACAGTATCAATCCATACACTAAATGCTATCTTCAGTAGACAGCGTTCCATGTACATTATGGGCATGAGATTTCAAAACTAATTCTGTAGCAGGGTGGGTGGTGTTAAATTGTCGCGCATAAATTCAACGCACATTATCAGTCTATACACTAGACTATCTTCAGTAGACAGCATTCCAATATGTACATTATGGGCATGAGATTTCAAAGCTAATTCTGTAACAGGGTGGGTGGTGTTAAATTGTCACTCATAAATTCAACGCACAGTATCAATCCATACACTAAATGCTATCTTCAGTAGACAGCATTCCAATATGTACATTATGGGCATGAGATTTCAAAACTATTTCTGTAGCAGGGTGGGTGGTGTTAAATTGTCGCTCATAAATTCAACGCACATTATCAGTCCATACACTAGACTATCTTCAGTAGACAGCATTCCAATATGTACATTATGGGCATGAGATGTCAAAGCTAATTCTGTAACAGGGTGGGTGGTGTTAAATTGTCACTCATAAATTCAACGCACAGTATCAATCCATACACTAAATGCTATCTTCAGTAGACAGCATTCCAATATGTACATTATGGGCATGAGATTACAAAACTATTTCTGTAGCAGGGTGGGTGGTGTTAAATTGTCGCTCATAAATTCAACGCACATTATCAGTCCATACACTAGACTATCTTCAGTAGACAGCATTCCAATATGTACATTATGGGCATGAGATTTCAAAGCTAATTCTGTAACAGGGTGGGTGGTGTTAAATTGTCACTCATAAATTCAACGCACAGTATCAATCCATACACTAAATGCTATCTTCAGTAGACAGCGTTCCATGTACATTATGGGCATGAGATTTCAAAACTATTTCTGTAGCAGGGTGGGTGGTGTTAAATTGACGCTCATAAATTCAACGCACATTATCAGTCCATACACTAGACTATCTTCAGTAGACAGCATTCCAATATGTACATTATGGGCATGAGATTTCAAATCTAATTCTGTAGCAGGATGGGTGGTGTTAAATTGTTGCTCATAAATTTATCACACAACATCAATCCATACACTGGATGCTATCTTCAGTAGACAGCGTTCATATATGTACATTATAGGCATGAGATTTCAAAACTAATTCTGTAACAGGGTGGGTGATGTTAAATTGTCACTCATAAATTCAACGAACAATATCAATCCATACACTAAATGCTATCTTCAGTAGACAGCCTTACAATATGTACATTATGTGCATGAGATTTTGAAACTAATTCTGTAACAGGGTGGGTGGTGTTAAATTGTCATTCATAAATTCAACGCACAATATCAATCCATACACTAAATGCTATCTTCAGTAGACAGCCTTACAATATGTACATTATGTGCATGAGATTTTGAAACTAATTCTGTAACAGGGTGGGTGGTGTTAAATTGTCATTCATAAATTCAACGCACAATATCAATCCATACACTAGATGCTATCGTCAGTAGACAAAAGCATTCCAATATGGGCATTGTAGGCATGAGATTTCAAAACTAATTCTGTAGCAGGGTGGGTGGTGTTAAATGGTTGCTCATAAATTCAACGCACAACATCAGTCCATACACTAAATACTATCTTCAGTAGACAGCGTTCCAATATGTACATTATGTGCATGAGATTTCGAAACTAACCATTGATGTTGTGTGTTGACATTTTGAGCAATAATTTAACACCACCCACCCTGCTACATAATTAGTTTTGAAATCTCCAGCCCATATTTAAACACTGTCTACTGAAGATGGTATTTAGTGTATGGACTGATGCTGTGTGTTGAATTTATGAGCAACAATTTAACATTTTCCATGCGGCTATTTGTTTTACCAACACAAAACACATTTTTCAGAAGCCTTTTTCAACTTTCAAAGACTATCTCAAGGATTACTGAACCAATGTTTGTACTTATTGTAATGCAATTCTGATGGTGATTCCATGGTGATGAATAATAATAATAATAATAAAAATGGATTTACTATAGCGCCCAATGCAAGGAGCCTCTGGGCGCTTCACATAACTATATTACAAAAAGAAAACAACATAATCAACCTAAAAACCATAAAATATTATAAATAATTGCACATTATACAAGCAGGGAAAAAACAACAATTGGTGCACCACGTCTCTCCTTGTATGCTTCCAAATCGATGATTCAAGAGATGCAGACAGAAAAGAGATGTCTACATGTCAAGAACCATGATCGCACAGATAGAAAAAGAGACGTGGGCTACATAAAAGAACATTTTGATATTACATCAAAACAACATTTCATAAAAACAAGAAAAGGTATTAAGAACCAATAAATTACATAAAATAGGTAGCCTATAATTAGTGTACATGTACAAGCAACAAGGAGATAAAAACTCATTATATTACACACTTAAAAACTACAAGAGACAAAATGCGACCAGCACAAAGCGAATTATTTGACTCAGGAGAGGAGAGATTTCAAGCACGTACACTCTCAACATGGAGCTACAGCGTCCCATTCCCTTGGTAGAATGTGGGCTGGGTTATATTATAAAACATTTAATTAAAAAAAATAATTAAAAAAACACACACACACACACACAAATGTACACATTAACAGAAGATGCAAAAGTGACCGGCACGAAGATAGATAAAGATCCCTGGAGAGGAGAGGTTACCAGCACTTCACTCTCAGCAAGAAAGCCGGTTTCTTGCTCCCGAGGAGACAAACAATGGGCAGGGTAACACAGAGATACATGGTTATAACGGAAGATGGTATGTGAACGGCACAATAGTAAATACGTAGTGAGAGCCCTGGAGAGGAGAGGTTACTAGCACTTCACTCAATAAAATCCAATAATGTTGACATTTTTGAACATTTTGTGAAATTTTGGAATATCGTCTGCAGACGCCTGTCGCATGGAAAGTGATAACCCATCCCACCCACCCTTCTACAGAATTAGTTTCGAAATCTCATGCCCATAATGTACATATTGGAACGCTGTCTACTGAAGATAGCATTTAGTGTATGGACTTGTTGGCGAAAAAAACCCCATAAAACAGTTGTGTTCCAAAATTTGAGTTAAAGTGTCTCTAAAGATACAAGCACAAATGAATTATTGTAGAAAAGTACACAAACAGCAGATCTGGTATACTACATTTTGGGTAATAATTCACTTCTTTTCTTCACATGGCAGAGATAATGAGACAAATATGGAATTTCTTCTGATACAAAAAATATCACATTTTGATGAGAAAAATGAATGTCATCTGAGCCCTATTTCATAAAAGTTAAGATTAATCTTTCGTAAGCTTGGCTAAGAAAGATTATTTAAGAATTCTTTCTAAGTTGAGCTTTATTAGGCCAAGAAAAAAAAATGGTTTGTTTGTCCACGTCCGACCGACCGTGTACCTTGGTGCCGACCGTATTATTTTTTATTTTCTATTATTTTTTTAAAACAACTTTTTGAGCAATTTAAATGGCCAAACGGACCATTTTATTCCTGATTTCGTACGCTATCGTAAATCTGGTCTTTATAAACACCATCCCCAATGCGCAGTCCCTTGTAACATGATGTTTATTGCATGAACTTGGCAACCGCGGGGACTATTAAAAGGACTAAATGAACATAATAGTCGCGCGTGCAATTGATGTCATTTTTATACTAAAAACGCAGTGTGAGAAAATATGAAAACTCTAGTTACGGTTCATATTTGCAATTTTTGGGGTAGTTAGTTCAAGAAAAAATAGGTTTAGTAATACTTTCACGTATATATTTCTGGAACTTCAACACTACGTTGTTTCACTTTCTGCAAATTTTCAATCATAATAAATGGCGGCGACCGACAACATGTTCACGGTATCTGCGCACACAAACTCGGTACAAAAATACTCTTTGACCGAGTTTGCAGTGTTGCAACCAGTACTACAATATTGGAACTCATGAAAAAGAGTTCAATACTATCAAAGTGATGTGTTTTGTGTTTGGACGACTTAAATTCACAGTATTCATGCCGAATTTATATTCCCAAATACAATATCCGTATTTAAAAAAAAAAAAAAAAAAAAAAATCCGACCTACCGACCCTACCTTTTTCGGACCCTCTATGGACAAACAAACATTTTTTTTTTTTGGCCTTAAGAAGGCTCGAGTTCTAAAGTTTGACCTAGGGTCGATATCATGAAGATCAACTCACAAATGCTTAAACAATTGTCCTGAGATTTTTGTTTTACTAATTAAATAAAATAACTTTGGAATCCAACCTGAAAATGCTAAGGTTTTAGGTTATTACTTTTGTTATTGTTTTAACATGTTTCAGACACCTTTAAATTAATATGGGAACATACGTGTATAAAGCACTTTCATTTCTATGGGCACGCCTGCCATTTATGCTATAAAGGTTTAATGATATTGATACAGAAAAAAAGTGAATATGATTCATTCAATCTTGTGATGTATCATTCTCTTTATACTATGAAATGTTCATAGTTTTTGTCACTTGTTTGACCATTTTGTTGTTTACATTATAAATTCCATTTCAATTATTGTATTGATTTATCCTGTTTTTCATATCTATGACTTAATTGTGTTTTTTTCCTATCATATTTCTTGTTTGCTTATGGTATTGGTTGTGGTATATAAAATTATATATTGTACAACATTTTTGACGAAAAAATACCTTACCTTGTATCTTTATTCCTATTCCAATGCAGGTCACGTTATCAACAAGACCATGATCCCATCACCATTCATTGATGACTACGCAAAAAAACTGTCAAGACCTTTGATCAACTCTTTAGTAAAAAATATCGACATGGCTGATAAGGCCATTTTTGGTAAGATATTATATACATGTAGTTCAGTTGGTGTCAAATTGGCAACCCTCCTTAAAGCTTCAAATTAACTTTTTCACATCAACATATTTTTATATCAAAAGAAAACCCATATTTTCCTCATTATTTCTGTAAAATCTTAGGCGCAAGATATGTCCCATTTAGACGTTATAGGCCAAATTGCTTCATCTTGTGCTTCTAAAATAAGAACCATTAGAGTTATGCAGCTCAAACTATGGAATATGACTATTTTAAGGATGATCCCTCAAGTAGAATAGTAAACATCAAATTGAAAAATTGGGCCACAAATTGGAACACCTACCTTTCATATAGAAGAGTGCTATCACACTTGAGACTCAAATAACGCAATAAAGGCATATGACGTAGTTTACCAGAATAATGTGGACTACTGAACTTTGTTCACCAACTATATAAGAAGCTAAAAATCCCATTTCATAATCATGTAAATTTACATCGCTTTAAAACATTCCGCATCATCAATTCATCTTTTTGTTATTCACCCCTCTATCTATACACAGGTGATGGTTCAGCCTCTACACTATGGGATAATCCAATGTGGCAGAAATATCTGGATGGTCCAGATAAGCAAGCCGATACACCTAAGTATTTATTAGCAGATATCATTGGTGCCCTGCAGCCCGATGCAAAGATAATTGTCATGTTAAGACAACCTACCGATAGGTTAGTAGTAACTTGGGGATTTTTGGGTGAACGAATGAAAGAATGTCCCAAAATATGGTCTTTGGTTGAAAAATTTGGAAGATTTTCATAAAAAGGGGTTGCTATGGAGATTTGCAAAAATAGGTAAGGGTCAGAGTTTGTTTGTTTGTTTGTTGTTGGTGGGAGGTTCTTTTTTTTTGGGGGGGGGGGGGGAGAGGGGGCAGTAGTATGCACATTTTACTAATAAAACAGTTCTTTTGGTAGTAAAATAAAAAAGATTAGTGGTGTTCTTTTGGTGACTTTTGAAAAACCCTTTCTTGATTGAAAATAACAGTCAGTTAGTCAGTTACTGATAACTTTCTACTAAATCAGGGGTGATACCAATAAGTAATATATTCATGAACGGATTAAAGCTCATCACCATTCAACTGATTATAACACCTATTGAATTATGTTAGCTTTTCAATAGGTTTAATAATGGTGATTTCATGAATATTTTACTCATAGAGCATGTTTTTACTGGGGATGATACCGTTAATTACCGGTAAGTTTGCCCAGTGGAAACAGCCCGATACCGTTAAGAATCTGTATTTTGGGTAATCCCAAAAACCTTCACAAACCAGGTTTGGAACCGGTAAGAAGCGGCAAGTTTAGTTTCCCGATAGAAACAGAAAGCCGATTAATCTTACCGTTTTGTGCCGTGAACCGTGTCACGCTGTATGATACATATTGTGAAGCAATATTTTTCAGGTGGGCGGCATTGTTTGGTATTACAAAAGGTCAAATGTCGTGGCCCATCGACTAGGATCGATAAACTTAGCGGTAACTTTTTGCGAGTAGAAACAGGAGGGATGCAAAACTTACCAGTTAATCTTAGCGTTTAATCTTACCGTTAACTTTGTAGTGCCCGAGTGGAAACACGCTCATAGGTAGAGCCTGAAAAGGACACTCAGTTAGTTAGTCAAGTCAGTTTGCCAGTTCCTGGTAACTTTCTACTATAAACAAGGACTTGTGAAAAAACACCACACCTTAGTTTGTTACAACTTGGTAATGAATTTCAACTAACATTATTTATTATTCTCCTTTTTGCATACAGGTTATTTTCGGCCTACCGTTACTTTGGAGAAAAAGAGAAATCCCCTTCAGATTTCCACACCAGGGTGACGGCAGAAATGCCCAAATGGCGCAAGTGTTTGACAGATAAATCTGTGAGGGCGTGCGCATACGACTGGAGAAATGTTGTTAATTTGGGTAAAACTGACGAGACACCCATTGTAAGTAGAAATCCTAGGGCGGGGGGCACCGGGGGTGGGGATAGGTACACTGCAAAAACTCCGGTGTTAAATATGCAACACTGAGCCGGTGTTACGCTACTGGTGTTAGGCCAACACCATAGGTATAACTGATGTAACACTTCTCATGGTGTTAAGTTGTTTCTTGTGTTAAACTTGGTGTAAGAATAACTCCCATGTGTCATTATTCCACACATGCGCACCGGAGGTTGGTTATATTGGTGTTGTAACACTTTGGATTGTATATTTATACATTTGATCTAGTGATTCGATCTGCAACATGCACCATTCCATAATTAAATGGCAAGTAAGAACATTAATTCCCCGGGGTACTCAGTGGTCATTACAAGAGGGGTATCATGCGTGTCCAAGAAATCACGTAATTAGGGTAGTTTTTCAAGGTGGGGCACGTTACGTACGTAACGTGAATAGGGTATCAAAACAAGCCAAATTAAAAAAAGGGTATACTTTTTTGACTTTCGTATTTAGGGTCCTTATTTGCTTCATGAGGATTATAAATAGCCATGATACAAGGGCGAGATATATTTCTCAAATTGTATCCTTCGCAAGTGATCTGATAGATCAGCTCGGCATTTGTTTCATAATACTTTTAGCTTATTAGGGAAGGAAAAAAGGGTTAGAAATGTGTCATACGCGGTAGAGGTTTAAACTATACAAATTACTTGCTTAGGGTCACGTTTTTTAACCTCGGCACCACAAAAAGGTGGTTTTGTTACATTTTAGACAGGTTTTTGTCTTTAGGCTATCGTATTTGAGTAACTGTCTATCAAATTGACTTGTGTTTGGGCTTATCTTAAAGACAATTTAATACCTTTTAATAATCTGAAGAGAGAACAAATCTATCATGTTTTCTGTAATTGATACAGCTCGTTTAGTATAATTAGTCAGGGTGGTTGAGGGAGTGGAGGAGGAGGGAGTGGAGGAGGAGAAAGAGATTGCTATGTAATACACGGGTGGAAAATTGTTAAAACTCAAAATGTCCTAACAGACAAATGGTGCGGTGTGGTATAGAAGTCCCAAGTATGCAAATGATTCCATTGTATACAATGTCATGCTCTACCACACACAGTAATCAACAACTGACTATATCGTATTGTCTTATTTGCATGAATGGATGGGGGACACTATTATTTCAAGATGGTGTATTTTTATCTTCATTAGAAAGTATTACTGGACTCCTGCCTCAGGAATGTCTTTAAGACCTATGACCACAACTGGTACTACTACTACTAGCCAAAGTAATTAATTGTCATTACTTTATATGCAACACATATTATTATGATACTTTAAAATGCCCACTATTGCAGGTTGAGTTATGTTATCAATAACTGTTGTGGATGAGATGACAACATAATATTCATGTACTGTACATGGCAGTTTAAACACCCTGTATATTAAATTGCTGTGTGAAACAATGCTTTATAATCACATAGTGATGGTTAAACTTAACGATAGGCACTCGAACTTGTTCTGAATTATCATATATTTCATAACTTGTTTAAATTGGTGTTTTTTTTAGTATTTAACATTGGGTATTTTGACCACCCCGTATATATATACTTCCTAATAAGCTGACTAATTAATATTGTATTCGCTGGATGGGTAATTTACTCAAATACAACAAAAACATGTATAGCCTTCATATAGGTCCTGCATTTAGACTGTGGAAGAAAAAAAGTAAATCATCATTTTGTATAACATTTTAATTGTTACACCCTGTATAATGTTTAGGTCACCCTGTATATATGATTTCTAGTTTCCAAATTTACAATCCTTATATTATGAGCTTTCCAAATATATATGGTTTTATACCCTTTAGATGTAGACATTTTGATATATTCTACCAAGAGCGAAAAAATGATGTATATTTCATGAAAATGACCAATGTAACACAAATGTAGCCCAGGTTAAAAAATGTGACCTTAGGGTATCAAAATATGTTGAGTACTTGTTTAGGGTATTGGAAATACTGATATTACTTGCTTAGGGTATGTAAAATACTGTGCCATACTTGTTTAGGAGGTGCCTTCTCACATTAACACGATTACGTATTTAGGGTACTTTTTGAAAGTCCTTGGACGCGCATGATATCCCCCTTGTAATGACCACTGAGCACCCGGGATTAATTCACAAAAAAACGTTCAAGTTTTAATAAATTTGAACTGTTGAACAGTGAAATATGTTATTTGCAAGCATTTTATTGTTAAAGTACTTCAACTTATCTAACATTAATATTTTAACACCAGAAGGTGTAAAAATTAACATAGGAGGGTAAAATTAACACCCTGAGAGTGTTAATATAGCAACACCCAAAGGAGTGTTAATTCATCAACACCAAAGAATGGTGTTAACCAACACCAGAAAGTGTGGACCAGCTGGGACACTTATGTGGTGTTAACTAACATTAACACCCTCAGTGTTGATTTTAACACCAGTGTTTTTGCAGTGTAGGAATAATATGCGGTACTGATTTTCCCAAGTGAATGGGTGAACTGATCAATGGTGAAATGGGAATCTTAGAAAGCAGTTAACACTTTCCACACGGCTATTGGTTTTACCATATACACAAAACAATTATTGTTCAGAAACCTTTCCCAACTTTCAAGGTCTATCCAAAGGATTATTGAATCAATTACTAGGCATGTTTGTACTTATTTCAATGCATTTCATGTGGTGATTCCAAATATGGTAATGAAATTCAACAATTCTGACATTTTGTGAAATTGGGGAATGTCGTCTGCAGACGCCTGCCGCGTGAAAAGTGTTAAAGGCTGAAATGGTACCCTACCAAACTGATTTTTTCTTTTTTTCAAGTGTCTTGTGAACAGATTGACTATGCAAACAGGTTCTTATTAACTGATTATATAAGAAGACAGCTACAACACTAAATGTCACTCAAATTTGGTTGAAAAACTACATACAACAGAAAGATGTTGACCGTGAGAATGGTTTGAGGCTTAAAGGCATATTATGTGATCTTTTCCAGAGAGTGCCCTCTATTCATGATTTTTTTTAGAAAGTAGATTTTCTTGCAGATTTACATTTCTGATCATAAATCGTACATACATTCCAAGTTACAGAGCGATACGATTCCTAATTACCTCAAAATCATAGTTTTAGAGTGAATTTTTTAGTGAAAATATAAACTGTCGTGTTAACCCGACAGTTTATTTTCACTCTAAAATCATGATTTTGAAGTAATTAAGAATCGTATCGCCCTGCAAATTGGAATGCATGTACGATTTATGATCAGAAATGTATCTGCTTTCGATTTGTTTTCGATGTTGAGGGCGTTCCCTGGAAAGATCACATAATATACCTTTAAATAGGGTGCAGGGGAGTGGTTGCAACGTGAATGTACATAATACCCTATTTTACTATGCCTTATTTTTTGTTTAATTTTCAGAGATTTGCTCCAGGTCTATACATGGTGTATTTACGTGATTGGCTTAAAGTATTCCCTCGCAATCAGATAATGGTGATTCGGCTGGAAGACTGGCACATCAAATGCAACTCAATTCTACCTCGTGTCTACAAGTTTCTTGAAATACGTAAGCCATACTGATATATCTGCATATACTCTAGAAACACTAAAAACACTAAAATAAGCCTTACTGATACATATATACTCTAGAAACACTAAAATATGCCGAGTTGTATTTGGTTTTGTTGCGAGGGACAAGGGATGTACCCCTTTCAAAATACTGCAGTGTCCCCTCTTCTTGTGTATGGCCTATGAAGGGCCCATAAACCAAAATAGCAGATCTATAATTGGGCCCATGAAGCCCGATCAGCAAGTAGGGTTTATTCAGCAAATGTTAACTTTAGCAATTGTTCAAGAGCTGTAGGCAAAATTGTTTTCCCCTTAGAAATAGTTAATTTTGTTTTTTACAGATAAATATACAGACAATAATAATTATGTTGTGTGATATTTATTAAACTCAAATTAAACATTAAAGTGACAATACAATTTCGCCTACGGCTTTTGGTTCAATCTAAAACTGGACAAATTCTGCATTTTTAATTATCTAACTGAACTTCTGTTATAAAATAAAGCATTGCAGTTTAAGCCCTTCTTTGGCATATGGGGGTAGGGTGGGGGCATAGGACACATTACCAAGAGGGACTCAGACAGCAACTGCTAACTTTGCAGACTAAATCCGCTGCTGGATACCGTACGGGATACACAATTATAATTATTGTTGTTAATAATTGTTATCGATTATTTTTCAGAACCTCTTGAAGACGATCAGATTGATAAGATCTGTAATCTTGAAGCCAAAAACCAAAACACAGGTGAGGGCGGGGATCACAGCCAAAGCTCTATGCTCGATGAGACAAGGAGAATCATTGACGAGTTTTATCAGCCTTTTAACGAGGAACTTGCTCAACTACTGGGAGAAGACAGCTTTACATGGAAACACATATAAATCCATTTGTTCAACGACAAAAAAACCCTGTTCTATGGGTAAACGGACCTCTCAGGATGGGTTGGTCGCTCTGTTTTAAAACCCCTTTTTTTCACCTCTGTGTATGTCTAGCCAATTATAACATTAATTCCTTAGTTCCTGTTTCCTGTTTGTACCAAAGTTTTTCTTGTAGCCAATGTTTTTTTTATTCCCTATTTAATAACATCTGAAGGCCATTTGACCATTATTTGACCACCGCTTTAAAATACAATGTATCGAATGAAAACAGGAAAGCTGAATTTTCATAAAACATAGGCCTTAGTGTACTATTTGTGTTGCTGTGAGATTTATACTAGATACTGTAGGTTCTATCCCAACTTTCAATATTATGTGTAGTGTATATTTCAATCATATGTGACCTAACATGAGTAAATAAACACGGCTAAATAAATCAAATTCATAAAAGTATTATTTCTGATCTTTGATACATCTTTTATCCAACCAAAAACTCAAATTCTTGAAAATAAAGAGCGAATAAAGTAGGGTAAAGTCGCCAGTTTTCGGTCAGAGCCTATTTTCGGTCACTTTCGCCCAAATCATGTAATGAAAATGACCTCGTCATTATAAACTGACGGCTAAAAACTGCCGCGTAGTTGATGCCCGGTATTGTTTTTAAATGGCGACGACCGATGCAATTACATGATTTGGGCGAAAGTGACCGAAAATAGGCGCTGACCGAAAACTGGCGACTTTACTCTACACTTTGAGGTATTTCATTTTCAGTTGCTCCATTTAATTGTTGAGAGAACTAAAATTTTAAATGTCACTAACTTGGCTATTTGTATTTGATGTTTTGCGATAAAGAGAGTTTCAATCGTCCGTAACTTTGGTTAGAAATATAATATAACATTGACATTGGTACCAAAATGTCCCGTAACTTATAGATATTATCATGATATAAACAACTCAATATTCATATTTCCCTAATTGTACCTCATTTACTTGCGTTGGGTCACATACAATCATTCTTATTTCTGTGTGCAATATTAGCTTTATTTTCATGTATAGTCTGCAAATATTCCTAGCAACTTGGTAGTTGTTTGCTATGATGCAAACAACCCTTGGGTCCTGTAGAGAGGTTTTGAAACTATTTGTTACTTTTTCATTACTAAATATAATAAAACTGTTTACCATATACACTGGCACTCATAAGTATTACCGCAGTGAATATATCCTAGAAATTTCATCTTCTATGAACAAACCATTGATGATTTTCACTAGTAATGACATTCCATGTCTGCATTATATAGTTCTCCTTCATAAATTCATGTTTGTTGTATGTTATGTTCATCAGATTTTCGACAAAACCCTATAAATTGAGAACAGTCTAAAGCTACACAGTGAAATCCCATAGACATTTGACTCATTATATATTCATGAGCTCATTATCGCCGTGTAACGCCATGGGATATCTTTACTTGCGAAAATCATCTCCAACAAATCATTAGTTTTACATTATTTTATAAAATCTCAGCACGTATAGTTATTATGCCAGGGACTTCCAATACTCATTAATACCTAGAACTCGGCTCATGTTTTGAAAAGATTACTGGAATCTTCCAGAAAAGCTAATATTTCGAGACATAACTTTATTACAGTTTTGGTTGTAGAAGGATAACTGTCGCGTACTGGGAACCAGCCAATTTTTAAAAAAAAACTTGCAGCAGCAATTACCGAATAAGTTCAGTTATCGCATGATCCAACATACATTATTTTGTGATTATGATGAATTGACTTGCTCAACTCTTTTGTTAGACTTGAATCGATCACCCTTTTAGTGCATTCTTTTATGAATGGTAGTTGACTGTTATAATGTGAAAGATAGAGATATCGCCCAATTAAACACATCTGACAATAAGTACGTGTTCGTCTATGTAATCTGTTGGGCTATGTTGCTTCACATAAATATGGCACAACTGAGAGACCGACTGACTGACCTTCGTAAAAATGTTACGGTGACTGTCTTGCATGAATGCAAATCATTGTCGCGGTAATTTTAAAATCGGCTACATGTAGGCCTGTGTGCTGCCTCGCGTAAAATACAGACAATCTGCGTGGTTCTCTGTCGCATTTTCGAACACTGATTTTCAAACCAAAATATTTAAATTGTCTTTTAAATTTCAGGATTTTCTTGAAAATTCAAATTACCTCCTCATCAAATTACCATGTTTTAGGCATTTATAAGTACTGGGCATCCTTTATAGGATATTGCATTTGTGAATTTAGCAATTAATTGTTAAAGCACTGACTTTTTACAAAGAAGGTATAGGTAAGAGAAGATGTTCCCATAGCGTTACAATGGCGATAATGAGCTCATGAATATATAATGAGGCAAATGTCTATGGGATTTCACTGTGTAGCTTTAGACTGGTCTCAACATGAATTTATGAAGAACAACTATGTAATGCAGACATACACTGTTGTTACTAGTGAAAATAATCAATAGTTTGTTCATAGAAGATGGAATTTCTGGGGTATGTTCACTGCGGTAATACTTATGAGTGCCAGTGTAAGTGTTCAAATTGATCCGTTAGTGTTTTGTTGGTGGTTTCGTTTGAGTGACCAATTATTCCATGTGGAGCTCTCTGGGGTTCCAGAGAGATATACAGTCATCAAAAAAAGTAAACTACCCAGTATTCATTACTTCATGAATAATCGCGATAGCTGCGTACCAAGTGCGTTCCAATCAAATGAATCGTTAGATGAGAACGCGCACGCCGAGCGCAGGTTACTAAATAATTGCCCGAAAGTACTGCGCCAAAGTGTTCGATTGACCGACCAATGAAATTAAAGCCTCACGCCCCTTAACTGAATATTCAATGAGTTATGACACGATCAAAGCTTATTTCTGATTGGTTGAATGATAAAATGTTAATGAGGGGATGACCCGACTTGGACTGTTGCAATAACTAAGAAGGGGTGGATTAATTAATAAACAGAAAACTAATTATTTATTAGCGCAATTATATCGGTACAAATCAACGATTTGGATAAATATACATCTTTTTCAGTAATGAATGAGAATAATGACTGTTTAACAACTGTTTTCGTGAATTTGTTTTGAAATCCTCGGTTGTTGTTCTGGTCATTCGGAATTGTCCCTCAGACCAGAACAACATCCTCTGATTTCAAAACAAATTCACGAAAACAGTTGTTACGCAGTCATTATTCTCTAAATAAATGTGCTTATAACTCTAAAAGTATAACTCCTACTTAACAATATCAAATTATTAAGTTGTTGAGAAATGTCTCCTCTTTAATTTGAGATATTGCATGTGAAGAATTGTTTGATGTCAAGGAAGGTACAGTACCAATAGTAAGATAAATTATGGTTTCCATTTTTGCATTTTGCTTTTCTACATGTGGACTTAGTTTCAAGCAAATGATTGATTACTGGTAGTGCTAACACACTGTTCCGGTAGATAATGCGATGTGGAAAGTCGACCGCATTGTTCTGATGGATCAATACAGCACACACATTACCTGCCGTACTCTTGTTGAAGAAAAAAATGTGCAAATGAAAATCATACTTTACCTTACATTTTGGATTGTAACTTCCTCAATAATCAACCATTCTTGCATGCAATGATAAGAGGAGAAATTCTCAACAACTTAATGATTTGATATTTTTAGTAGGAGTTATACTCTTAGAGTTATAAAAACATTTATTACCTGGTCAGTTACTTGTTTGATAACTGTATGCAGACCTTAAACAACTTAAAATATGACCGTCACATCAAGATGGACATGTTGCCGGAGACAAATCTGAGTTATTGGTATGACTTGAAAGAGCAATGAAAAACCTGGTGGGGGAGGGCAGATTTTTTTTTTTTTTTTGGGGGGGGGGGGGGGGAATGCATATGAAGCGCGCACACATTTTGGCTTTTAATGTAAAAATCGCATAAATTAGCTTAATTTCTTTTGAATTAGACATTAAATTAGACTAATTTTAAGTCATTTTGACATTAAAACTCAACATATTTAATTGTTGGGGGGGGGGGGGGGGGGGACGGACAAAATGGGCCCCTTCAGTGCCACAACTGGTAATTGGACTTTGTAATCACACGATATGACTTGAAAGAAGCATACATTTTTCTGTTATCTTCTTTATATTTCACCAAATATATTGGCCTCTATCTCATCTCCAAACTGCATTTGCTGACAACATTTCCTTTTTTGACATGACCATGATGACTAGGCTCAAATGTTCATTGCATTGTAATTAGCACCCCTGGAATGAGTATTGTGTTAGGACTTTCAAAGTCTAAATGCAAAATTGCCATACAATTCATACCCGTAGTTATTTTGTATATTACAATTGCAGTAGCGTGACACTATATTTCTTCAGCTATATGACCTATACAGGGTGTCTCAAAAAAACACCTGTGTACGTGTTTACCCAACTTATTGACCATGAACTTCTAGAATTTAGTGTAACAGTTAATGCACCCCTAAATGGCGTAATATAGTAGCGCTCATATGCATGATGAAGAATGCATGCACAAAGTAAGGAAATATTGAAGATTTTTTTCAACATTTTGCATGTTTATTGAAAAGTCACACATACAACAATTAGCCCGGCAATTAGTACCCCTAAACGTCGATACCTTGATGCTGTAATAGATACCCTAAAGTGCGATGCCCCCTAAAAAGTACCACTTTTTCAGAAAGACGTTGACGACGTCGTGTGGTGAAAATCTGGACCCTTTTCAACATTTCTTTTTGGACGCGAATGCGTACCCGCTTGGTATGTTCACTGACCCCCCGGGGTTCCAATACATTGAGTGTACAGCTGGGCAACAGTGAATGCTAACAATAAGAGAACAACATCATCAGCCATGACGTTACATGCGTAAAAGCTGCTTCTAGTGCTAGGCAGGAAATGTGAACATATATCATCAGCATCAGTTTTATTTGGACACATTGCTATGGTTACTAATCCTATATTACGGTAATAATTCTACTGCAAATTAGTGTTGGCTCCCCAGGTTTAACTTATATATGATTTTAAGATCCTCCAATGCTTCTGTTATCTTCAATCAAGCTCCCAAAAGATTCCTGTAAAATGAACAGTTGAACAACATCACCCTTAATTAAAGGGGTGCTAAGAGATGTGTTGAAGGCTGCGCCCTCAATTAGGATAAAAACCGGGATTTCTATATTTTTACAATAAAAATCAGCCGTCTTTGTGCTATAACATTCTTTCAAATATTCCATCCCCGGCTTGGACAGCATTTTATGGTAAACAGCGTTACGCTATTTTCTTTTCGATTCAAATTACATAGAGGGCGTTTAAAAAAGAAGTTTCAATAAATAGCGATGATATTTCAACATATTTCTTTTTTCTTTTTGTTGATGCCGGCGCACCAACTATTTATTTGCATTTGTCATACAGGAAACAATAATATATATGAACATTTAGTTTTAATATTCTCTAAATAATAAAGTACAGTATTTAATTATTGTCTTTCCACCTTTTATATAAACCCCATTTTTATTGTGTTTATATAATCTTCCCTTTCCAATGGCAATATGATTTTCAACTTGGAACATAAAATGAACTAAGCCCTTAAACACTTGAAAAATCGGCCGTAAACCTGCACATCTTTTTCTATATACGTACAGTTTCCCCAATAATATAATATAATATAATTTAGTAAAGGGTCCGGAGCAAAAATATTGTATCCAAACATTATTGAAAATTTTGTTAAACTGAGATCAATTCCAAAAAAGATATTTAAAAAGATCTCAACACTAGTCCAAAAACGTTTAACATGTTCACACTCGTAAAACAGATGAATTAAACTTTCAACATTCCCATTACAAAACGTACAATTTGGTGAATCAATTAAACCAATTCTATGAACGAATTTATTCGTTGGCAATCGCCTATGTAATGTAACAACAAAAATTGAAATGATCTGGTAGGAATATCCAATGCACATTTTAATGCAATCGTAAAAAGATAAGGCCACATTTCTTCATTAACTTGAATATCATTTTCCCACTTTTTAATTGTTTTTTCGGGACGTTCACACTTTTTCTTAATTATAACATCATAAGCCATTTTAACAATTCTCTTAGCTTGAAATAATCTATCATTTACAGTATTTGTATCATCATTTAACAAACATACATTATTTGTAAACATAAGTCTTTTCCAATTTTTAGGAATTGCCCTAATTAACCCATGGTAGTGTATAATATCATATTTAGTTTTGAAATTCTCGAAAGATAAAAAGCTATCATTACCTTCAGAAAACAAATCTTTTACATACCTCACATTTTGTTTAGCCATTGTCTATACATAACAGGTTTATTACCAACTTTTATAAACGAATTATTCCATATCATCGTTTAACCTTTTTATCCATGAAATTTTTAAAGCATGGCAAAAAGATCTATAATCAGTCATTTTTAATCCCCCGTTTTCATACGAGTTATACAATATGTTTCTTTTGATTTTCTTCCAAATAAATCCAAAAAACTCCCTTTCAACATATTTAATAAAACATTGTTTTAATCAAGTTTTGCTGCTTTTTTGTGAGTTGAATCAACAATAATGGCCAATTATAATGATTATCTTTAATCTTTAATATTGTAAGTAAATTTTGTAACAAAAATAAATCTTAAACATCTCATAATACCCTTTTAATAACAAAGTAGCGAAATAAAAAGTCCCCCATTATTGGACCATTTTGCCACACCATCTGCTGCAGATTACATAGAGGACTACTGACACTTGGCATGCTAATTGTCATCTCAAGTTGGAAGATAATTGTGTACATATGAAACAGTTTACCCCTGAAATGGGCATTAAATATCTATTCAGGGAGCCAATACACAAGTTGATTGACCTTTGTCACGGATGAGCATGCCCAACATACACAGCCAGTGTTGCATACAAACAACAATCTTGGTATATTATTGTATCAATTTTTACTGTTCATTTTCAGTAAAAGAATAATGATTTGATGGTAAAATAGTACGCTTCCCTGCCCTTTCCCAAGAATCAATCACATCAAGCCTTATATCATTGGGTAGCCTAACTCTTGAAGATTTACTATCCCTCCGAGGGAGATGAAAATAGCACTTTTAGTGAAAACAAAAAGTGGTGACATCCATTGAAAAAATAGGTAATTTTCGAGACATTAAGAGTGTTTTCAACTAAAAATGGTACCTTTTCCACCTATTGCATTTGTTTCTGAAAGCACTCATTTGAAAAATGAGGTATTCAAGATAATCCATCCGAGGGAGTGAGTTTGGTTGTCTCATTGTTTCAATGGGATGCCCAAGAGTACATACAGGAAATAACGATCAACACACAAGTTGTAGTTGAGGTGACACATGGAATACATTGTCCCGACCAAGAGAAATGCATTGCAATAAGTACAAACATGCCTTGCATTGGTTCAGTAATCCTTGAGATAGTCTATGAAAATTGGGAAAGGTTTCTGAAAAATCTGTTTTATATATGGTAAAACTAATAGTTGCATGGAAAGTGTTAATTATCTTTTGTAGCAATCATGCAATTGTGGTTTGAATTGTCCCCCCCCCCCCCACCCCCCCCCCCCCCCCCCCTTATTCATAACTTCATGAATATGCATGCCAGGTGTGTACTAATTAGGTTTTACCATTTTTATGAATATGCAAAAGTTAAGCACATTTTTTTTTTTAAATCCCACAATGATCCCTGAGCAAAAAGTATCTGTACACACAACTCTTTGAATAAGTTCATCTGGATTGTTTGTAGGCATAATATTGAAATTTCTTTGTGTACAAATCCAAAAGAAGTGAAGGATGTCACTCACTGTTTAATGACGTTTCACTACCACGCTGGTAGCTTCATCAGACTGGCAACTCTGACTTCTGCTCACTGGGTTTTTATAGTGATTGATACCCGTCGTAGAGGGCGTGGGCAGAAGGAGTTGATCGTAGATGTTATGCAGCTTGTAGGCCCCCTCGTCCTTGTTTAGTGTTTTCTAAGGACGAGGGGGCCTACAAGCTGCATAACATCTCTCTAACGACTTCCTTTTGTTGTGAATTTAAAATGACACACTGATATACACATTGCTAGATTGTTCATGATTTTATTACAAAAACAACTGGAATGATACATTTACATTTGGATATGAAGAGGTATTTTGCAAAAGGGCCTACATCCACTTTGGCTCTTATTGAGAAAAAACTGTTTCTAAATATTCAAGTTGAGCAATTGAAAAACTGAATGGATTATGAAAGAGGTACACTACATACTAATTGAAATTGAAATAAATTTTAAATGTGCTAGTTTTAATTTTTTTTTAAATCATGTTTACATTTTTTTGAAATTTGGATGTAGGCCCTTTTGCAACAAAACTCCATCTGTTTGTACATAAAGAAAAAATACCACACACAAAAAATCATTTATTTTAATCATTTCAAATAAATAAGTTTGATACTGAAATGTATAGGTCACAATCATATGTTTCAAGGAAATAAAGTCATTTTTTTCTCAAAAATACCTACATCTCATTGTAAACAGCCGTTGAAGTTGTTGTTTTGTTGCAAAAGGGCCTGTATCCCGATTTAATTCTGGATACAGGCCCTTTTGCAACAAAACAACAATTTCAATGGCTGTTTACAATGAGATGTAGGTCTTTTTGAAAAAAATGACTTTGTTTCCTTGAAACATATGATTTTTCCCTATACATTTCTATATCAAACTCATTTTTTGAAAAAAATGCACCATAGCCCTTTTGCAAAATACCTCTTCATATACTCTTTAACTATATTATAGATGTTCTGTCAAAAACCTCATATCTCCATCCGGCCCTTCAGCATGTATAAATTAATACTTCATGTGTATAACATTTGGGCAGTCTGCTCTAAACATATTCAAGGGCCAAAAACACATCTATCAACATTTTTAAGTGCTCTGCCCCTGAACATGTATAAAGCAACACGTTCTATGCATAATCGTTGGGTAGTTTTTATGCATGTTGAGGGGCCGGGAAAACATACAAGGTTTTGACAGAACAGCGGTGATAAATACCTTAACCTTTCACCACAGTTAAAAGTCAGTTTAGTGAAAAATGAAGAGAAGTGTTGGTTAAATCATCTTTTGAACAATCTCTAGGTATTAATTTAATTTGGCTGACATATAATTTTCTATTATACTCAGAGGTCAAGTTCAAATAATGACTTTGTGCCACCTTGTAAATTCTGCTTTCTGAACATATAATTTTCCTATTTGTAAATAAAAATAAATAAATGTCATTGCTAAAGCTTCTTGACAAAAAATAGTTGTTAAGTAAAGTTATTTCAGATACACCATGTATACTATTACTACAACTATTGTGACCTACAGTATGCATGTTATAGTACATATCGTTGATATTCTGTCAAAAATTCATGTTTTTCCAGCTCTTCAGCATGTATTAAGTAAAACTGCCCAATGGATACATAAGAAGTGTTGCTTTAGACATGTTCAGGGGGAAAGAGCACTTACAAGGTTTTGACAAATTTATTTTTACCCCCTTGAACATGTATAGAGCAGACTGCCCAAATGATAGGAAGTATTACTCTATACATGCTGAAGGGCCGGATAGAGATACAAGGTTTTGACAGAACAGCGACGATATATGTCTTTTAAGACTTAAAAGTCACTCACCTCCCTAAGTAATTTTCTCGATAATTTGACCTAGGGAACAACTACAGCTACAAAAACTGTTATTGTTCAATAGGAGTAACCCAACCAATAATACTCCATTGACTATGAATATTTTCATTCAGTTTGAGGGAAGGAAAATATCATGTCAAACTTAATATGAGTAAGGATACTAAATAATCTAAAAATAGAACAAAACAATTTATGATAATTGTTATGAATATAAATAAAATAGGAAATATCATCGCTGTTCTGTCAAAACATCGTATCTCCATCCGGCCCTTCAGCATGTATAAAGTAATACTTCCTCTAAACATGTTCAAGGACCAAAATACATCTATCAAAACCTTATAAGTGCTCTTGCCCCAGAACATGTATAAAGGAACACTTCTTATGCATAACCATAGGGCTGTTTTACTTTATACATGTTGAAGGGCCAGAAAGCAGACAAGGTTTTGACAGAACAGCGACGATATGATATTCAATGTTCTTGTGATATTCTGCATGAAATACAATCTTAAAAGTTTTCAAAATCAGCCTTGATTCAGTATACAATCAATATTTCCCGGTCCCACTACCCTATATTTTTATGTTACATCAATCAAACCAATGTGTTTACCCATAGACCATTTCAAATTGAGATTGGAAAAGTTTGAGTAAAAAACCAGGGTTATCAGACTGATTCTCAACTGCATTTTGTTCCTATCATTCTATAACATGAACATTAGAATGTTTGAAACCAATACATTTGATTAAAATTCTCTCAGTTCAGTTCTGAAGCCCCCCTTTTTGATACCCTGGGCTGCACACCCCTACCAAAACAAAAGGTTGAGTCCCCCCCCCCCCCCCCCCCCCCCCCGGTTGCCCTAAGTATCAACAGTTTGAGGTTGGGTTGGTATGTGTTTTTTATTAATTGGTTTAAATACATTTCTGACAGACCGTGACTGTCATTGGTTCATGTCACGATAATGATATAAATGATAATGAATTGGTAAATGTCAATTTTACTAATGTTTCTATTGTGATAATTGTTTAAAAACTATTATTCATTTCAAGCAGAAAATAGTTATGTTTTGACAATTTGGGTAAAATTTAAAAAAAAAGTGACTTGATTCTGAAGGCACCTATAAAGGCATAATTATAATGTTGGGCATGGAGTAATGAATTGGACAATAAAATCAACATAAATACCTATAATCTTTATCAATACAAATAAATACTGGCATATAATTCATAAAACAGAGATGTATATATTTCAAGTTGATATTGCTTAACCCCATAAGAACTACCTGCCGATTGGTCAGCTAGATGTATACATAATGTATTGCACCAATCAGATGCATTGTTAGAATAACTTGATCTGTTACATGAAGTTTGGAGTGAAAATTTTTAACATCTGTATTTTAATTGGTTATTCAAATGAATATAAATTAATATTAAGAACTACATGCCGATTGGTCAGGTAGATGTATACATCATGTCTTGCACCAATCAGATGCATTGTTAGAATAACTTGGTTTTTGAATTTTTTTTAACATCTGTATTTTAACTGGTTATTCAAATGAATATAAATTGATATTAACCAATCATAAACACTGTTAGATAGGCAGGCAGTGCTCATGGGTTAAAAGCGAAGCTACCAATAATATTGTAGTCATACATACTGTAACATTGAATTTTTTTTGAACCAGCACAAAATAAAGAATGTGGGAAACTGTCTATTTTGTGTGTAGGTCTATGTAGGAAATCTGAAAATAGCAAATTTAAATACAAGCGAAAATTAAAAAAATTGTAGCGTAACAAATGAGCAGTTTTACAGTGCACCGTTGAATACAAGTAACATGTTTACATCCCGTTTAGGGGCGGGGGTAATATCTTATTTGAATGGCCAGACACTAAAGGGGCATTGAGAGATGGTAGAGGAAAATGAATTTGGGAAAAAATGAAACCCTGAAGAGTAATAATTTATGGGAAAAGGATTGAATGATGGCGCTAGAGAGACATTTTAGTTGAAGCGAATGGTGCTGATAAATTCAGATGGTAGTTAGTAATTATGCCCAAGTATTACGTAGGTGCAAAAAAAAACGATTTCCAGGAACATTGTATGTATATTTCACACTCAGTGCCCCTTTAAGGTAGTATGCCCACAACTATCAGTTGTATTATTTTTTAATGAGTAATATTTGAAGAGTTTGTTTCCAAAAGTGGATATTTAATACTATAGTTTGATCCGTTCGAAATTGACAAAGCCTCATTACAGCAGCGAATGAATACAGAAGGATGCAGCCGAACTGTGCATCATTGCTTGACATGTGCGTGGGACCAAAATTGTGTGCATGCGGCCATAATCGTGCCCGTAAGCTTGGATTAGAGAGCGGAGAGATGACAACTGAATATTTCTTGCCAATTTGGAACTGATTAAACTATACAGGGTGTCCCAGAAAGATTTATACCATGTTTGAAAAAATAAATAAAACTGAAAACAAAATTGCAGTCAAAGTCTAATGCCTGCAATATAATCATGATAATGGGAACATGTTTCCTGCATACTCTGTTAAATTCATCAAAATATCTTTATTCGTTCTGATATGGCATGACATTGTAGAATCTCGTTGAAAACCTGTTTTCACTTTCAGCGCATTTCAATTGATAAAGCTCGCACCAAACTTGCAAAATGGTTGTTTAAGAAAGAATTATATTATAAACATAGATTTGAGGATATAAATCACTCAAGCAGAACAATTCCTTCATCCCCATTCAAATATTGCTTCATAAAACATCACCAACAGTTGATATCTATTAATTTTATAATGATAATCAAAAGAGGATACAAAAAATTACCTGTATATCATTTAAATTGAGATTTGTGCCGAACATGGTCATTTATGTTATCAGTTTCAATTCAAACAAGGTAATTTTGGTCAAACTTGAAATTTACCATTTTTGTCTTGAAAAGAATCCATATTTTCTGTCAAAACGTCTGATTTTTAAAATTCAAAATTCCTCAGCAAGCTAAGTGTATGTAGATGTTAAAATCATAAGCACTGTGACTGCTAACAATGGTTTCATGGCTAAATGAATGCACCTTTCCCGCTATAAATCATTCTGGGACACCCTGTAGTATTGTTATACAATCTGTTAAGTTATGCATTTTGTCCAGTATGTGCAAATTTGACATAACGCAGCCATTGAATTTAACCTCTTTGAGAAACAAACTCTTCATTTAATGCATTCAGAGGTGGACATCCTACTTGAAAAAAAGATTTGTTTTCATTCAATCAAAAATATAAAATCTGGGGAAAAGATATGTCACGTTTTGAGCATGAAACAAGGAAATAAACAATGATATATGGTAAGGCAAACGAAAATAAAAGTATATTCAAATGGTGGTTTAGAATATCTTTTGGGTCTCCCCTAAAAAAAAATCTTGTTTGTGCATGAAAAGACTCTGTTCTATGGCTGATTGACCCACTCAAGGTTGGGTCAGTCTGTCAGGCTTTTCCCCACATTTATAAATCACAAAAATCACAAAAGGTTTTTATCTTTAGACAAACTAAAAAGAAATGCCCAGAATTGTGGCAATATGGGTCTGTAATTTTGTCCCCCAATTTCTAAACAAATGGGTCAGTTGGGCTGGTAGAACAGAGTTTTTCATGGTCATCTTAGGGTCCATTCTGAAAGGTCATATTCATGCTGTAGGATATCCACCTTTGTATACAAGAGTCCTCCCCCTGAATTTCTAAAGCTCCCATAACCTGCTAGAAAGACATATATGGTGAATGTGCTATTTGTACAACTGTTTTCCAATTAGATACCATAATACTATTCTTGATTATAAATAACACATACACTATTTACTTTTTAGTTATCTTGTCTAGAAGTTTTTTGGCTTCTTCGCGAACCTGAAAAAAAAGAAGAATCAAATAACAACAAATTAGGTTGAGACTTTAATTAATGTAATCTGACTTTGACATGAGGAGTTCCTTTAATTTAACTATAAACCTATCAATCAATCAATCAATCAATCAATCAATCAATCAATCAATCAATCAATCAATCAATCAATCAATCAATCAATCAATCAATCAATCAATCAATCAATCAATCAATCAATCAATCAATCAATCAATCAATCAATCAATCAATCGCCCTACAATCTATTTTTCTTCCTCTGGACGGTGATGTAACTTTTCAGACGCAACATTAACGCACACATTTATATCTTCCGTCTTTCTACGCGTGTGTATTTGTGACAGCACCTCAAATGGACACAAACGTTTATGTACTGCAATCAGTAAATGATGCAGTGACATCACCATCTCGAGGAAGTGTATAGACCATTAAGATTGAATCCAGGTTCCTGCGTGACAGGCAAGTGAATAAGACACTGGACTGCAGGAGCTTGGCTCACCAAATTTAGAATTTCAGAGCCTATGGGGTTGCTGCGGCATGGGATGGTGACGTTTTGTGTGCTGATAGCTGATGCTGACTGCGTGGTTAAGTGTGGTAAAGTAAGGTTAAGGTTAGTATTCCCTTCCATCATATGTATTGAATTTGGACTTACGAAGAATGACAGATGAGCATGCACAGGAGTCTTATAAAAGATTGCCCATAATTCAAATCACACCAGAATTTTAAGCTGTTAGGCAAAAAAACACACAAAACCCTGTTCTACGGGAAAATGGACATCTCAGGTTGGGTCGCTGGTCTGGCTTATTTTCTTTCCTTTTTCCAAAGAATTCCCTATTACCGCCAAACTTAAGGGCATTTGCTGTTGAATACAAGCCCTATTCCACAAATTAAATCGGATATATTTTTTATTATTTATGTCCCTCATCGGACACTTTTTTAAACCACCCTTTACATGACTATAATGGGGTCTTACCTGGAAATCCTCCTCTGTTTTGGCGGGATCGTCCCGGGCTTTTGTCAGGTACAGCAGTGCCATGTGTCGATTATTCAGCTTCAGATATGTTTGTCCAAGATATAGATGATTTTTGCTGTAAAAATTGGGCTCAGCTGAAATGACAAAAACAGTGTGAGAGTCATTAAATAATCAATCGACCGACCGACCAATCAATCAATCAATCGCCAGCTGCAGGTTTCAAATGTGGATTTGTGGGTGCTCAGGGTTTCATGGGTTAAGCTAGCGCCCCACACAGCTGTTGATGAACACAACAAAGGCTCCGACGACGGATGTCCAAGTCAGTCCCATGAATGACCAGTTTGGAAGAGAAAGATCTGCAAAGCCATCAGATATAAGACACAGAAAAGCCATCTCTCAACCTCAAAGCAGGATATGACCTGCCCACCAACTACTATGATCTGCTGTCACATGACTTCCCAAAAAGTGGTCACATGATTAGAAGGGTATAAATCAAACCATTGCTGATGATGGCGTTTCGCTTAAAACCATGTTTAAATACGAACAAAAATAATGGACCCATGTTTTTGTTCTATGATAATAATAATGAATCTGGAAACGGTGTGTGGGGGTGTTTATTTGTTATCCTTATTTCTCCGTTAGCTGTGATCAAAGTGGCGCCTAATTTGCATGAAAGATAGAGGAAATAACGGGAAGGGTGTTAAAGTTTATTTCAGTGAAATTGGTTAACAATTGGCTCCAAAAACAGCAAAAAACCTCTCAGATTTGGCTCATAAATGCCACTAGAATTGAACAACAGGGGGTTGGGGTTGTAGGGGGTTTATAATGCCTTTAGGAGGGATATGGTTATAAATCAACCTGGTTGTAGGGGGCTTAGGTGGTTTCAGAGGTAGGTAATGTAGCATAACCATCTAGCGGGGACCCGAGCGTAGCGAGGGTACGCCGCTAGTAATAATAATAATGCATTTGTAATATGCGCCATCAATCTAGTATACCAGATTATGCCAGCCCACCAAATCCAGTCTTCATTATAGTAACTTAACTATCATAATGCTATGGACGAAATTCAAGCTATCTTAGGCGAGCGTGTTTTATTGTTATTTTCGCAGAGCTGCTTCCAGAAGCATGAATTGCGCAAACAAATATCCACGCATGCGCATATCATACACCTAAACTCCCAAAATTATTTGAGTCAACTTTAAACCAAGAAAAAGACAGAAACAACATTGGTATATTGTAGAGTGAATATGCATGTGTGAGATTATGGCCACCTAAGCTGCTCCTGGAGCAGCTACGGAATAAAGCTACATGCATTGTCAATACGTTGCTGTAGTACTCGAAGACTTTAGAACCTTTTGTCAGGACTGTAATTTGTTATTGCTTATAATACCTGATGATATTGAAATTGAGCCTTCGAAGATGGTACCTTGTTCGGATCTAAAAATGGCCACTCTTATTAATAGGTCTTGTTTACCATTAAAATAATAATAATAATAATAATAATTTGGGTGACAAATGCTCATATTTCTTTTTGAAAATCCTTCAAGTTGAGTAGACTTTTTTTTTACTCACCCTGTATATTAATTCAGTTTATTCAAATATGAAAATTCAAGCAATTCTGTTCCACATTCATGATATTTAGGACAATCTCTATGTTTTAACCACACAAATATTGAAAAATATTAATTCTTGAAGAAACTATTTTTGCTGTAAAGCCTTCACGTTCAGGACCCAAGGTGGCCAGACCTAAAGTTGACTGCTCCCCAGGATTGGCCACCATGGGTCCATTCCTGCCCTTAGATGACGCATACAAAAGAAATACCTTTCATATTTTGAAATAAATAAATAATCCAATATAGTTTAAAAAAACAATGATAAGGTAATAGAGATATGAAGTAAAAGAAATTCACTCATGCAAATCCATAATATTGATTGGATGGTAAGTATTCATTAATTTGGACTAAATTGTAAACCATTAGTAGACGGCTGAATCAAAATAATTGGATTCATCATTGCCATAGAAACAGCATTTTAGTAACCAACGTTTAGAGAGACATAACAATTTTGCACTCATTCTATCTACAACCACGTAACAAACAAGAGAGAATGGCATACAGGGCAGGCTTTGTCAAGTTTATACAGAACATTTGGATATTAAAGATCGGTGTATTGTACACATTATTGTGTAAGTATGAATTACAAACTCAAGTGTTTTTTTTCTTTCAATGAACAGCTTGCTAGAAAATATCTGGAGTTGACAACTAGACAGACCCACCTCAAGTTTTGGACATTTGAGACTTGATGGAAACAAAATTAATTTTGGCTGCAGGAATCTGAGAGTCTCGTGTTCAAAAAAGATGGTGACTCAAAAATACAGTGACTCAATGTTGAAGGCTGTATTACTGGTGTTAGAATCTCAACTCAAAAGACTAATTCTGGAAGGATTTTCTTCTTGTCATTGACTTGATTTCATGAATGTTAATTTCACTAGGTATCATATCATGTTGGTTGAGCTATAATTTAAAGGCCAAGGCGACAACAAACCTGTTGCCTGACCGACCCATTTTTTTAGAAACAAATGTTCATGTGCATACCTACCCTGATTTTTATTGCTTGTTGGAAAACAGCCAAATGTTTACAGATTTTGTATGGTCCTTTTCAAGGGAAAATAAGAAAGAAAGAAAAGAAGCCCGACCATCCCACTCGACCTGAGAGGTGGTTTGTCCATACAACAGGGTTTGGTGTTTTTTTTGGTCTAAATATATTGTATTGGGGATTGATTTTGTTTACAGTGAGTGGCTTGATATGGGTTACAACAGGAAATATCTGCTATGTTGGGCAGGGGAGCATGGGAGATCACAACAAAATGAAATGGACATTAGGCACCACAGATTGGTGCCATTGTACTAGTCTAAGGATGAAATCAACACAATATGGTGACATTCAGGTGTCGGACGATATCGACCAAATCAGAAGCCTATTGAATTGCAACATACCAGGTATGTAAAAAGGAAGTATATTGTACTAGGAGACAAAAATAATAACAAATGCATGCTGTATTAGTCAAGATTTGAAAATGAGGGGGAAAGGGCACACTTGGATCAAATTAATGTCCCCAAAAGCTATTTTCTTTGTGAGCAATATTGCTAATTACTTTGTTTTACCCATCTCGCCTCATCACAAATATGAATTATATTTACTTGAAATATTCACATCTCATTCATTACAGTTGTGTGGAAGTATATCAAGGAATGGTCTCCATGTAGTGTAACATGTGGTGGTGGTACACAGACTCGTACACAGTCATGTGTTTATTCTGACAACGATGCAACAGCCACACAATGCTCAGGCAACGCGCAGACTGAGACACAGGAATGTAACATTAACAAATGCCGTAAGTTGAATGCAAAACAACTGCAAATGTTTTTCTTACATATAAGATACGACAATGTTGGTTGTTGTACTTGTTTCTTTCCCTAAATACAACTTATTTTAATTTGTTGTATTTGGGGAAAAAACAAGTTTGCAATACAGAGTGGTCCAAAAAAAGTTTACACTTTTTAGAGGCAAATTTATCATAATTGGGAAACATGTTTAAATTATTTTAAGATATTCCTAAACTAAAATATCTTGTTGGAATATGGTGAAAACGGCGTTGAAATTAAAGCTCAAATTAAGAAATAGCATCAATTTAAAGAAAACTTGTCAAATACAAGTTTGTCTTGACAAGTTTGGCCACACATAAGTCTATGGCAATCATAGATGTTTCCATATAAACTCCTCAAAAAAGTACTATTGAGTTGACACGTGGACAAACTGGTTTTTGACCATTATTCTTTAAACCGTCGCCATTTCTTAATTTATGCTTCATTTTCAACGCTGTTTTCACCATAAATCACTAAGATAATGGCGTTTAAGATAATATTAAAACAATTATTAGATGTCTCATCCATTTCGAGAAATATTGGACCACTCTGTATGATATTGAATTTACACCTATATTAAACACATAGCCCATGTCCAAAAAAACAAAAGAAAATTGCTCTTTCTATTACAGCAACTTGGATATATCTTCAAGAATGGAGTACATGTACTGTGACATGTGATGGTGGCACTCAGACTCGTACACAGTTTTGTGTGAATTCAGACAGCAGCACAGCTGATGGACAATGCTCAGGCAACGCCCAAACTGAGACACAACCATGTAACATTGATCTATGTCGTAAGTACAGTCATATTGGTAAGAAAAAAAACCTGTTCTATGAGTGAACAAACCTCTTAGGTAGAGTCGGTTGATGTGGGGGTTTTTGGTGTGGGGTTTTTTCAAAATGTTTGATGAATTTTTAATAATTTCTAGTATTTTTAAAAATGTGAAAAACATTTCAATTTTTTTTCAAAAAAATTAAAAGATGTAGATATAAAATGGGTTTGGTCTGGCTCAATATAACAGGGTGTTTTTTGTCGCCTAAAAAACATTGTAGCATTTGAAAAAGTCTTTGGCCTAACAATCAAATATTGATTGCTTTTAAGCAACTTATAATCTCCGGTTACAAAATACTTCAACTATATATATATATATATATATATTATATGTAAGATTTTTATCAATTCTTATATACTACAAGTAGATACAGTTTATAACAGTAAATTTGTCAAAACTCTGTAGTGTAAGTAATAAGTCTAATTAGTCATGAAAATGCCCATTGCCTAAAGGTTGACTCATCATTCATGTATACCACAAGTATATATAGAATTGATACAAATCTTATCTAAGAGTTGGTGGTAAAAAAAAAATAAAAAAAAAAAATAGAAATTGTGGAACCTTCTCATTTACTTTATTATTACAGCTACTTGGAAGTACATTAAAGAATGGAGTACATGTACAGTAACATGTGATGGTGGCACTCAGACTCGTACACAGTCTTGTGTGAATTCAGATAACAGCCCAGCTGATGAGGGACAATGCTCTGGCAATGCCATGACTGAGACACAAACATGTAATATGGATTCATGTTGTAAGTTCAATAAGGTGGAGAAATGTAAAGGACATTATCATACCATTAAATAAATTAGACACAAACATCAACGATATATGCGTCAAGGCACCACACACAGCAGCTTGGTGCAAATTGTACCTTTCTTTATCAGCAATCAATATCATTTTCTTTTAAATACTTAGAATGAAATAATTTCCCGCACCCCACCTCCGCTTTACCTAATCACTAATAATATGATTTTCATTTGGCAAATAGTAACAATTACATCTGACATCTACTTGGCCATTTTTGGATGGAAATAAATAAAGCTGTGTTTAGTGTTATGTTGTGACACTCAATCTTTTCAGCCTTTGTCTTCTTCTCCTCCTCCCCCACCCCCACTCCTGCCCCTATTTGTATATGTGACCTTCATTTATATATTTGTGAATGTAATCATGTTCTTCTAAAATTATTTACTTTCACAGTTATGCCGCAAGATTGTTATGATATTCTGCAGGCATTTGGCAATGCTACAACTGGTAGCTATGAGATATATCTAGATATCTCTCAGCCAATACCTCTCAAAGTGTGGTGTGATATGCATACAGATGGCGGAGGTTGGACGGTAAGTTATTCCTATGATACTGTCATATACCTAGATATCTCTCAGCCAATACCTCTCAAAGTGTGGTGTGATATGCATACAGATGGCGGAGGTTGGACGGTGAGTTATTCCTATGATACTGTCATATACCTAGATATCTCTCAGCCAATACCTCTCAAAGTGTGGTGTGACATGAGCACAGATGAAGGAGGTTGGACGGTAAGTTATTCCTATGATACTGTCATATACCTAGATATCTCTCAGCCAATACCTCTCAAAGTGTGGTGTGATATGCATACAGATGGTGGGGGTTGGACGGTAAGTTATTCCTATGATACTGTCATATACCTAGATATCTCTCAGCCAATACCTCTCAAGTGATATGCATACAGATGGTGGGGGCTGGATGGTAAGTTATTCCTATGATACTGTCATATACCCCGATATCTCTCAGCCAATACCTCTCAAAGTGTGGTGTGATATGCATACAGATGGTGGGGGTTGGACGGTGAGTTATTCCTATAATACTGTCATATACCTAGATATCTCTCAGCCAATACCTCTCAAAGTGTGGTGTGACATGGGCGAAGATGGCGGAGGTTGGATGGTGAGTAGAATTGATTTGATATGACAAGCCTCCAAATAAGCAGGTCTTGAACAGGGGTTACTTTTTGTGGAAAATTGTTTTTAGTCAGGTTTGAAGGGGGATTCCGGAACAATTTTAGAGAACCAGACACCATTTTGAGAAACAAACCAATCAATGTTTAAAGAAGCAAGATTATTGTATTGGTAACCTTTTATAAAGGAAATGAGTGGAAAATGCAATAAACCAGGAACAGGTTAAGATTAATACATGTTTTTTTAGAAATAACACATGGGTGAAAATGGGTGAAAAGTGGTCATGTCTTGTATGAGGTCAACCAGGCGCTACTCCATGCTAACCATGTAAATAACTTCTGGCTCCTGCTTATTTAGAGCTCTGTTGATGATCTACAAAATCAAGAGAACTGGGTATTGTAAGTGATGGTGTTTTCAATGCACATTTTAATGTAAATCAGAAAATCGTCAACATTTTATACATATTGGAAGACATCATAATTTGGTATTGATTTGTAATCCTTGCAGGTATTCCAGCGCCGTCAAGATGGGTCTGTAGATTTCTACCGTAACTGGACCGAATACGCATCAGGTTTCGGCGACATCAAAAGAGAATTTTGGCTTGGCAACGAATATATTCATAAAATCACCACAATGTCTGGAAAGAGGTTCAATCTGAGAATAGTCTTGAGTGATGGTATTGAATCGAGAGTTGCCCTGTATGAAGGCTTTTATATAACTGGATCTGAAGACAAGTACAGACTCAAGTATGATACATACATGCCAGTTAGCAATGCTGGTAAGTACAGCGATTATATAATTATGGGATAAGAAACTCCCAAGACAAAACCCTGATTCTCTTAACCATAATAGTTTGTCGCAACTGGTCTAGGTGACGCGCTATCATTTCCAAATAGTTGGGGTGCTAAGGGATTATTTGGTTCACATTCTTCTAAAAGCACCAAATTGGACCCATATGTTGCTCATTCCATACTCTTTTTATTTTTGATGGATGCCAAAATTGGAGCCTTCTGGGACGGCCATATTGGCCAATTCCAATATGGCCGCCATACTGGGGATTACAAATTGCTCCAATTAAGCTGACAAGCATACCAAATTGTTTGTCTGAGCACAAGGATTCTAAAAATGTGTAGTTTGCTCCACTTCCAATGTGTGGTTACTGAATTATTGAGCAAAACGTAAAAAGGTTGTTGACCTTTGCTTTGGGTGCTCCGATTTTGACAAACGATATCTCAAATTGTTCGTTAGATCACAAGGGTTCAAGAAATGGTAGTTGTTACCAGCTGGAGTCGTTTTTGTGCCTTATATAGGGTCAAAAGGTCACAATCCCTATATACGGCCAAAAGCAAAGGTCAACGACCTTTTCATGTTTTTGCTCAATATCTCAGTAACCACACATCGGAAGTATACTTTAAACTATACATTTTTAGAATCCTGAGTGCTCAGACAAACAATTTGGTATGCTTGTCAGCTTAATTAAAGCAATTTGAATTTTTGATCCCCCAGTATGGCGGCCATATTGGAACTGGCCAATATGGCCATCCCAGAAGGCTCCAATTTTGGCATCCATCAAAAATAAAAAGAGTATGGTATGAGCAACCTTTTGGCCAAATATGGTGCTTTTAGAGGAATGTGAACCAAACCTTCCCTGTGATGCCCTAACAGCCCCATAGAGTGCGCTATGTTATGGGCCAAATCTAAACAATGCACAGATTGTGAGATTCAATCACATGGTAAGTATCAACCCTAACACTACCATATACCCCAAAATACCACGACTGGGCACGTTGGTACCACCCGGCGTGGAAGTTTTTTGATGAAAAAATGGACCCAGCCAAGGCTCAAGATAAGCGGGCGCTGGGCGATTTTTACCCCTCGGTCCTTCTGCCAAAGCGCCCGGTTATGCTGAAAAATAAACAACCTAGCGCTGATATTTTGTCCAAACCAGCGACGGGAAGCTTGCCCAAAACATCAATTTCGCTTAAGCTTATTTGATTTAATAAAAGGTTAGCTCTCGGTTGACTAAAAGTAGCTCCTGGTTCTCAATAAATCCTCCTGATCCGGGCGCTACTTTTGAAAAAAGTAGCTCCCGGTAAAACAATTACTGTTATCTTGAGCCTTGGACCCAGCCCATATAGTCTGCGCAATACACTGCGCAGACTAGTCTTGACAGCCGTGGTGAAGTGTGGAATCACTCGCCTCTGGTGCGAGAGGTCCCTGGATCAAATCCCGGGGGGATCAGGGGGCTATTTTGGTCAATTTTCCGCGTCGAAGAAAAAATTCTGAAAAAAAAGTGTGGGGGGGGGGATAGAGTTAGGGTTAAGGGGGCTGTGGACTCTCAGGTACAGCCTCCGTAAAACTGCCGTAACTTCTTCAATATTCATTTAATCTTTATAAACTTACACAGTTTTTTGCAGAAAAGGGTTCAATGAATCCAACCATGATAATAAAATTGACCATTTTGGAAAAAATTATAAAAAACACGTTTTTTGACCCATTTTAGGTTTGGAAAAGATAACTCAAAATATATTTTGTTAAATGTTATCATACTAGTTTTATGATAATCCTGATAACATTCCCCAGGAGCATTTTTTGTTTTGTTTTGAATAATCAATTATTTTTTGAGTTATAGACCAAAAAGTGCCAACAAATGTGTTTTTTCCCCAAAAATGTGATTTTCATGATTTTGGCGGTAAAAAATCACGTTTTTTTGGCACTTAAATGCCCGCAAAAAATAGCAGTAAGGCCTAAGAAAAAAGGTGTTTGATTGGCCTAACATGACAAAAACAAAAAGGGTAGGTCCGGTCGGTCGGGATTTTTAATTTTTTTAAATTCACCTGCTTTGGGGACTTAAAATAGCCGAAAATGAAAGCAAACAGTCAGACACTTGAATACTTTGTTCAATTTTGATATATATTTTTTAATTTGTTTAATTTTGTATATTTTTTAAAATATTTATTTTTATTGTTTATTTTTTTCTCCCTCAAAATAATAACAAATATTCAGGGTCGGCAATGTATTTAGGGTCGGTCGGGTTAGGCCAATCACACCTTCTTTTTTTTAGGCCTAATTTTTAATTCGCGAAATAAAGTATCCACGAAATTACACTATAGATGACATTTTTAACTTGTGACTGGACTAACTACAATTTCAGTCAATAATTTGCTATTTGCCTTCAAATAAATGACTTGGTCTCTTTGAACAATTAATTAACTTGAGTTGAAATAATGAAACAATGATTTTAACCTTAAAAGCAAAGCAATATAACAAAATTGTTGAAAAAGTCATGAAGATTGCACTGACACTTATACCATCCTATCAATCATCAGCAATGTGAGAATCATGGAAAGAATACAAATCAAAAAGTTGTCAACCAATATTGTATAGACAGGCCAAGGAAAAGAAACTGTTCTATGGGTTTAAATAAAATATTCTTTAAATAAAATTATTTTTTAAAATGGTCAACATTTTTTAGAATTAATAAAGAAAACATATTTTGCGTTACAATTTCGAAAACATACAAACATTGTATAAGAAAATTGTGAAAATATTATGCCTGATTAACTGACCTACTTAAGAGGTCTGTCTGTTTGTAAAAAATAAGTTTTTTCCCACTCATTATTGGAGATGATTTTTCTATATGTTCTATAGGTGATGGTTTAACCGAGAATGCATTGAATCGTCAATTTTCAACTTATGATCAAGATCATGACGAAAAGCCTAATGGCGATTGTGCAGTGCAGCAGCATGGAGCTTGGTGGTATGCGCGGTGTCACAGATCCAACTTGAATGGATTGTATATGTATGGAGGTACGGATCCACCTGGTACAAAATCAGTTGTATGGGAGCCATGGAAGGGATACTATTTTCCCTTAAAAACAACAGTGATGAAGATACGTCCAGTCTAAATCGACAGCATTAAACAGTGGAGGAGGATGGGTGGAGTCAAATATCACGCTATACACTCCTCCTATTGTCCATAGTATCCATTGTTCTTCACGTCGATTATACCTACGAATGCACTACTGGAAGTCTCAATTGTGCAAGGTCAACATAATCGGTGACCATTTTTAGATAATGCATGTTGCTAGTGGAAACCGGTGACCTTTTTTAGATACTGCACGTTGCTGGCATGTGTGGCGCAGTGGATAGAGCACTATATTCATAATCAAAAGGTTGTGGGTTCGAGTCCCGCTGTGGTCAACATGTTGTGCTCTTAAATAAGGCAGTTTACCACAATTACTTTTCTTCACGAAGGTGTAAAATGGGTAGCTGTTTGAGGATAATCAATATAAGTGTCTGATAGGAATATGCTCCATTATCAGAATTTGTAAGATATTATAAGGCAGCAACAACCTAAGTTTGAGCATAATTAATTTGACGAAGCGCTATATAAAAACTAACATTTATTTCATTTATTAGTGGTAACCGATTATGCTGACCTTGCACTTCTGGTAGTACATTTCAAGGAGCGTCCTGGTCATCTTATCAACCAATTTACATGAATATACAATCTATGGTGTTTTATGGTAGCTCTGAACCGAATTAGTTCTATAATGAGTAAAAAATTAACTGACATCAATATCCCTGCATGTACCATTTTCAATACCACCAATTATAAGCACTATTCTCATGGTCGTTACAATAGAAACATATTTTGCTGATCATTATAGATATTTAACCAGTAAATTGTGTTTATAAATTGAGGACCCTAGATCTAAAAGGGGGTTAAGTCACATTGTAAAAAATGGCAAAAACTGGGTTTCATTGTATCCATGTGTGGACTTGACCCACTCGGGTTCTACCTCCCATGGACTCTTACACAGCTTTACCGCATTACTTAACTTTAACATTTGAACAGAGGGTGCAGAGATCCTCCTTGTAGCAGAAAACTGATACTAACTACAATTTCACAAGATTGGGACTTAACCCCCTTTTAGATCTTTTAGATTACGGACTATTTTTAACATACTAAGGCAAAAAAAAAAAAGGTTTGTCTCAGATGACCCGCGCGCATTCCCGAAACCGCCCGCGTCAGCTTTTTTTTTAGTGGGGTTTTTTTTTTCAATTTTTTTTTTTCCCAATTTTTTTTTCTTCTTTCAATTTTCTCAAAAAAATCTTGCAAAATCCAACTTTTGGACCAAACAAATGACGATCAGGTCTAAATTGAAAAAAAAAATTAAAAAAAAAATTCGCAGACCGCATTAGATTTTCAGTCTCTCATGTCATCTGAGACAAACCTTTTTTTTGTTGGCCTAACACATATGGTTAATACATTGACGGTTGGCCATTAGTAAGCCAGTCCTGGTGTTCTCACTTCGTATTCAGAGGGGTAACACATGATCATTCCAGGATCTTAAAATACCCCCCTATTTGACGGCGTTTCGTGGACAATTTTGCTAATTTGACCCCCTTTTCACACAAAAACGAGGACATTTTGACTGAAAATAACCCCCCTTTTCTCACTATTTCAAGGACACTTTCTATATAGTCCCCCTATTTGCGCAAAAACGAGGACACATCTGGTGTGTTTTTTGGAACGATCATGCGTACCCAAAGTTAGTGTTGACTGAAACCACCGGGGAGCCAGTCTATGAATAAAACTTCACAATATATAATTGTAGCCAATTATCCTACATGTATTGACACAGCCAACATTTTGTGTATGAATTTGAACAACCTGCAATTGACACTTTTTCAAAAGATTACTTCACACACTTTCAATTCAACTTTTCAACACTCTCCAATTAACTAAGTATTACCTATTGTAGTATCGATTATTCTCCCCATAACATACATTAGCAGTGTTTTTTAAATACAAATTGTGAGATAAATTTAGTGGACAATAATGTATACAATTTCTTATTAGGCAAAAAAAGAAATTAATTGCTTGGTTGTCCTCCACACAGCTGAGAGATGAGGTGCAGGCGGGCGGATTTTTTTATTTATTTATTTTATTTTAAATTCAATGGGAACTCCGAAGTCCAAGGTCTTGTAGTGTTGTGATAGTTTCATCTACGGCGGCGTGGTCACTACCCGGTCTTCGTGGGTTTTTTCCAGCTACTTTAACGATTTTTATGATAAAGCTCTGTATAGTTCCCCACGTTTTCAATGTTGGTTCTGTAACCCTCTGATATTGTTGAATGAGTTGCAAAACTGCAAATTCGGTCAAGTAACATTGTAGTATCGATTATTCTCTTTGTGATAACGTCAAACTTTGACTTAACATCCATCTTAAGTAGGAATTGGTGTAAAACGGTACGCCTCACCCATAACATTACTTACATGTACATTAGCAGTGTTTTAAAAATACAAATTGTGAGATAAATTTAGTGGACAAATATAATGTATGACATTTCTTATAACATTAATGTTATGACTTAAAGGGGCATTGACAGATACGTATGGGAGTGCGCCCTCAATTATCCTGGAAATCAGTTTTTTTGTATCAAAGTAATACTTAGGCATATACTAACTACCATCTGAAACAGTTTACCAACATTCGCTGTTTATCATATAAAATTTCATGATTTTCTTAGTTTCGATATGATCATATTGAAACTCAGATGCTGAATTCGGAAGTTATGTATCGTTTTACTTACAGACTTTCGCGACAAATCTCAACCCGGAAGTGCCGTTATTTGCTTATTTTGGCATGAAGGCGATGTAGGAATTGTATGACGTTTTGGATTTGGGCTATGTTGATGATTATCTTAACGTTATTTGCTCATTTAATATATCGATACATCTGTCAATGCCACTTTAAGAAAATGTTTAGATACACTTCTGAAAGTGTATGACTCAAAGTGTATGATAGATAAGTCATTAGCTAGCAGTGCATTCGTGCTTAATAATCGATCTCGTACTTGCATTTGTGCACCGCCCTCTCGAGGGCTGTGCACGAATCTAAGGCCTCGAGCAATTATCAACTATACCTCTTCAATACTGTAGCTCATCAATTATCCTTATTGTAAACATGTGTGAGAGACACACATATTTTGTAGATTTCGCTTGTAAAATAGTAAAATATTGACAGATTTGTAAAAGTACCCTCAATATTTGTTAAAAATGGTAGTTATAGCCCCCGTAACACATTACGAGCATAACACACACGATCTTAAAAAACACCCTGTATTACGCATTTTCTTGGTCATGCATGCTTACATTTTCATAGTTGTTTGATTGCACCCCCACCCCCTGATCACCCTCATGAGAAATAGATGACACACTGAAAAATCTTCAAGATTCTGTGTTCAAAGTCCTAGCAGATAGTATCAGTCTCTCTTTCAAAGTGATTGGGATATAGACAAAAATGACATTTTGTTATGCCAATAAATAAACATTCCCTAAATAGTTCATCCTATTTATGGGCCTGATCGACCCATTTATGTGGCGAATTTGAAGGATGTGTCCCCCCCCCCCCAAAAAAAAAAATGGGGAAAAAAAGAAAGAAAAATCTTCGATAATATTTCCATTTTGCTTGACTGACCGATCGATCCTACCTGAGAGGACCCCTCACAGGGGTTTTTCATCACTTTATGGTTCAAATGGTAAAAGGTAAAGGCGGTCTGCCCTGCCTGGCATGCCCATCTCTCTTTTGAATTGATTAGGCCAGACTTATTCCTTACAACAAAGTACACATTGTTGCTTTGATACACAATGTCAGTAATATTCTTTAATTTAACTACACCTGGGCAGAGAAGAGTAAATAAGATACTTACTCAAATGCACCACATGTTTATCACAGAGGGACTTGAACCCACAACCTTTGTAATGCGAGTCCAGTGCACTATCCACTATACCACACATACCCTTCTTAATTAAATTTACTTTATTAAACTTCTAAACAACAACAAATGTTTCCAATGAAATAGTTTTTAGAATTTTTAGAATATAACTTATTATTTGTAGAACAAATTTTGAATTTGAAAATATAATCTACATATACAATTTTAGGTCATTATAAGATTAACTAATAGAAGTGATGAATACAATTAGTAAAAGTGTTCTTGAATTGTGAACTTTGTTTGTCCAGATGGGTATCCCTATGACGGAATGTTTTATTTAGAGAATAAGGCAACGAAAAATACTCCCTATTCTACTGGTCCGACTGATCCATTTTGTTTTCCAAATTTTTGAATATTGGTCTTTTTACACATGTTTGGAAATTTGGAATAAATGAAGAAAAAACACACGCCTGACCTGAGAGGTCCGTTTGCCCATAACACAGTTTTTGTTTGTCGCCCAAAGGTACTGTTTTAGTCTCATGTATCCTCAGTGTCATATCACAATTTGATTCAGACCACCACCTATAACATAGGCAGCCTGTGGTTAGATATGGACAGAGTGGACAAAACTTATCACTACCGTACTAAGGAAGATCAACATCTTGAACGTGAATATGTCAAATCTATACTCAATTTTAATCTCAATGTCACATTTGTACATACTCATTATTTATTATTACCTATATTTTGTAAATATCGATGTTATTGTGATATTTATTATATGGATGTATGAATGAATAAAGAAAACAGGTTTACAGCAACAACATGCTTTCAATGTGTGTGCCCCCCTCCCCAGGACTCCCCTCCCCCGGTTTGACCTGGTGCTCAGAAACTGATAGTTGGGTTAAGTTTTTTGTGGAATTGGCATTTCAAAACAAAACATTCTCTCCAAAATGTCACAAATTTAACTTTGAGAACTTATAATTTATTACGCATATTTACAGGGCGAGTCAGAAAGAGCAGGCACTTTTTTTCACAAAGGCGTCACAAATATTTTGGGAATTCACATTCAAAACCAATGGCAGTGTTAAAAAGACCCATCATTTGGCTTTCATTCAAATTAAGAATTTAAAAAATCAACCTTTGCGTTATTATGTTGCACTAATTTTAGTGAAGCCTCCAATTTTATAGCCAATTCACGGAACCGTCAAATTATCAAGCCATTCGTCAGTGTATTCCAATGTCCAAATTCAGCTGCGATGCATCTTTTCAGTGTTTTCCCCAAGAAGCAAATTTACAAAAGTTGTAAGACAAATTTTAAGTCATTTTGACATTAAAAATCAATATTTTTAATTGTTTGGGGGAGGGGCAAAATGGCCGCCAGTGCCGCCACTGGTAGGCCTAATTGAACTTGGCAATCACAAGATAGGACTTAAAAAAAGAAGCATACCTTTTTTCTATTATCTTTTTTATATTTCACCAAATATATTGGCCTCTATCTCATCTCAAAACTGCATTTGCTGACAACATGTCCTTTTTGACGTGACTAGTCTCAAATGTTCATTGCATTGTAATTAGCACCCCTGGAATGAGTATTGTGTTAGGACTTTCAAAGTCTGAATGCAAAATTGCCATACAATTCAAACCCCATAGTTATTTTGTATATTACAATTGCAGTAGTGTGACACTATATCTCTTCAGCTATAGTGAAATGCCCTATAATGTATACCCAGATATCTGAGTGAAAACCTTTTGAGGGAACAAATGCTGACGGGGATTCAAGACAAATCTTTATCTTTTATTGCGCTTAATAATGTTTTTTTTATTAATGTGTCTGAGGAGGCAATGTATCACAGACAACACCACAATATTAAACATGGGTTCATGGTCTTTACCATTTGGTTGGAATAGTAATTTTATCGTTCATCGAGCAACAATCAAGCAAAATCAAAACACCACTGGGAGTTGTAGTCAGATTCCTTAAGGGCACACAAACCCCCTAAAAATTGCAGTTTACAGAGCAAAATCTATCATACCATACCATATCATACTTTTTTTATGCTGTAGAAGTAGTTATATAATGGAATTAATAACTATGGAGCACTGGACTCTTAATTTAAAGGCTGTGGGTTCGAATCCTGCTGTGGTCAACATGTTGTGCTCTTGAGTAATGCAATTACTCCTCTCTACCCAGGTGTATATAAGTGGATACCGGCATTCGTCAGTGCTGGGAAGGTAACAGACTTGCTGTGGAGGAGGTGTATTGAGCCCCACACAGCAACATTATAACAAGGAGTGAGTCTGGCCCTATGGCTAAGAAAGAGAGATGGGCACTCTGCTCCTGGGATTACAGGATCAACCGGCTTAATTTACCTTTACCCAATAACCATGGTGAGGTGTACAAACAATTTACTTTGGCATTTTTACTTGCTCCAATACATTGAGTGTACAGCTAGCTGGGCAACATTGAATGCTAACAATAAGAGAACAACATCAGCCATGGCTTTAACATTGTGATGCACAAAAGCTGCTTCTAGTGAGTGCTAGGCAGGAAATGTGAACATATATCATCAGCATCAGTTTTGTTTGGACACATGGCTATGGTTACTAATCCTATATTACAGTAATAATTCTACTGCAAATTAGTGTTGGCTCCCCAGGTTTAACTTATATATGATTTTAAGATCCTCCAATGCTTCTGTTATCTTCAATCAAGCTCCCAAAAGATTCCTGTAAAATAAACAGTTGAACAACATCACCCTTAATTAAAGGGGTGCTAAGAGATGTGTTGAAGGCTGTGCCCTCAATTAGAATAAAAAACGGGATTTCTATATTTTTACAATAAAAATTAGCCGTCTTTGTGCTATAACGTTCTTTCAAATATTCCATCAGCATTTTATGGTAAACAGCGTTACGCTATTTTCTTTTCGATTCAAATTACAAACGATATTACATAGAGGGCGTTTAAAAAGTTTCAATAAATAGCGATGATATTTCAACATATTTAATTAAACATTGTTTTAATCAAGTTTTGCTGCTTTTATGTGAGTAGAATCAACAATAATGGCCAATTATAATGATTATCTTTAATATTGTAAGTAAATTTTGTAACAAAAATAAATCGATTTTGGACCTCGTCCATTGGGCGTTAGAGGAACCCATTTTGACCAATGATGAAACAGCGATACTTTTATAGATGTTATTATCATGATTATTTGCGCTCCATAATCAAATGCTATTTATGATAGTGTGGCTTTATGAATAGGGCTGATCATGTAGCGTTACAATCACGACAACCAAAAACTTAATCCAACAGCTTCAAATGTGTTATCCCTTTGGAAGCGGTCACCACAATAAAAACAAATCGACCATCATCGATGTATACAGGTTTAGAAAGAAAAATGTTATGTTTGTCATTTTACCTATTCATAATTTAGTGGCTACTTTTTATTATTTTCCGTTTTTATTATGCACATGGAATAAACATTAAAATTAAAATAACAGTTCTAGGTATTTATTTGTGAGAAAAAACCAGAAAATAATTCAATAATCATTTTTTTATATACCAAGGTACAAAACCATTTGTCCTAATTAAATGGAAAAACAGTTTAATCAACCAAGAAATGGATTATAAATGGTACTTTAAGTATTTCTGGCTATGAGACCACCTGAATACCTTTATCAATTTATTTGAATAACAATACATTCATTTATCAAAAATATGCGCGCAATTGACAACAAGAGTTCTGTTTGCAGGCTAAGTTATGCCGATAATCCAGCCGCAAGTTCCTTGTCACTAGGTAGGGCCTACATAATGGTCACTACATCACAGTGGTACATGCACATGAAGACACGGTACTAACCTTGCATATAACGATTACATTTGAGTGCCTCCCCCTCTTTTGCTTCTGTTACCTCTTACTGAAATGGTAAATCGGCCAATGTCTGCGAATCGACTTTAGTACCCCTTTAATAACAAAGTAGTGAAATAAAATGTCCCCATTATTGGACCATTTTGCCACACCATCTGCTGCAGATTACATAGAGGATTTCTGACACTTGGCATGCTAATTGTCATCTCAAGTTGGAAGTTAATCTTGTACATATGAAACAGTTTACCCCTGAAATGGGCATTTAATCAGTTATATATTCAAGGAGCCAATACACAAGTTGATTGACCTTTGTCACGGATGAGCATTCCCAACATACCACGGCTGTTTGACTGTCCGATTTATAATTGAAATTATGGAATAAAAAAAGATTACATAGTGGCCCAGTTATGGTTTGACCTGATTTAGGTAGCGCTAATGAATACGAGTATACGGTGAAAATTTCACGAAAATTGTTAGAGCCCTTTTTAAATTATCGGCATTTTCTACTTTACACACATTTTACATGTAACTCTATGGGAAATGTGGCCGATGAGGGCGCTATTATAGTAAATAATAATATTCAAAGCACTATTGCTCAGAAATGGCACCAACAGATGTTCTGAAATTTCTACAAAAGATGGCCAGTATATTCAGGTACTTGAATCAGTTAAAACCAGAACCGGGCCAGCAAGTAACAGTGTTCTCAGAATAAAACGGACAAATTATGTGGGATCAAACAGCCGTGATACACAGCCAGTGTTGTATACAAACAACAAACTTGGTATATCATTGTATCAATTTTTACTGTTCATTTTCAGTAAAAGACTAATGATTTGATGGTAAAATAGTACGCTTCCCTGCCCTTTCCCAAGAATCAATTTCATCAAGCCTTACATCATTGGGTAGCTTAACTCTTGAAGATTTACTATCACTCCAAGGGAGATAAAAATAGCACTTTTAGTGAAAACAAAAACAGCCAAAAAAGTGGTGACATCCATTGAAAAAATAGGTAATTTTCGAGACATTAAGCATGTTTTCAACTAAAAATGGCTACCTTTTCCACCTATTGCATTTGTTTCTGAAAAAAAGTGGTATTCAAGATAATCCATCCGAGGGAGTGAGTTTTGTTGTCTCATTGTTTCAATGGGATGCCCAAGAGTACATACAGGAAATAACGATCAACACAAGTTGTAGTTGAGGTGACACATCGAATACATTGTCGCGACCAAGAGAAATGCATTGCAATAAGTACAAACACTACTAGTATTGGTTCAGTAATCCTTGAGATAGACTGACAATTGGGAAAGGTTTCTGAAAAATCTGTTTTATATAATATGGTAAAACTAATAGTTGCATGGAAAGTGTTATTGATCTTTTGTAGCAATCATGCAATTGTGGTTTGAATTGTCCCCCCCCCCCCCCTTATTCATAACTTCATGAATATGCATGCCAGGTGTGTACTAATTAGGTTTTACCATTTTATGAATATGCAAAAGTTAAGCACATTATTATTTTTAAAAATCCCACAATGATCCCTGAGCAAAAAGTATCTGTACACACAACGTTTCTCTAACGACTTCCTTTTGTTGTGAATTTAAAATGACACACTGATATACACATTGCTAGATTGTTCATGATTTTATTACAAAAACAACTGGAATGACACATTTACATTTGGATATACTCTTTAGCTATAACATAGTTGTTCTGTCAAAAACCTCATATCTCCATCCGGCCCTTCAGCATGTATAAATTAATACTTCATGTGTATAACATTTGGGCAGTCTGCTCTAAACATATTCAAGGGCCAAAAACACATCTATCAACATTTGTAAATGTCTGCCCCTGAATACGTATAAAGCAACACATTCTATGCATAATCGTTGGGTAGTTTTTATGCATGCTGAGGGGCCGGGAAAACATACAAGGTTTTGACAGAACAGCGGTGATAAATACCTTAACCTTTCACCACAGTTAAAAGTCAGTTTGGTGAAAAATAAAGAGAAGTGTTGGTTAAAGGTGTATGTTCCGATCACTTTTTGGGGGCTATGATTTTGTTTTCACATCAAGATATTTTGATATCAGAAGAATCCCCATATTTTTCTCGTGAAGTCTGTAAAATCTTGGGGGCCAGAAATATTTCATTTAGAAATTATAGGCTAAAATGTGGTGAATTACTGCCAAAGGTGGTTAACCACCAACCAGTGTGTGTACTACTCAATGGGCTATTTTTGTGTGACCTTGTGCTTCTAACAATAGAACCAGTGGAGTTATGCAACTCAAACTTTGGAATGCGACAATTTTAAGGATGACCTTTCATGTAAAATTGAAAACATCAAGTTGAAAATCGGGCCCGCAATCGGAACATCTACTTTTAAATCCTCTTTTGAACAATCTCTAGGTATTAATTTAAATTGGCTGACATATAATTATACTCATAGAGGTCAAGTTCAAATAATGACTTTGTGCCACCTTGTAAATTCTGCTTTCTAAACATATAATTTTCCTATTTGTAAATAAATAAATGTCATTGCTAAAGTTTTAGAAGATAAGACCTTCTTGACATAAAAAAGTTGTTAAGTAAAGTTATTTCAGATACACCATGTATACTATTACTACAACTATTGTGACCTACAGTATGCATGTTATAGTACATATCGTTGATATTCTGTCAAAAATTCATGTTTTTCCAGCTCTTCAGCATGTATTAAGTAAAACTGCCCAATGGATACATAAGAAGTGTTGCTTTAGACATGTTCAGGGGGAAAGAGCACTTACAAGGTTTTGACAAATTTATTTTTACCCCCTTGAACATGTATAGAGCAGACTGCCCAAATGATAGGAAGTATTACTCTATACATGCTGAAGGGCCGGATAGAGATACAAGGTTTTGACAGAACAGTGACGATATATGTCTTAAGTCACTCACCTCCCTGAGTAATTTTCTCGATAATTTGACCTAGGGAACAACTACAGCTACAAAAACTGTTATTGTTCAATAGGAGTAACCCAACCAATAATACTCCATTGACTATGAATATTTTCATTCAGTTTGAGGGAAGGAAAATATCATGTCAAACTTAATATGAGTAAGGATACTAAATAATCTAAAAATAGAACAAAACAATTTATGATAATTGTTATGAATATAAATAAAATAGGAAATATCATCGCTGTTCTGTCAAAACATCGTATCTCCATCCGGCCCTTCAGCATGTATAAAGTAATACTTCCTCTAAACATGTTCAAGGACCAAAATACATCTATCAAAACCTTATAAGTGCTCTTGCCCCAGAACATGTATAAAGGAACACTTCTTATGTATAACCATAGGGCTGTTTTACTTTATACATGCTGAAGAGCCAGAAAAGCAGACAAGGTTTTGACAGAACAGCGATGATATGATATTCAATGTTCTTGTGATATTCTGCATGAAATACAATCTTAAAAGTTTTCAAAATCAGCCTTGATTCAGTATACAATCAATATTTCCCGGTCCCACTACCCTATATTTTTATGTTACATCAATCAAACCAATGTGTTTACCCATAGACCATTTCAAATTGAGATTGGAAAAGTTTGAGTAAAAAACCAGGGTTATCAGACTGATTCTCAACTGCATTTTGTTCCTATCGTTCTATAACATGAACATTAGAATGTTTGAAACCAATACATTTGATTAAAATTCTCTCAGTTCAGTTCTGAAGCCCCCCTTTTTGATACCCTGGGCTGCACACCCCTACCAAAACAAAAGGTTGAGTCCCCCCCCCCCCCCCCCCCCCGGTTGCCCTAAGTATCAACAGTTTGAGGTTGGGTTGGTATGTGTTTTTTATTAATTGGTTTAAATACATTTCTGACAGACCGTGACTGTCATTGGTTCATGTCACGATAATGATATAAATGATAATGAATTGGTAAATGTCAATTTTACTAATGTTTCTATCGTGATAATTGTTTAAAAACTATTATTCATTTCAAGCAAAAAATAGTACAGTTTTGACAATTTGGGTAAAATTTAAAAAAAAGTGACTTGATTCTGAAGGCAGTTATAATGGCATTCATGGAGTTATGATTTGGGCAATAAAATCAACATAAATACCTATAATCTTTATCAATCAAATAAATACTGGCATATAATTCATAAAACAGAGATGTATATTTCAAGTTGATATTGCTTAACCCCATAAGAACTACCTGCTGATTGGTCAGCTAGATGGATACATCATGTCTTGCACCAATCAGATGCATTGTTAGAATAACTTGATCTGTTATGAAGTTTGGAGTGAAATTTTTTAACATCTGTATTTTAATTGGTTATTCAAATGAATATAAATTAATATTAAAGGTATATGACCCGATCACTTATTTGGGGCTATGATTTTTTTTTCACATCAAGATATTTTGGTATCAGAAGAATCCCCATATTTTTCTCATTATGTCTGTAAAATATTAGGGGCCAGAAATGTTTCATTTGGAAATTATAGGCTAAAATGTGGTGAATAACTGCCAAAGGTGGTTAACCACCAGCCAGTCTGTGAACTTCTCAATGGGCACATGTCTTTTGACCTTGCGCTTTTAAAAATAGAACCATTGGAGTTATGCATCTCAAACTTTGGAATGCAACAATTTTAAGGATGACCTTTCATGTAAAATAGAAAACATCAAGTTGAAAATCGGGTCATCTACCTTTAACCAATCATGAACACTGTTAGATAGGCAGGCAATGCTCATGGGTTAAAAGCGAAGCTACCAATAATATTGTAGTCATACATACTGTAAAATTGAAATTCTTGTGCTACATTATTTTTTTCACTTTCAACACATTTCTGAACCAGCACAAAATAAAGAATGTGGGAAACTGTCTATTTTGTGTGTAGATCTATGTAGGAAATCTGAAAATAGCAAATTCAAATAGGCCTACAAGCGAAAATATTAAAAATTGTAGCGTAACAAATGAGCAGTTTTACAGTACATCATTGAATACAAGTAACATGTTTACATCCCGTTTAGGGGCGGGGGGTATGATCTTATTTGAATGGCCAGACATTTGACTAGCTTATATGTATTTGTACTTTAAAGGGGCATTGAGAGATTGTCGAGAAAAATGAATTTGGGAAAAATGGAACCCTGAAGAGTAATAATTTATGGGATAAGGGTTGAACGATGGCGCTAGAGAGATATTTTGGTTGAAGCGAGTGGTGCTGATAAATTTGATGTGATCTACATCGAAATGACCAAATTGTGTAACTTAACATGATACACAGCAAATTAGGGTAAACTGTTTAAGATGGTAGTTAGTAATTATGCCCAAGTGTTACGTAGGTGCAAAAAAACCTGATTTCCAGGAAAATGGTATGTATTTCTCACACTCAGTGCCCCTTTAAGGTAATATACCCACAACTTACAGTTGTATTCATTTTCAATGAGTAATATTCAAAGAGTTTGTTTCCAAAAGTGGTTATTGTACTGCTCCAATACAGAACCACAACTTTGATGGAACCATGACGAGGAGCCTGAAGGGCTCACAACAATCCAACTCAAACTGTTGACCACTTCTGCCGGTAGCAGCACATGTAAACAGTGTCTTGTGTCCAACAAATGAGGACGCTATTAATGAATTACCAGAGGGGGTCACACACAAAGCTATATTAAAGGCATCTATCTGTGATTTTTTCCTAGAAATGCATTTTTTTGTGTCAAATTACATTTACAGCCATGAAACTACAATATCTTATAAGTTACAGAGCCATATGATTCTTAATTACTTCAAAATCATGGTTTGAATTTGTTGAAATAAACTGTCGGGACTCCGACAACTTATATTTTGAGTGATTTTCCCAGATTTGTTTATAGATAGAATTCCATTTGACACAGTGTTGCCGCCCTTTACAGTGTTTCCTGCTATGATCGCAACTGTATAAAAGTGAACAGAATACTATAGAAGGCTTTATGATGAAATTTAAAGCAAATATGTTGAGAAATTCCTTAAATTTGAATCAGATTTCAATTATGAGTTGGTAAAGTTCTGTGATGGCTTTTTCATTTTACAGTAAATACAGTCAAGATAGATTTATTAGTCCAGGGAAGTCTTTCCTGATAAGTCAATAAGTATAAGATAGAAAATAATATGTGTAAAAATTTGAAAAAGATCACATATTATTACTTTAATAGAGCTCTGTTGAGGGAGTGCACCTCTTGGCTAGTAAAATCAAATCAGTTAATAAAACCATGGCAGGTAGTACCTGCCATACCTGCCAGGATAAAACCAACTTCTACTTTAATCAAAGTCTACTTCTTGTCAATTTTATTTGAACAGAACAATGTTCACAGAAGACTTTTTGTTTTGTTCGTTTATCTTTGTGTTTTACCTCATATACACAGAGAAAACCATTGCTATATATTTAATACTATAGTTTGATCAGTTCGGCATTGGCGAAGCCTCATTGCAGGAGGAAGGAATACAGAAGGACGCAGGCGCACATGAAGGCAACAAGCGAAGTGTGCATCATTGCTTGATGTGTGCGTGGGGCCAAAATTGTGTACGTGTGGCCATAATCGTGCGCGTACGCTGTGATTACTTTGCGAGCAGAAAGATGACAACTGAATATTTGTCGCCAATTTGGAACTGATTGAATTACAGTATTGATTTGACAGAAAGCAGCTATTGAATTTAACCTTTTTGAGAAACAAACTCTTCATTTAATGCATTCATAGGTGGAAATCCTACTTTGAAGAAAAAATAGTTGTTTTTCATTGAAGGGTCAATCAAAAATATAAAATCTGGGGAAAAGATATGTCACGTTTTGAGCATGAAACAAGGAAATAAACATATAATGATATATGGTAAGGCAAACGAAAATAAAAGTATATTCAAATAATGGTTTAGAATATCTTTGGGTCTCCTAATTTTTTTTCTTGTTTGTGCATGAAAAGACTGTTCTATGGCTGATTGACCCACTCAAGGTTGGGTCAGTCTGTCAGGCTTTTCCCCACATTTATAAATCACAAAAATCACAAAAGGTTTTTATCTTTTGACAAACTAAAAAGAAATGCCCAGAATTGTGGCAATATGAGTCTGTAATTTTGTCCCCCAATTTCTAAACAAATGGGTCAGTTGGGCTGGTAGAACAGAGTTTTTTCATGGTCATCTTAGGGTCCATTCTGAAAGGTCATATTCATGCTGTAGGATATCCACCTTTGTATACAAGAGTCCTCCCCCTGAATTTCTAAAGCTCCCATAACCTGCTAGAAAGACATATATGGTAAATGTGCTATTTGTACAACTGTTTTCCAATTAGATACCATAATACTATTCTTGATTATAAATAACACATACACTATTTACTTTTTAGTTATCTTGTCTAGAAGTTTTTGGGCTTCTTCGCGAACCTGAAAAAAGAAGAATCAAATAACAACAAATTAGGTTGAGACTTTAATTAATGTAATCTGTCTTTGACATGAGGAGTTCCTTTAACCATAAACTTCTCAATCAATCGACCGACCGACCGTAACTTTTCAGACGCAACATTAACGCACACATTTATATCTTTCATCTTTCTACGCGTGTGTATATGTGAGAGCACATCAAATGGACACACACGTTTATGTACGGCAATCAGTAAATGATGCAGTGACATTACCGTCTTGAGGAAAAGTATAGACTATTAAGATTGAATCCAGGTTCCTGTGTGACAGGCAAGTGAGTAAGCCACCGGACCGCAGGAGCTTGGCTCACCAAATTGCCTCTGGGGTTACTGCGGCATGTGATGGTGGGGTGTGTGTGCTGATAGCTGATGCTGGCTGTGTGGTTTTTGTGTGGTATAGTAGTAAGGTTAAGGTTAGTATTCCCTTCCATCATATGTATTGAATAGGGACTAACGAAGAATGACCGCTAAGCATACATAGGAGTCTTATAAAAGATTGCCCATAATTCAAATCACACCAGCATTTTAAGCCGTTAGGCAACAATAGAAAGAAACCCTGTTCTACGGGCAAATGGACCTCTCAGGTTGGGTCGGTTGGTCTGGCTTTTTCTTCTTTCCTTTGTCCCCCTTCGAAATGAACGTAAAATAAAAAACATCTCCAAAATGTTGCCATGATTTGGGTCGGTATTCATTTGCATGTACATTTTTTCACTGATTTCTAAAAAAATGGATCGGTCGGGACTGTAGAACAGGGTTTCTTTTTTTCCGTCGTCTTACGCTTCTTAAAAATCGGCAAATTAACAATTATGTCAAAGTGTACCACCATTATGCTCATTACATACTAGCCAGTCGCAGGTTGTGGCAATTTGGAGTTGCTCAAGTGGATTATGAAACGCAAATCGCTCACAGCAACTCGAAATATCAAATGACCAGTTGCAAATGAGTTGGATTGAAGTCAACTGCAGCAATTCAGGCCAAGCGACTTGTACCAACTTTTGGAAAGTCGCGTTGACTTGATTACATTCGATTGAACAACAAATGATGTAAATTACGTCATCGGGAGTGACCCGGATCGCAAAGCGACCTTATTAGTATGTTATTATGATGGGTCACATAAGTAAATAGATATCGATTTTACTGTCTCTTCCTTAAATATTTTTAAGTCTGTACTTTTAGTACCCTTTGATTGGCCATTAAGTTTTCTGCTTATGCGCCGACAGTTGGATATCATGATGCGACAAGATTTGAGTTTTGGTGGAAGAAAAAACGATTCTAATTTATTATTTTGCATCATTACTTTATAGGACATTTCCAACCCAAAGAATTCCCTATTACGGCAAAAGGTAAGGTCATTTGCCATTGAATACAAGCCCTATTCCACATTTTTCAAAAGAGTACAAAAATTAACTAGAAATTCAACATTGCCAGTACAATTTTGGTAGCGGTAGCTGACTCATGAGTCAAAAGGTCAAATTTGATGGGATAAAGTGTATTTGATAGCAGGCTATGGTTTACCAACTGTCTCTTTTATTTAATAAAACAAAACAAAACATGGGATATATTTGCTATTATTATTCATGGTCCTCATGGGACACTTTTTTTGTACATGACTATAATGGGGTCCTACCTGGAAATCCTCCTCTGTTTTGGCGGGATCGTCCCGGGCTTTTGTCAGGTACAGCAGTGCCATGTGTCGATTGTTCAGCTTCAGATATGTCTGTCCAAGATATAGATGGTTTTTGCTGTAAAAATTGGGCTCCGCTGAAATGACAAAAACAGTGTGAGACTTATTAAAACATCAATCAATCACTCAATCACTCAATCAATAAATCAATCAATTCAAGAAGGTTAAAATTTAGACAATTTGCAAATAATAAAGAAAAGCATAGGACATTTCAAAAATAATCCTCAAATAGGTAGAGTAAAGACTTATCTTTGCTGTGGTCTCAGTATAAAAAGTATAGATATAATTGATTTGGTATAACAACTGTTTTTATGCAGTGGTGTAGTAGCAGAGTTTAGCTACTATTACCTTAAAGGGGCATTGAGAGATACATATGGGAGTGCGCCCTAAATTTTCCTGATAAATAGGTTTTTTGCACCTATGTAATACTTTAGGCGATGTACATGTAGGCGAAATAGAAAATAATTTATTTACGGTTGAGCGTGCGAATTAGTAAATAATGTATGCCAGCTTTTCTATAACAGGTTCTGATGATAAATACAGACTCATGTTTGTGACCTACGTAGCAGTAAGCGATGCTGGTGAGTGTAAAGATACTAAAATAGTAATATCTCATGAGTTTTTTGCAGTCACCAATAACCATAAACGCATATATAAATAAAATAAATGAATATCATACACCTAACCTTCCCGAAAATTATGAGAGCCACATTTAAACCAAGAAAAAGACAGAAACAACATTGGTATATTGTAGAGTCAATATGCATGTGTGAGATTCTGGCCACCTAATCTGCTCCAGGAGCAGCTACGGAATAAAGCTATGTCAAATATATATTGCACTTTATTCCGTATATAGCATAAGCTAGTAGATATCCAATATGTGTTGCGCTTTATTCCGTAAATAGCACAAGCTAGAAGGATATCCAATTGCAAATAGCAATTCATTGGTGTCAACAATTCTTTACATTATTACTCTAGCTGCTCCAGAGTGGACGAAGGGGGCCAGAATCTCACATGTGCTCTGCGCTCTGACAAGACTATAACAATTGATTCAATTTTGCCTGAACTTAGGCTAGGCAATTCTCAACCCACAACCAAAATCATGTTTCCCAGCTCTTTAGTTAACTCATATTGGTCAAGACAGTATTCTTTTCTCATGTCCGAAGGCTGACAGCAAAATTGTTAACTTTATTTGTTGGGAGTGGCGCTTTTTACTTCTTTCTTTTCTTCCATCTTTTCTTACTTTCACTTAATTCAGCCAGCATGCTTAGGCTTTTTAACCCTAACTCTACCCCCCACTTTTTTCAGAATTTTTTCTTCAACGTGGAAAATCGGCCAAAATATCCCCCCGGAATTTGATCCAGGGACCTCCAGCACGTGGAGCTTCCAATTCCCCGCTACACCACGGCTTCCAAGCACTAGTCTGTGCAGTGTATTGCCCAAAATGTATGGAGTGGGTCCATTTTTTCATCGAAAAACGTCCACGCCGGGTGGTACCAACGTGCCCAGTCGTGGTCGTTGAAGAAAAAAAAAAAAAAAAAAAAAAAAAATTGCTTCTTAAGTCGGGCCCGAGCATTTTGCTTGAGTCTGGTCCCTTCAGGACCCAAGCGTATGGACTGACCGTGTAAACAAACAAACAAACAAACAAACAAAATATTGGTTTGTGTTTTATACCATAGATGATGCTTTAACCATTGCCAAGGGTCAGCAGTTTTCAACCCAGGACCAAGATAACGACGCTGCACCTGATATAAATTGTGCCGCCATAGCGGGCCTGGTGATATAATGCCTGTCATCACGCACATTTGAATGGTTTATACCTATATGGAGTTGACAACCTACCCCTTTCAAAATCAGTTATGTGGGAGTGGAGAGGACATCTTATTTCCTTGAAGAAAACTGAGATGAAAATGCGACCAGTGTAATCAGATGAATTGGACATTCTTTTTTGTGTGTACCTGTTTGGAGGCGGCAACCCATCTCTTTCAAAATCAGTTATGTGGGCGCAATGGAGAGGACATTATTTGTCCATGAAATCAGAGATGAAAATGCTGATCGTGTAAATCAAGCATGTGCAACCTTTTCTACCACCTAGGCCTCATTGTGATTTTGAGATCCATTCACGGGCCGCAGTGATTGTCAAACATTCCAAAACACGTCCGGAGGAGGGGTAATTGTGGGAGGGGAAGCTTTTTTCCCCTCTTTTTACTCGCTGTTTCTGCTGCAAGCGCCATTTTAACACACAATCACGCCTCGAGTTATATTTACTATATGCAACGTGTCACCCTACTAATTATAAGGGAGCACACCCCTAAATAAATCCGCCATTTGTGTAACCTAAGAGTTCCGGTTAAAACGGGCCGCATAAATGGGAATTTGGGGATTGCTTCGCCGTCCGCAGATTAGAGGCCGGCGGGCCGCAGGTTGCACACGCTTGGTGTAAATAGAGAAATTTGACTTTCATTACTTTTTGTAAAAAGGAACATGTTATTTATATAAGTGCAGTTCTGCCCACATATTATTATACAAGTCTAGAATTAGCCCTCACATCCACTCATTTGTATTTTTCCAACCTAAAGCGAGGAAAAAAACACACCCTGTTTTATGGGCCCGACCAACCCACTTTTTGCGTTTTTGAAGATTTTGTTTTTAGAATTTTATTTTAGAATTTTTCTTAATCTTAAATCATGTAAAATCAGCTGGTTTTTGGCCGAAAATCTGTCAAAAATGTTGTTGTCACCAATTTGTAAAACAAAATTGGCAGAAAATCTGGGGAAATTTTTTTTCACACATTTGTCAAATAAAATCCAGATTTTTGCCGATTTTGGTGACATTTTAGGTTTAAAAAAAGAAGAAAAAAATAATAATTATAACCACCCCCCCCCCCCCCCCCCCCGACCCTACTTGACAGGTCCGTCAGCCCATAAAACAGGGTGAGGTTTTTTTGTCGCCTAATCATCAATTTACTTCAATTTCTTATTGTACATTATATCAATATAGAATAATGATCTGGTTTAACTTTGTATAAATGAAAACATGAATCAAATACACCGTAGAATGAAGTCTGGGAATAAAGTTCATCATTGTTATTGTATGATAAACTTTATTCTGTCAATGAATGAGACCGAAAGTACACTATTTACATGTTTCGTTTAAAAAAAATGAGAATAAGAATTAGAATAAAATGTATAGGTCTTAGCTGTTTTGCTGTGAGTTTTGGGAGTGACAGTACCGGACACAACACAACCAACATTTACAAGATACAGCCACTGAGAGTCTCTGGGCAGGTAAACAATGTTCATTTAATTGAATCAATCATAAAGTGGTTTATGCACTTATAGATAGATACATGTAGTTGAAACTCATCAGGAAAATTGACAACTACTGCACGATTTAAGGAGTCTTTGAAAATTAAGGTTTTCAAACCTAACATGAATTCCTAACATTTGTTGCCCCTATCGACAGAGCCTTGCATGGCTTGCAGTGTAAGGTGTAAGGATTTGAAAAACCTAACATCGAGAAAAAAAATGTAAGGATGTTAGGATTTGAAAAACCTTACATTGAAAAAAATAAAACGATGTAAGGATTTTAAAATCCTTACATCGAAAAAAAATGTAAGGATGTAAGATGGTAAGGAATTCAAAAACCTTACATCGACAAAAATATGTAAGGATGTTAGGATATGAAAAACCTTACATAGAAAAAAAAATGTAAGGATGTAAGGATTTCGAAAAAATGTAAGGATGTAAGAATTCAAAAACCTTACATCGAAAAAAGAATGTAAGGATGTTAGGATTTGAAAAACCTTACATTGAAAAAGAAAAGGTAAGGATTTCAAAAACCTTACATCGAGAAAAAAATGAAAACCTTACATTTTTTTTCGATGTAAGGTTTCCATGAATTCCTAACATTATACGAAAAATACCGAAAAAAGATTAAGGTGTAAAAAAAACCATCATAAGGATCTAATGAAAAAGTCACCAAAACACAGATATACACTCGTCAAAAGAAGTTCTTGGATACTTAAATTAAATTAATATTTAATAGAATATATATAATTATATATATATAATTGTATATCAAAATAAGCAGAAAGTAATCCTCTAACAGCTTAACATGGAATTTAGACATGATCACTCATGCATGGCAGATCCCATTCACTTGACAATGGCAAGAAGATTGCAAAAAATTGGATAATCCCTCCATTCAAATGACTGTAAATGCTCATTTCTTGCAATTTCCTTTTACGCACCTTACCATTGCTTAATGAATGTGCTCACCCATGCATGAATGCGTACATCTTAATTTCATACAGACATGATAGAGAATTTTGTCTGCTTATTTTGACATGCAATTGTTTAATTTATATTAAATGTTTATGTGAAATATTTGAACTTCAATGAGTGTCCAGGAACTTCTTTTGACGAGTGTATATGTAAAGATATTAAATATTATGTTAAAATGCAAACAAGTAAAATAAAACCAATACAAGAAGGAAAGAATAACGAATATAACACTTTGTCGTACTATCATTGGTTGAATGATCAGTTTTCTCAAGGAAATGTAAGGAAAAACAAAAAGTTTCGGGAAACATCCTCCAAAAATGTTGGTCCCTTAATCGTGCAGTATCTAAATAAGTCATACACTGACCATCCAGATATTGACCGTCAAGAAATCCAGGACATGATCTTCAAAGTGCTGGCACTTTACGTTCCTATAAAACTCATTATATTTTGGAACATACACATTTTTAGAATTTCGCCGTTTCAAATTAGTTTCGGAGAAGAACGGTGGTGATAAATTTATCTAAAGGCCATTATTTCAATCCTATCCTGCAACCTTTTCTAATCAAAGAAGTTTTGAAAATGGAAAACAGATAGGGATATTTTGAAATAATGAAGCGTGTCTGTTTGTGTTTATGCGTTTCCAGGCAACGCTTCATCAGTGTTTATTATAACAAAAAGCCATCGAATTCATAGGTGCTTTGCACGGATGTATATTATGAGCGGAAGAAATTACAATAGATTTGCCCAAGCGGCGGCTCCACTTAATAAAATTGGTCTTAAATTGCACGCATTATGCACATATCTTTACAATAACAAAATAGTTGATAACTTTAATGGCATCATACAGTTGATCGATACGGCTATTTATTTATGTTCAACGTACTATCATAAGGTTATTTTCGAATTTCAGGCCACTCATGATGTTCAAAATATTGTACTGTATGAGCAAGGCGTAAACACTCGCATGTTGCCATGGTGACAGAAATTCAATTTATCAATATCGATAACATTATTCCACCTATATCGATCAGTGAGGATGGTCGTATACAGAACAGACGTTGTCAATTTCTGAAGGAATATTTGCAGGATGAAGTTTTGGACATTGCATACACTTCTGGGTAAGTAATCTATGCACAAAGAAACATAAGGAGCACTAACTTTTCTGACTAGATCTGTCATGTATTCTAAAATTCAAGGTACAAGTGGTTAAGGATTTGCTAGTAATTCCATGATCTATTATATCGCTTAACCTTTGACTGAATGGTTGGTAAGGGCTATAATCTGAACCAGTTCATGGACATATGACCAGTTACAGAAACACCGATGATGGTGGAATTTGTTTTGCTTACTTACAGTGAGTGGCTTAATATGGGTTACTACAGGAAATGTCTGCTATGTCGGTCAGGGGAGCATGGGAGACCATAACAAATTGAAATGGACATTGGGTTCTCATGATTGGTGCCATTGTACTAGTCTAAGGATGAAATCAAAACAATATGGTGACATTCAGGTGTCGGACGATATCGACCAAATCAGAAGCCTATTGAATTGCAACATACCAGGTTAGTAAAAGGGAAGTATATAATTTGTACTAGGAGACAAAAATAATAAAAAATGCATGCTGTATTAGTCAAGATTTGAAAATGAGTGGGAAAGGGCACACTCAGACAAAAATAATTTGCCCAAGCTATTTTCTTCGTGAGCAATATTGCCAATTTGACAATGTTACCTTGCCTTTACCTACTTTTTACTCCTTTCGCCCCATCACATATATGAATTGTACACTTGAAATATCCCAATCTCATTCATTACAGTTGTGTGGAAGTATATGAAGGAATGGTCTCCTTGTACTGTAACATGTGGTGGCGGTACACAGACTCGTACACAGTCATGCATTTATTCTGACAACAATGCAACAGCCACACAATGCTCAGGTAACGCGCAGACTGAGACACGGGAATGTAACATTGACATATGTCGTAAGTTGAATGCAAAACAATTGCAATTTTTTTTTCTTACATATATAAGACAATGTTGGTTGTAATTGTACTTGTTTTTTCCAAACAAGTTTGCAATATGATTCTGAATGTCTGAAATCTTCCATGTCCGTTTATTTTGCAGCATACATTACTTCAATTTCCATCTTTACATTTTGCAGTGGCGTTACTCTTGCATCTCCTAGCCACTTGCTGGCAGTTGGGTTTTAATCTTTAATTGTCTTATTTATGCATTTACAAATATTTGTCCCTTTTGTGTATTTTTTTCTTCTTCTTCTTCTTCTTCGGCCTCCGTCAGATATGACGATTGGCTGCCATACGATCACATCTCCGGATCATATTTCTCCAAGCTACTCTGTCTTGTGCCAGACACTTGGCCTTTATAAGACTCATACCAGTCCATTCCTTGATGTTGTCAAACCATTGTTTCCTTTGACGACCTCTTTTCCTGCTGCCTTCCACTTTCCCCTCTATGATGTGGAGTGCCAGTAAGCTACCACTTCCTCTAATGATGTGCCCGAAGTAGGCCAGCTTTCTTTGATAAGCTCTCCTAGCAGTTGTCTCTTTACACCGAGTTCTTTCAAGATACTTATGTTGGTTCTTTTCTCCTTCCAGTTAACTCTTAACATTCTTCTCCAGATCCACATTTCAGCAGCCATTATGCGATTTTCATCTGCTTTGATTAGAGTCCATCCCTCCAGACCGTAAAGGCAGGGGCGTAACTACTTTTTTTGAGTGGGGGGGATGAAAATTATCAGACTCAAATACGGCAGGGCTGTCAAGTTCAGAGTAATGTTCAGAGTGAGACTTTTTTAACCTCAAAATATTTTTTTACTCGCTACGCTCGTAAAACTATTGCCCGCCATTTTGTAGCCCAAAAATTCAGGAATAATGCACTTGTCAATTGTCATTTTATGCCATCGGATTTAGGACTTTGGACCAACTATGTATTCTCTTATATACACTAGCCTATTGTGACTTTCTTTTCCCTTGCAAGTGGCGTAACTAGACTTTTTCATTTGGGGGGGCAAGAAGGGGCAGTGACTTTAAATGGGGGGGCTCCTAAGATTTTTTGAGTAAAGAGATGCGCGCATAGCGCGCGAAAATTTTCGACTTTACAGCTATTTTTTGGACAATTGAGCTACATTTTGGCTCTAAACAAGCTTGTACCAAATAATATATCAGTTTAGGAAGACATATGCGCGCGTAGCGCGCGAAATTTTTTCATATATGTACTTTTGACCATCATAATTCCATGATTCCTTTCGTCAAATGAACCGACAGTGCCAATCTCAACCGACACGATGTCATTATTGGGGGGGATTTGGTGTGTACTTTGTTTGTAAATTTTATTTACAGCCGTACTTGATTTCATTTGGGGGGGCAAGGGTTCCAAGTGGGGGGGCTCCCGCCCCCCCTGCCCCCACGCTGGTTACGCGTCATTGTTTTCATTTTAAAATGATAAAATCCAAACTGCAATGAATGAATTGAATGTCCCAGTGTGGTTGTGTCCAGTGTGCAGTGTGTGAATCTTTACGCCCACCTATTTGTTTAAATACGTCACTTTTAAAATTATTGGTTATGAAAAATCTGGGGGGGATGATTACATTAGGCATCCCCCCAGGTAAAAATCTGGGGGGGGGGGATATATCCCCCCCATCCCCCCCTGTTGTTACGCCAGTGCGTAAAGGAGCACGCTCCATACCAATGCTTTTACAATCTTTGTTTTAAGGTTTGTTGTGAGGTTGCGGTCATTCCATAGGTCCTGGAGTTCTATCATCCTTCCCTTGGCCATTCCGATTCTAGCTCTTATATCAGCTGTGCAACTGGCAGATGTGGTTTTCACAGAGCCTAGGTATTTGAAGCGACTGACTTGTTCAACATCCTCACCATCGATTGAGATATTATGCACAGGCTGTTCTTCTACAGTTGTTAGAAGTTTTGTCTTTTTGACATTGAGCTTGAGATTTAGCTTTCAAAAAGTGCAGTGTCATCGGCATATCTGAGATTTGAAATTGGTGTACCGCCTACTTTTATCCCATACTGGTTTACATCAGCGTCTCTCATGACTTTTTCTGTGTAGGAGACGAACATGTGTGGTGAAGCAATGCATCCTTGCCTCACACCTTTACCTAGGTTGAATTCATCTGTGTTTTCACCATTCCATCTGATCTTTGCCTTCTGATTCACATAGAGGGATTGAAGCAGTGCTACAAGATGTGCTGGAAATCCCATCTCTATCATTGCAAAGAAAAGCTTGATGTGGCTCACAGAGTCAAATGCTTTAGAATAATCTATGAACATGATGAAATGCTTTCTGACCTATTGCAATGATTTTCTCCATCAAGATGTATTTTAAATAGTTTTAAATATTGGTCTATTGTAGTTTTATAGTTGTACAGCGCAATAGGTACCACTTGTTTAATCCACTTTATAAATGCTTACTATATTTTTATTATTTTTATTATTATGATTATTATCATATTAAACACATCCAACAAATAATAATTATTTTTTTTAATTGCTCTTTCTATTACAGCTACTTGGGAGTATCTTCAAGAATGGAGTCAATGCAGTGTAACATGTGATGGTGGCACTCAGACTCATACACAGTCTTGTGTGAATTCAGATAACAGCCCAGCTGATGGACAATGTGCAGGCAATGCCATGACTGAGACACAAGCATGTAACATGGATCTATGTCGTAAGTTAAATACCTGACCAAGAATGAATTTACCTCAAATAACCCATTTAATATAAACAGTGTTTTGTCCTGTATAAAACAGATATAATTTTTGTTTCTAGTTTATTTTATCATCAACAAATTATATGGTCATGATTATCAAGACATTCCCCAATTGTGTAACAAACAAGATATCAAATGTCTATTTTGTGTGTTAATCTTTCATATTTACAGCTACTTGGGTGTTCCTCCAAGAATGGGGTCAATGCAGTGTTACATGCGATGGTGGCACCCAGACTCGTACACAGTCTTGTGTGAATTCAGATAACAGCACAGCTGATGATGGACAATGTGCAGGCAATGCCATGACTGAGACACAAGCATGTAACATGGATCTATGTCGTAAGTACAGTCATATTGGTGGGAAACCCTGTTCTACGAGCGAACGAACCTCCCAGGTAGAGTCGGTTGGTGTGGGGTTTTTTCTTCAAAATGTTTGATGGCATTTTTAATAATTTCTTATCATATTATTTTTATTTGGTAAATAGTAACAATTATATTTGACATCTACTTGGCCATTTGTGGATGGAAATAAATAAAGTTGTGTTTAGTGTTATGCTGTGACACTCAATCTTTTCCAGCCTTAATAATCAAGATTGCATAATAAACTTTAGATGAAATAAAAAATGCACACAATTTTAGTGCAATAACAGTATTCCTTCCTATTAGAAATGTCTGTTTGATGTTGTGATTCACAAGATTTTCTTTTCAAAGAAAATGTATTAGGCATAAAAAAGATGTTTTTAACTGTAGGCTGTCCTAGGCAAATTTGAGCATTTTAGCCATATTTCACCTTTTTATTTATTTATTTGAAAATTATGACAAAAAATGCCTTAAATTTGAATTTAACCAAAAGCAAGATGGCTGAACAAGTTTTAAGGACGTTATCAAATGTTATCTTCAGTGGTCTATGAATTGAATATTAAATGTAAAAATAATTAGCAATTTGATTTCACAATGAATAACTTGAAGCAGGTTTTATGCTAAAATCAAAACTCCAAATTAACCACGCACAAAAAAGAAAAAGAAAAGAAATACATTTCCCATTAACCCTGACCCTACCCACTTTTTCAGACATTTTTTTCCAGTTGTGAAAAGTGACCCAAAATATCGCCACGACCCCCACTGGATTTGAACCACGGACATCCGGTACATTTTCCAGTACACCACGGGTGTCAAGGCTACTTGGCGCAGTATACTTCAAAAAGAAATTCCACTCCGGGTTATACAAACAGGCTGGGTTGTTGGATTTGGTGGGATTTGGTGGGGTTAGGTTAAGGTTTTCAGGACACCTACTGGACAAAAACTTTTTTGTCTTCACCACACCCTTAACCCCCCATTTGTATTTGTGACTTCATTTATATATTTGTGAGTCTAATCATATATTCTACTCAAATTAATTACTTCCAGTGCCGCAAGAATGTTATGATATTCTGCAGGCATATGGAGATGCTACAACTGGTAGCTATGATATATATCCAAATATCTCTCAGCCAATTCCTCTCAAAGTGTGGTGTGACATGGACACAGAAGGCGGAGGTTGGACGGTGAGTTATTACTAAGTGTGGTGTGACATGGACACAGAAGGCGGAGGTTGGACGGTGAGTTATTACTAAGTGTGGTGTGACATGGGCACAGAAGGCGGAGGTTGGACGGTGAGTTATTCCTAAGTGTGGTGTGACATGGGCACAGAAGGCGGAGGTTGGACGGTGAGTTATTCCTAAGTGTGGTGTGACATGGGCACAGAAGGCGGAGGTTGGACGGTGAGTTATTCCTAAGTGTGGTGTGACATGGGCACAGAAGGCGGAGGTTGGACGGTGAGTTATTCCTAAGTGTGGTGTGACATGGGCACAGAAGGCGGAGGTTGGACGGTGAGTTATTCCTAAGTGTGGTGTGACATGGGCACAGAAGGCGGAGGTTGGACGGTGAGTTATTCCTAAGTGTGGTGTGACATGGGCACAGAAGGCGGAGGTTGGACGGTGAGTTATTCCTAAGTGTGGTGTGACATGGACACAGAAGGCGGAGGTTGGACGGTGAGTTATTCCTAAGTGTGGTGTGACATGGACACAGAAGGCGGAGGTTGGACGGTGAGTTATTCCTAAGTGTGGTGTGACATGGGCACAGACAGAAGATGTTGAGTAGAATTGATTTGATATGACTGTACCTCCAAATAAGCAGGTCTTGAACAGGGGTTACTTTTTATGGGAAGTGGTTTTGGGTGATGAGGTTTGAAATGGGAATCAGGAGCAACTTTAGAGAATCAGTCACCATTTTGAGAAAACAACAAACCAACCAATGTTTTAAAAAAACAAGATTATTGTATGGTAACCATTTATCAAGTCAAATGAGTGGAAAATGCAAGGAATCAGGTAATACATGTTTTTAGAAATAACACAATTTAAAGCAGGTGCTGCTCTTGGTCAAAAACAGCTTTTGATAAGCTCAACCAGGAGTCCAATGGGTGAAAGAAAAGTGGTCAACTAGAGGTCAACCAGTCGCTACTCCATGCTAACCATGTAAATAACTTCTAGCTCCTGCTTATTTAGAGCTCTGTTGATAGATCTACAAAATCAAGAAAACTGGGTATCACAAGCCATTCATGTGGGTGTTTATTCAATGCACATTTTAACGAGAAAATCTTCAAAATTGTATACATATTGGAAGACATAATAATTTGGTATTGATTTGTAATCCTTGCAGGTATTCCAGCGCCGTCTAGATGGGTCTGTAGATTTCTACCGTAACTGGATCGAATACGCGTCAGGTTTCGGCGACATCGAAGGAGAATTTTGGCTTGGCAACGAACATATTCATAAAATCTCCACAGTGTCTGGAAAGAGGTTCAAGCTGAGAATAGACATGTATGATGGTACTGAATGGAGATTTGCCATGTATGACGGCTTTTATATAACTGGATCTGAAGACAACTACGCACTCAAGTATGATACATACATGCCAGTTAGCAATGCTGGTGAGTATATATAAACAGTACTGTAAAACCACTTAATTTGTGAGAGATTTAATTTCGCATGGGGTGTGGATTCGTAAAATTTCCAGATTCGATAAATTAAATGCCCGCAAAAACAGCAGTAATTTTAAATTCACGAAAATAAAGTATCTGCAAAATTATAGTGTTTTACAGTATTTTGTAGATGACATTTTTTACTTATGACACTCTGATTATTTCAGTCAATGATTTTTGTTGTTGTTGTAGTATTAGGTCATATTTCTGTATGAAGAACATGCATTACAGTCCCCTTCTTTTATACAGTGAAGTAGCCATCCTTGTCCTTTCCAAAAATGATGTCAACAATAACTTTCATTTTTTCAATGTGGGTTAAGCCATTTTGTAGAATAGGGGTGTTTTGATTAATTTCAATTATGCAAAAAGTGAAGGTCGTAAAAAATGACATAACCCCTAAAGTGGTGTCTTTTTTTAATCAGCCTATTCAGGGTTAATAGACAGGATGTTGGTCTACATGTTTCAAGAAAAAAAAGTTCCGGTAATTGTTGTACCGGAGAGCAGTGTTGCCAGGAACTTTGCACTTTTTCGGTTTATTGACATTTAATTCATTGTGAAAAATAGGGTTTTGAGGATTTACTTTCATAGAAAATTCTGATAAGGATTGATATGCATTCAAATGATATTTGTATCAATTCAGCATTAAGGGACCGTTCATTATTTATGCTGGAGGGGGGGTTGGGTAAAATATAGGGGGGTCATGTAACTTTCATATGTTGAAATAGGGGGGGGGGTTATGTAACTTTTTATTTTTAAACAGGGGGGTTGTGTAACTTTTTTTAAAAACTATACAGATGGTGGTGATTGGGGTGATTTTAGAGGCTATTTTGGAGTGTAAATGCAATTTTTTTCTGCGCTTCGCGCATATTTTATTAAAACCTATCGACTTCAAAATCTGTTACTATGAGACGACTTCTGGACAGCAAATCTTTTCTTGGCCTCGGACGATATGGTGGAAAAACATCTATATAATCATCAACGGTCGAGAAATTAGAGCCACGGGGTGTATAATGTAACAAAATCCAATTTTATGATTTAAAAAAATGTACTTTATTGCATACTTTTCACCTCGTCTCAGCTTTGCACCAATGCTCGCCATTAATAATTTCACACAATAAAAAGAAGGGCCATTATAAAATTATTGGCCGTTCAGATAGGGCACAAACAGAATTTGCCAACATATCCATGAACAAAATTCCAAAGTTAAAGACAACCCCCATAAGTATGTGACAAGTTGATTTTTTCAGGGAGGGGGGGGGGGGGGGGGGGGGGGGGGGTGTAAAAAGCAACTGGTTAGCAGGGGGGTCATGTAATTTTCAGTTTCAGCTATAGGGGGGGTTAGGTAATTTTAACATACGAGTCTCGAATTTGTCCCAACCCCCCCTCCACCATAAATAATAAACGGTCCCTAAGTTGGACATGATTTGATAGTATTTAAACAACAGCGTTGCCAGATTAAACACCCTCAATTGCTCATAACCATAGTATTCAGTGATCCAGGGAACACAAGAGCGGAAGGTTAAGGTGGGTTTGGATACTATAGGGTATTTAGAAACAAAATTAGCTCCTATTCCCCTCGCAAAAGTTTGGGCAACTGCAGACAGCTGGGATACAGCAATATCCAAAATGGCCGCCAGTGGCCATTTTGAAATTTGGAAAATCGTATGTCTTCTAGACATAAACCTGGAGACATGATTGATATAATGATATGTGTATGTTAATTAACTTTATGTCTATGAATCTAATACGGTGGCTAGTTGATAATTTGGAATCTCTTTTCAGCATGAAATCCAAGATGGCTGCTGGCAGCCATCTTGGAATTGATGAAATCCTATAATTTCTATGTCTTTTTTGACTAACTTTATGCCCTGGAATCCCAAAACAGTGATATTTGTATTATTATGGTACGCCTTCAACATTAATTCCAAGAAGACGGACACTTGTATATTCCAAATATTCATATGAGTGCACACCACCAAATAATATTTTGCATTCTGGCAATACCCGGCAGTGTTTGAAATCAAGAAAGACCCCACCATAAGTCTAAATTTAACATCCTAGAAAAGGTAAAAATTGCTGTAAATGTACCTTAATGTTTCATCATTTGGCATTTGTAGGTTATTTCTTCCATATTAGGCCCAACATCTCATGAATGCTATTTAGTTTACATGATTTCACTGTTTACACCAATTAGAGCAAAAATCCCGGACCTTAGAATATAGGCAGCCTATCGTCTGCTTATACCACCCTATCAATCATCAGCAATGTGAGAACCATGGAAGCAATAAGTCTTATAAGTTGTCAACCAATATTGTTCAGACAGGCCAAGGAAAACAAACTGTTCTATGGATTTAAACAAAATAATTTCAAAAATGGTCCACATTTTTTTAAACAAAGAAAACATGTTTTGCCTAATAATATTGAAAATGTGCAAACATTTTATAAGACAATTGTGAAAATATTATGCTTGATCAACTGACCTACCTAAGAGGTCTGTGTGTTCATAAAAAAACATGTTTTTTCCCACTCATTATTGGACATGATTTTTCTATATTTTCTATAGGTGATGGTTTAACCGAGAGGGCATTGAATCGTCAATTTTCAACTTATGATGAAGATCATGACGAAAATGATAACCAGTGTGCAGTGCAGTATCATGGAGCTTGGTGGTATGGGGCGTGTCACTTTTCCAACTTGAATGGATTGTATCTGTATGGAGAAGCGGATCCACCTTTTGCAAAAACAGTTGTATGGGAGCCATGGAAGGGATACCGTTTTTCCTTACAAAGAACGATGATGAAGATACGTCCGGTCTAAATGGACAGTCATTAAATAGTGGAGGAGGATGGGTTGAGTTAAATATCATGCTATACACTCCTCCTATTGTCCATTATCCATTGTTCTTCACGTCCATTATACCTACGAATGCACTACTGGAAGTCTCAATCGTGCAAGGTCAACATAATCGGTGACCATTTTTAGATAATGCATGTTGCTAGTGGAAACCGGTGACCTTTTTTAGATACTGCACGTTGCTGGCATGTGTGGCGCAGCGGATAGAGCACTATATTCAATATCAAAAGGTTGTGGGTTCGAGTCCCGCTGTGGTCAACATGTTGTGCTCTTAAATAAGGCAGTTTACCACAATTACTTTTCTCCACCAAGGTGTGAAATGGGTAGCTGTTTGAGGATAATCACAATCTAAGTGTCTGATAGGAATAAGAGCCATTATCAGAATTTGTAAGATAGGCAGCAATAACCCAAGTGAAGGAAACTGATTCTGATATATCCTATACTGAGCAGCGGAATAAATGTAAGGCGCTTTGAGCATAATTAATCTGTTGTATAAAAACTAACATTTATTTCATTTATTAGTGGTAACTGATTATGCTGTAGTACATTCCAAGGAGCGTCCTGGTCATCTTATCAACCAATTTACATAAATATACAATCTATCGTGTTTGAACCGAATTAGTTCTATAATGAGTAAAAAATTAACTGACATCAATAGCGCGCTACATGTATCATTTTAAATACCACCAATTAAGAACTATTCTCATGGTCGTTACAATAACATATTTTGCTGATCATTATAGATATTTAACCAGTAAATTTTGTGTATAAATTTGATTATACTATGAAGAATACAAATTATCAATGTCACCACACATGTTAATTACGCTCTATATAATTTAATATACTAACATTGACGGTTGGCCACTGGTAAACTTTCTATAAATAAAACTTCACAATATATTATTGTAGCAAATTATCCCTATCAACACAGCCAACAGTTTGTGTATGAATTTGAACACCCTGCAATTGACACTTTTTTAAAAGATAATTACTTTTCACGGTTTCACACACTTTCACAACTTCCATTTAAATGTGTAAACACACTCCAATTAACTAAGAATTACCTATATTGTAGTATTGATTATTCTCTCTGTGATAACGTCAAGCTTTGACTTAACAGCCATCTCAAGTAGGAATTGGTGTACTTACATGTACATTAGCAGTGTTTTTAAAAATATGAATTGTGAGATAAATTTAGTGGACAATTATGTATGAAATTATTTATTACATGAATGTTATGATTTAAGAAAATGTTAAGATACACTTCTCGAAGTCTATAACTAGAAGTGTATGATAGATAATTCATTAGCTAGCAGTGAATTTGTGCTTAATAATCGCTCTCATTCTTTCATTTGTGCACCACCCTCTCGAGGGCTGTGCACAAATGAAAGGCCTCGAACGATTATTAACTATAAATGCACTGTAGCTCATCAATTATTCTTATTGTAAACATGTGTGACCAGAGAAACACATATTTTGTAGATTTCACTTTTAAAATAGTAATATTGACAGATTTGTTAAAAGTACCCTCAATGTTTCTTAAAAATTGTAGTTTTAGACCCTGTAACACATTATGAGCATAACACACACGATCTTAAAAAAAACCACATGTCATTTTCCTGGTCATGCACGCTTCTAAAAACACTGTGAACATGATCACAAGTCCTTAAGAGTCTGCGCATATAGATCACTTCAACGCTAAGATAATCAAAGACAGTTGTTTTGTATTGCAGACAAACTTACATCCGCAAAGCCAATAAAAACTCTTCCTGCCCACGATTCACTCGAGACTTTAGCTGTTTCTTCGACGGCAAGATCGAAAAGATTCATGATATACTAAGCAAAATTACCTGTTTCAGTTGATGTTGTTGAGTCATGTGCCTATAGTTTTGGCTCGTTTGAGGAAGTTGACGCAAGACAATCATTGATTCCTCAAAGACTTCTTGCGGCTTGGATCCAATGCCAACTAGTATCCTTGCAAAGCCCGAGATTCTTGACACTATCCTGCCAGTTATCACAAGAATAGTGAACATGTCGCTACGTCATGCAGTTGTTCCACCAAGTCTTAAACGCGCTTATGTTTCTCCCTTGATAAAGAAAGCTAACGCCGATCCGGATGTGCTACAGAACTATCGGCCAATATTGAACTTACCGTTCCTGTTTAAGATCATTGAACGTGTTGCGAGTAGTCAAATCCAGAGATACGTCAGCAAGAACAAATTGGAGGGCGATCGTCAATCAGCATATCATAAACAACACAACGCAGAGACTGCACTTCTAAGACTAACCAATGATATCCTCAGAGCAGTTGATATTCATCACCACGTTATCGTTGTGCTTCTTGATCTAACAAGGGGAGGGGTGGGGGGGGGGGGGGGGGGTTAGGACAAATGTTAGTCCAAAACGGCCCGAAAAAATGCTTTACACAATGGGAAAGGGGGAGTTTTCGGAAAACTTTGTGAGTAACCGGCCCTGAGAGGCTCATCGTCTGCTGCTGAGAACTTTCTGCTAAACCCGCCTTCCTTCAAGAACATAAGAACCGCCACCCGTCATGTATGGTGATCGCGCATTCTCAGTAGCTGCTGCAAGAGAGTAGAACAAATTACCATCTAGACTTAGATCCATGAAAAATACTGGAACATTCTAGCGTGCACTAAAGACGCATCTCTTTGATTTGTAGACTCTCTGTGATTATACTGTATTATTGACATGTCATTTTATACCTGTATGCAAGTTTTACAATTGGTTCTGGAATTGTATATATTTTGCCAGTTTTATTTTTTATTCACCATCATGCATAGTTTTAAACTGTTTAAAATTGTAGTTTTTAAAATTGTAGTTTTTAAAATTGTAGTTTTTAAATTGTAGTTTTGATTTGTAAAGCGCTTTGTGGTTTTTACGAAAAGCGTTTCTTAAATGCAGCTTAGTAGTAGTAGTTGTAATATTTGATTGATTGCACCCCCCCCCCGATCACCCTCATTAGAAAGAGATGACCCACAGACAAATTTTAAAAGGCATGTTCAGACCTGGCTATTTAACTCGAGCTAAAGGTCGAGTTAAGGACTAGTCGAGTTAAATTCGTGAGAATAGCAGAGTTATAGTGCCCGTGTGGACAAGAGTCGTGTTAACTTAACCCAACCTTAATTCGACCAATTTACCTCTGACAAAAGTCAGAGGTAAAGTCCTAAAGACTTCCGGGTCAATATTGTTTATTTCACACTCGTGAGTGGTTTTTACGCATAGATCTTTTAATTGGTATCCTTGTTTGTACAATGTTAATATTTTATTTAAATTATATTAACATACCAAAATAACGGCCATGCTACTTTTCTAAAAACACATGAAATTCATGTCTTAAACGAACAAATAGTTCTTAGGATTGACTCCTAGCTCACTTTTTCTTTAAACATTGGTATTTTAAACATTTTAATACCAACTCATCTCACTTTTCTTAAAATACGCTTGCTTTGGTTTCAATCTTGAGCCAAACATGTCGGATATATTAAGTTTCCATTACTCAACATGTTTAATGATACAAACATTAATAGATTAGTGTAACACGTGTACCTTATTTAACATCCTGAACTTTACTCTATACTTTACTTTACTCCGGGGCTAGTGGTCGAGTTAAATTCAACGGGTTAATTTAGTCGTGATAACGACGTGTTGCCTGTGTGTTGACAATCGGTCGAGTTAGTGAAATATTTCAGGTATTTTATCACGGGTCATAAAATATTTAACTAGAGTTAAAAGCCAGGTTTAAACACAGCTAAAGATTCTGTGTCCACAGTCCTAGTATCAGTCTCTCTTTCAAAGTGATTGTTGGGATATAGACAAACATTTTGTTATGCCAATAAATAAACATTCCCTAAAGGGTTCATCCTATTATGGGCCTGATGATCGACCCATTTATGTGCTGAATTTGAGAAGGTTTCCCCTCCCCACCCCCCTCTGATAAATCTTTGATAATATTTTGATTTTGATTTCTAAAACGTTGAGAGAAGAAAATGTTGACTGACCAATCCTACCTGAGAGGACCCCTCACCTGTTATGTAGATCAGGGGCTTTCCATCACTTTATGGTTCAAATATAAGTAAATGGTAAAAGGTAAAGGCGGTCTGCCCTGCCTGGCATGCCCATCTCTCTTTTGAATTGATTAGACCACAATTATTCCTTACAACAAAGTACACATTGTTGCTGTGTATGTATTGCTACACAATGCCAGTACTATTCTTTAAATACACCTGGGCAGAGTACTTACTCAAATGCACAACATGCTGATCACAGAGGGATTTGAACCCACAACCTTTGTAATGCGAGTCCAGTGCACTGTAGACTACACCACACATGCCCTTCTTAATTAAATATACATTATTAAACTTCTAAACAACAACAAATGTTTCCAATTAGAATATAACTTATTATTTGTAGAACAAATTTTGAATTTGAAAATATAACCTACATACATTTTAGGTCATTATAAGTTCAACTAATAGGAGTGATGAATTTAATTAGTAAAAGCGTTCTTGAATTGTGAACTTTTTTTTGTCCAGAGGGATATCCCTATGACGGAATGTTTTATTTAGAGATAAAGGCGACAAAACATATACGACTGATAAAAGAAATAGGATAATTTAGTAATAATAGGTTCAAACATAGGAGGTCAATATGGCCGTATATCTACTGGCTAGTCATTCACGTCATGCACCCTCCGTCTACATTGAGAACGGGTTGTACCTTTCAGTGTTTAGTTTGTATACAGCAAGGCTAGTTTTTAATCACATTTGCAACCTGGAAGGAGACGACGGATTATATATGGCCCATGATGTAAATCGACCATTATCTTATCTTGAGCCTTGAGGGTCATGCAACCTCACCCACAAACTTTGAATATATTGATACAATTGATGGATGGATTGCAAACAATGCAACATGGTTTTTAAAAATTGAATGGAACGGTTGATTTTAAAAAGTTTGTAATTTCATGAAGCATTATTTCATGGGAAAAGGGGTCTTTATAACACAGAAAAAAATTGTGCAAAAAGAGAGTTTAAATTCCTTAATATAGGTGGGCATGGACACCGGCTATTGGAAATGACAGTACCGGACACAACACAACCAAAATTTAAAAATACAGCCAGCGATCAGGGACTTTACATACAGGTAAACAATTTCATTCAAGCAAATCAATCATAAAATGGTTTATGCACTTAGATAGTTAAAACTCATCAGGGAAATTAATATCCATTGGTCTTTCTACAATGTGGCTTTTCAATTATTCAAATACTTTGCACTTCTGAAAACTATTATTGTTGCCATGGTGACAGAAATTCAATTTATCAATATCGATATGATGCTGACTATAATAGGTAAGATTTTAAGATAAAATCCCAAAGTTGAGTACAGGCATATGTGGCCATGGAGTTTGTGGCCGCATATGCGCTAGGGAGTTAGCTGAGTTGGTAGAGGGACAGACTTGGGTGCCGATGGTCCCGCAATCGAATCACGGGGGGTGCTGGGTGATTTTTCGGGTAAAAAAATAGTACTTCCCCCCCCCCTCCCCCTGATACGCCCAAAAAACTAGCTTTACTGGTTAGGGTTAAAACATTCTGGAAAAAGTTAAGAGCAAATAAAGCGGTTATAATTAGCATCATTGGTATTACGCACTACAATGTATCCCTAAACTTTGAATGCGTAATTTGTAAATTGGACCTGTTGTGTAAAATATCCTGGTGATTGATTTGTCTGTTTCGACATTCGCTGTATAAGTATAATAATCTATATATTTAATGTATAGGCCTGGTGCCAAGCCTATTCATTCCATTGTTCAAATGGACGATGATGAATTACTTACAATAAAGTAATTTCTAATAATATTGATACATTGTGTATCAGCAAACTCAACAAACCTTGACGACACACAACAATCGGAGTCGATTAACATTCAATATCTCAATCGCATTGACTTTAACAATTTGCTACACATATTGGACGCCCGGATTGGACGTTACTGTGACAAGTTGGATAGCGCAAAACCAGAAGTTCTTGACACGAGACATATTCTTAATACATACACATATCTCATTATGTTTAAATAATACTTCCATTAAATTCTTGAGTTGATGAAACAATTGTATACAATTTAACTACATCGACGAACATTTTAAAAGTCAACTTTAATATCTGGTGAGTGATTTCTTTAATCTATTTCAAACCACAAATACCGTACTCGATGGTACTGACGGCAGTCCACACACGGGCGGTGAAATGCATATAATTCAACCAACCATATTGACTGAACTTTTAGCATCCTTTGTTTGATATTTTAAGGCAAGATTTAAAAGATAGGAAATTAAAAATGATGCAATTGTGCAGGCCTTATCAGAGGTAAGCTCCGATATTACAAAATCCAGTAACGTTCTGGTAACAACGTCTTCTTTGCTGATCTTTTGTTCCGGGTGGAGGGGAATGGTGTGAAATGGACATAGGCGTGTATATTCTCTCCAAAATATTGGGGGTCTTTTGATGAAAAGTGGCTTATTTCATTATTTGTAATTTGGTGGGAAATGGACTTCAAGCATCGGCCTTACGTATGCGTACTCTCCCTAGTGCGATAGTTGAACAACAACAACGTACTTATGGTAAAGATGTTCCTCTTATTTCGGTCGCACCCGCTTACAAAACAAATGTATCTTTAAAAGCAACTGTAATAAATTATAGGAATAACTTTTTTATAAAACTATAATATTTGGGGGCGCTCATTACCTCTATAATAAATGTATAAAATTTGCTTTTATTCTCTCTATTGTTTGTCTTTTTTATTTGGTGATTATTTTCCATAGCAACACTCAAACGCACATTAGCAACTACGAGTAGGCATTTTTTAATATGCGTGTTTATACGTAGGAAGTTGACCGGCAATAAGCCACAGTTATGTCACTGGATATGCCTATGTGATAGTTATTTATCTGATAATCAACGGTAATAAGTCATTGTATAAACAAGTTGTGGGTTTTATGAGAAAATAAAGGCCTGTTATATAATTGATTGAACCAGTGACAGTTGAAAAACTATAATTGAATGAACCGATCCATTTATAGTTATTGCGAGCAATTTTCCTCTAATGGATTAGATATTACAAAAGGGATAATATATTTTATTTATATCTAATTTTCTGCCTCAAGACTGACACGTCATATCTGTGGAATAGCCAAATTGCCTCATTCTAGACGAAACTCATTACACGTTTTTCTCTGATAAAGGAAAGACATTCCGTTTTGCCGCTCATATAGTTGGAGAAGACCTTACATTTTAAAGGAATTATGTGGATGCTGTAAGAAAATGTCACGATGAAAGGAATCCAAATCATTTTACTGATGTCTGCAATGGGTAAGTTTAACAATGGCATATTAACCTATAGTTGCATTGAACCGGGGCCTTTAATCTCCTCCGATTGCTATACTTACTTGCCATTTTTTTATGGTAGTAGGAAAACAATGTATGGGTGGTAGAGAACATGTCTCTCTATGCAAATGTGATGTGTAAGGAAACCAGGAGCTCCAGTCTTCCATGAATAAAGAAATGATTGTATAATATGCTATTATTTTCAGGCCATATTATTAATTTAAAAATCAAGCTTTTTGATTGACGATCTTGAATGCTGATCTATCTTGGACACTGTTCAAAACGTTTACAAATCTGCAACGTATTTTGAAAATGACTTTGGCATATCTGTTAAAATGGACACTGAATAACCGTTTATGAGATATCATTATCTTGTTCAGGTCAAATTAATTATTTTGGGCAGCGTTAGGGGAATTAACGATTAATGATTGGTAAACCTAGCTAGGACCGAGATATTTTGCAAAGAAACATGAATTGGTAAATATGGATGTAATATATATTGTGATGTGATTCGTTACCCATAAACCACTCATACTTTGGAGATACAAGGTGTATCATAAAAACCCCTGCAATACGTTTTGCCGAGATCTGTACGATTACAACAAATCACATATCACCCTAAAACATAAATATTCTGTTAGGACTACTTCTTGGCCATCACATAGTAAAATTACAACGATAACGATTACGAATTCGCTGAGAAGTAGACAAGTGCAAAACACGAAGATCTGTACGATTACAACAAATCACATATCACCCTAAAACATAAATATTCTGTTAGGACTACTTCTTGGCCATCACATAATCAAATTACAACGATAACGATTACGAATTCGCTGAGAAGTAGACAAGTGCAAAACACGAAGATCTGTACGATTACAACAAATCACATGTCACCCTAAAACATAAATATTCTGTTAGGACTACTTCTTGGCCATCACATAGTCAAATTACAACGATAACGATTACGAATTCGCTGAGAAGTAGACAAGTGCAAAACACGATTTACATCGTTTATCCTATAAATTGAGTTGTTGGTCTTGGACATGCTACGGAGTGGCCTGCTCACTCTCTAAGCCTTACACCATTAGTATTTTTCTTTGTGGGGTTATGTTATGTCTCAAGTCTTCCAGACACCTCCAGCTAATTTCCAAGATCTTAGGAACTGCATCACCAACGCTGTTTAGGGAATAAGGCGCACACGGATCACACGTCGAGGAGTGCTTCTCATGCGGGAATGTGCTCGTCGATGCGTCTTGAAACAAGGACAGCATTTTGAGGGTCGAGCTGCACCATAATGTCACCATCACAAACTAACAATGATTGATTCATACAAAATAATTCCTACATTTACTGGACTACGTCATTTGTTCATCTTTTGAATATTGTACCATACTTATATTTTATTACTTACATTTAAGAGAGAAAGAGGGGAGGGGATTGCATCAACAGACTTTGTAATTTGGATTTTCAAACATTGTCATTAACTTATTTATTGCAAATGTGCTCGATTTTTATATGATATCATACTGAAATAGCAGTTGTAGCCAGATTTTATCTTTAAGGGGGGACTTAAGGAAGTTTTTTATTTGATTTTTTGATTTTTGCGAGTGCTGTACTTATTGAACTATTAATCTAATGCATATACAAGTATACATTTTTGGAAAGGAAATGGATCAGAGAATCCAAATTTGGCGTCAATTTTGAACAAAAGAAAATCACAAAATTCACTTTTTTGACCCAACATTTTTTGAACAAAGCTAACAAAAATAATTTTGAGTAAAAAATGGCCAAATCACTTGATAATGATGTTATTAATACACTAATAAAGGGACGATTTTTTAATTTTAAAACCTTATCTAACATTTTTGGAAATTTTGACCAAAAAGTGCCAAAAAACGTGAAAAAAATGGATTTTTATTTATTTTTACACTTTTTTTGTCAAAATTTCAAAAAATATTGGATTAGGTTAAAAAATCAAAAAAATCGTCCCTTCATTAGTGTCTTTACATCATCATCATGTGATTTGGGCATTTGAGCTTTGTTCAAAAAAATTGGGTCAAAAAAACCGCAACACTTTTTGCCAAGGCGATTACAGCAAATCACTTAAATATTTAAGTGATTTGCTGTAATCGCCTTGGCAAAAAGTGTTGCGTTTTTTTGATACACCCTGTATATCGTTAAAATGATAGTGTTAGAGCTCAGTCTAAAATTTCATTGAATACCAAATATGTAAGGTAGGAATTAAGTTGAGCACTAGTAAATAAGGATCCTAAACCCGCAAATGTTACGAGATTGCAGGATTTTTGGCAGTGGAATGAATTGATAAGCTTATGGACGCCAGTCCTAACACACGATGGTGTATGCAGTTAAATCAATCATGGAAAATCGAATGGCAATCGTTTCATAGTAGTGAATAAAATTATGAATTCACATGATTTAATGAAGATGTTTAATTACTTAACTTATATAATTAATTAAGTGCTGAATCAGACTTTTCTTCATGCAACCTTTATAATTATAGCTCGCACTTCATAATAATTCAGGGCCATTATTGAAAAATGTTGGTAACAAGGAATTGATGGATTTACGTGTGGTATAACATCTTTTTTACTCGATTTTTTTTAAATTTTTTTTAATTTTTTTTTTATTAGTATATAAGTTTGTTTGTTTGTTTGTTTGTTTGTGTTATTACTCACATATAGCATGAAACGAACACATTGGTTGAGAGTCTGCTCGCCAGCATTTAACGAGAGGTTTATTTACCGAAACATTATCTGTTTCATATCATATTTCAATATCAAAATACAGAATACAGTACCGGTACTTAAATACATTTACACAATTTTTCAAACAGTTATTTTGAATTTACATTGGTGACTAATCAACAATTTCGGTTGCTCCTGATAATAATTTAATCTCTTATAAACGAGCAATTAAGATAAACCAATTACATCTACCACGGTTCGAAATTGGCTTAAATTTCATATTTCATTCATGAACTTTCCCAACTTAGCTACGGATTAGGTGACTTAACGATTACCAAAAATCCCACCTTTAGAGGGATGCTCAGTTAGATGGCCAAATTGGAAATTCATTCTTTATATTTACGACTGTATAATTCCTTGACGCGCAGGCAAGACAAGCGCATGGCACGCAGGCATGGCAAACTAAATCAATTATATTTATAACGGAATCTTGGCACGCAGGCAAGAGTAAACCTATGATCGCAAGCATGGCAAATTACGAGAATATTTTCATGACCGCAGGCAGGCATGGACAATTTTAAATCAATGTCCTGAAAATCACTTTTGTGTGACAATTATTTGAGGATAATGAGAGTAAGTGCATGTGATTAATTGACTGAATCTTAAAATACTGCCACCGTGGATAATACAATTTTTATGTTATTTGGGTGGGTGGGAGTGGCTTTTAAATTAAACCTCTCGCCTTCAAGCTGACAAGAATAATGAATCAACCGATGTAGTGAACAGAAAAAGCTACAGCCAAGACGAAGCAAATTTCGCGGGACCAAAATCGCGATCGCTGATTGGCTCTGCTTATGGTAACTATGACAGAAGGACGCCCGATCGGCACACAAGCAATTCCTGCTCAGTGAGCAAATGAGTTCATGATGCGCATGCGCTATCATAAACTTTATTAATTTAGTTATCTATTTATTTAGTTATTATTTATTGGGTTATTTATTGGGTTATTCATTTATTTATTTATTTATTTATTCATTCACCTATTTATTTATTTATTTATTTATTTATTTATTTATTTATTTATTTATTTATTTATTTATTTATTTATTTATTTATTTATTTATTTATTTATTAGTATATTTATTTATTTATTTATATTTATTTATATATTTATTCGTGAATTTATTAATCTATTTATTCATCAATTATTTAAGTATCACAGTATACATCATCATCATCATCATCATCGGTCGTCCTTGGACGGAATATTGGAAGCAGCAGTTACAAATTTCCTCCAAGCAAGTTTATCCAACATAAGCTGTTGAACTTCATTGGGTTCAAGATCAAGGTCCTTTGAGATGCTGTCAGGATAGGTGGTGGATCTCCTGCCACGGGATGAATGGCCTTCACTTGGAGTCCAGAAAAGCACTCGGGAGACAGGTTGATCGGATGCTCGTAGGCAGTGTCCAGCAAACTGGAGCCGTCGCTTCCTTACTGAGTTAGCCAGCGGAGGAATTTCACCATACACCTCTTCATTAGTTTTGTGGTCTCTCCAACTGATGTTAAGGACTCTCCTCAGCAACTGTGTGTAGCATCCATTTATTCTGTCCTCAAAAGTCTTTGTAACTGTCCATGTCTCTGAACCATATAGTAGAATACTTTCCACGCAAGCTCGGAAAAACTTGATTTTAGTTGGCCTATCAAGTTTAGATTTCCATATCTTCTCCAGCTTGTTGCATGCAACCCAGGCTTGAGCTTTCCGGCACTTGAAGTCATGGAAAGAGTCTGGCATTGATGATCCTAGGTACTTAAACTCCTTGATGTTGTCAAGTTTGGCACCACTCAGAGTTGTGACATTTGTGGAGGATGGGATGCCGACTAGCAGAGTCTTGGTTTTTCCAACATTAAGGTGCAGGCCAACACAGTTTGAAGCTTCTTCGATATGCTGTAGCAGAATTTCAGCTGACTCAATGGATGAAGACAAGAGTGCTATGTCATCAGCGAAGTCCAAATCATGAAGGCGTAGCTCTGGATGACGTCTACTCTTCCTTCTCTCAAGAACGATCCCGGTGGATTGGTTGATGTCCTTCAAGGCATGCCGCATGATGTAATCTACTACCACTATGAAGAGGAATGGAGCAAGGGTGTCTCCTTGTAGAACTCCAGCCAGAATCTCGAAAGGTTCGGTATCACCGTCTGCAGATATCACTAAGGCAGATGAATCTGTGTAGATAGCCTTGATTGCATCAATGATGACTCCTGGAATACCATACGCATGTAGGATTTGGAACATCCGTTCACGATGGATCGAATCGAAAGCTTTTGAGTAATCTATGAATACTACTGCCAGAGGAAGATTCTTTGTCTTCATGCCTTCAATGATACGTCTCAGAGCCAGTATTTGAGAGACGGTTGATCTATGCTGTCTGAAGCCATTCTGGTTCCAACGCAGCAAGGGGTCAACAAATGGTCTTATCCTGTTTAATACCATCCTGTTGAAGAGCTTGGCTGCAATACTGGTAAGGGTGATGCCCCTGTAGTTGGTTGGTTTTGATAGGTCCCCTTTCTTTGGGATGGGAATGATTCCACCTGTTGACCATTGCTTAGGTTTCTCTTGGTGTAGCAGAAGATTGTTGCACAGATGAAGAAGGTGGGGTTTAAAGGTGTCCGACTTCCAGAGCTCAAGTGGAATGCTGTCCAGTCCTAAGGCACCTCCTGGTTTTGACTGTGAAAGCGCTTCTTCCAGATCAGCTAACGTAAACTCTGAGGTTGAGATTGGTAGTGTATCATCAACCACCTTGGAGATGGTGAAGTCTCTGTCTGGTACTGTTGGTGGTTTCCCAAGAAGAGTAGAGAAATGCTTCAACCATGAACCTTTCCTGTCATCTGGCGTTCCTGAGAGCATAGATCGCTTGCTATCCTTTCTTCCACTGATGTCGTCCACAATTTTCCAAGCAGTGCTGTGTTTGCTGGAGAGAGAAGCTTGTTGTACCTGCTCGATGCTGGACTCCAGTAATGCTTTCTCCTCTGCTATGTACGCATCTGTCAACTTTTGTTTGGCCATGTTTTTATCCACCTTGGTTGACGAGATGTAGGCTTCTCTTGCCGCTTTTACTTTCTGGGTCTGTGATATGCTCTTGAAAGTATTCCTTGGTTTCTTGGGCAAGATTTCCTCTGCTGCCTTGATGCAGGAAGATTGGAGGAGGTCGTACTTCTCTTGGAATGGCATGGTGCTCTTCTCTTGGGCCAAAGGATCAAAGAAGTTGGATACTTTGATGGTATATTCATCCTGGAGGTCTCTGTTGAAACACAGTGCTTTGAAGTTCAAGGACCGTGCTGCATTAGGCGGCTTCTTCTTTGGAGCACGCAGACGTAGCTTTACCATCGCTGTGATGATTCTGTGGTCAGACCCCACTGTTACAAAGGTGTTGTATGCCTCTACATTTTGCACAGAGTTTACCCATTTCTTCCTCACCAGAATGAAGTCCAGTTGTGCCTTTGTGGTGTTTGGGTACTGGAATGTCCACAGCTTCCTGTTCGGCTTCCTGAACTTGGTATTTGTGACAACAAGATCGAAGCTGTTGACAAAATCTAGAAGAAGGATGCCATTCCGATTGGTGGAATCATGGTAAGAGAATAGAACTTCGCCTGTACCAAGTTTTGCATTGAAGTCGCCACCAATCAAAACCATGTTGTGTGCGGGGATGTCTCTCATCGCATCTGAGAGGTTCTTGTAAAAGGCGATTACATCCTCTTCTTTGGAGCAGTTTGTAGGGCTGTAGCAGCACATGATGGTTGTGGCTGGATTCCCTGTGAAGGAGGCAGTAATGATCCTATCAGAGTGTTTCTTGACCTCAGTAAGACATTTCATGGTGTAGTGGCTCATCAGTAATCCTATCCCACCAGTAGCAGCTCCACTTTTATTCCTTGTTGCTGAGGATGTTACCAAGGTGTACTTTTCAGATACCTTTGTATAATCTATGTCAGCATCGTGTACCATTCGGTGTTCTTGCACGCAAATCACATCGATTTTGAATTTGCTGGCTGCTTCCGTCAATTCACCCATGTTGTGCGGTTGTCTCAGTGTCCTGGTGTTGAAAGACGCGAAACTAACTGACTTTTTGCATCTCATGAATTTCGAAATAGTTCTCCCTCGTCCATGTCTGTTCTCAGCTCCTGCCCTCCCTGAAGGGTTTAAGGCAGACGCGTCATATGTTCCGTCTTGCGGATCAGACCTGTCAGAGGAAGTTGTTGCAGGGGCTTTAACCCTGGTGCTATAATTTGCTTCCATTATTCTTTCTTGGCTGATTAACTCCATTGGTGCGCCACGCCTAGTGGAGTTTGTGCTGTGGAACAGCACAGGTTTTCTGGTGACCGTTAAGCTGATTCAACTAGTTCACAACTTCTCCGCCCTTAACTCTGGAGATCCAGACTCCAATCTTAAATTCCAGTTGTTCAGACAACCAGACTGCCTGTTGAGTCCATTGGCCGGTAACATTTATAATATTTATAATTGTTGCGCCCTTTTGCCGTTGGAGGTTGCTCCTCTCTTCCGCCCAAGGTAATGGACTACCTTTGTAATCATAGTGTTCTCCAGATATTGTTTGCTCCGCTCTGGACGCTGGGACGGGTGATCGGCCCTGAGCAGCTAAGCGGAGTTTGAACATGCCAGTCATTGATGGGGATTTGACCATGGTGGGATGTTCAGCACCACCCTACTGATGGTTCACAGATGTTGTTGTCGACCAATCTTGCCAGTGATGGAAATGATATGGCTATGAGGTAGGGACCCACAAAAAGACCTACTCAATCTCTATGATAGGTTAGAAGGAAAAATTTTAAAGATAAGTAACAACACAGGTTGGCATCCACACAAGTGTAAGCCGACAAAAGAAGATGGAGGTCATTATCCGTTTGTGGACAACATCCCCCCATCTCCTGATGTCAGTGTGGCGATGCGCCGTCACCAGCACAAAGGGGATCTGTGTCCTGTACCCCAGTGTGCTATCACCTATTACCATGACCATTGCGGGGTTCAAGCGCCTCTACCCTACACATGGGATTAAAAGCCTCCTCCCAGACAAACCAGATTTCAACAAACTACCAAGCCAACTAACTTGGCTTACCTTTCCTAGCCAACTGTGTTGTGAAAATGAAATGAGGTAAAGAAGCTAGTAGAATAGATTGTAGAAAGGATGAGAATAAAGGATAGAGATGAGTAGGAAGGAGCACCCAAATGGAAAAAGAACCCATTTGGGAAAATCCAACACTGATGGAATGTGTTGGCAAAGGTAATTTTCAGCTCCTCGACACAGGGATAGTGCCTTCCTTTTTATTTATTAGTATATTTATTTATTTATTTATATTTATTTATATATTTATTTGTGAATTTATTAATCTATTTATTCATCAATTATTTAAGTATCACAGTATACAGTCATCACAATAAGTAACTGACCATAAATGTGCTGATAACTCTAAAAGAATAACTCCTACATAAACATATTAAATTTCTCTTCTTGAATTTGAGATATTACACGCTAAGAATGGCTGATTATTAAGGAAGTTACAATCCCAAATGTACTGTCAAGTCTGATTTTCATTTTCACATTTTCATGTTCAACACGGGGACTCAGACCGGCAAATTATTTATTACTGGTAGTGGGAGTGCCAATTCACCCGTCGATGGCCTGGTTGTTGGATAGTCGGCCGGTGGCATTGTTACGGTTGATCAATACGGCACACACGCTTTACCTGTCATACTCTCCCCGTGTTGAAAAGAAAATGTTAAAATGAAAATCAGACTTGCCCTAACGTTTGGGATCGTAACTTTATAATTAAATAAGTTTATGTAAGAGTTATACTTTTAGAGTTATCTGCATGTTTATTACCTGGTCAGTTACTTATTGTAATGACTGTACTATAAATAGTGTGCCTCAAACGGGACTCACTAGACTCATGCGGAGCCGTTTTAATTACGTACAATAAGAGTATAACCTTGAGAGACGCTGTTCAAAAATCATGGTTTTTGATTGACGATTTAATGGATGTCGAGCTATTTTGGAGGCTGTTTTTTTTAAAACGTTTAACAATCTGTAATCTATATCTGTGAAAATTGTCGTTGATTAATGTTAATGTGACACCCTTTTCTGGTCAAATAAATCATTTAAAAACATCATGCTTTTTGATTGATGATTATAACTGTTGATATGTATGTAAAGTGCTCAACAAAAGAAAGTCATACACTTTGTCTAGGTCCTTTAGAGTAACTTCCGACTATTTTTTGACCAAACAGACTAGATAGACATTTGGATGAATCTTTCCGGCACAATTTGATACCAAAGTTGTCACCTAACAACAAAGATAAACCATGATTAGCACCATTTGAAGAAAATTAGTCACTTTTCAAAAGTCACATTTTCAATACACTACGCGGGAAGAAAAGACCACATGTTACCTGTTCATAATCAAATAGCCCGCTCGCTCAGGCAGGACCCAACCATTTTGAACTTGACGGTTTGCTTATTTAACATATGAAACTGTCTTTATGAACAAAACTATTTTTATAAACATGCCGATAACTCTAAAAGTATAACTCTTACATAAACATATTTAACATATGAAACTTGACGGTTTGCCTATTTAACATCTGCTGATACTTTCTTGGCCCTTGACATTTTCTGGTGATCACTCGGGGCCTGGTTCAAGCCTTGTATTAATCTCTTCTCTTCGTTGCATTCTTCTTTGTATATTTAATTGATTCAGACATTGAAATATGTCATGTGCTTGTTTGTCCTTTTGTAACCAAAGTCAGTATGTGTGAACATACGTTGACCAGACTTGAACAAAATGATAAGTTTAGGCTAACAAAGTGTCTGCATTTAAACAAATTAAAGAGGGTCGGGGGAATTCACCACCAAAAATGCTTACCCATTGGTTCCCACTCCCCCAGAAATAGCAAAGCATGTACATTTAAACAAAACAGTCGGTTATGCCTCTCTGGTTTAGCAACTGAGAAAATTTACTTGAATATTGATGTTTCGCAACAATTCGAAGACAATTTAGCGTCATATACATTATTAACAGGAAAATGTGATGACACGCCGTAGGTTTGTTTAAGATAGTGTCACCAGCTGTGTTTTATTAGATGTAAGGGGGTGATAGATGGAAAAACATGGCCGCTTTAGTCTGTATTATAAGCTGTTACATGCTCGTAGAGTCGTCAACACGTTTGCTTTAAAAATGTAGCCTTTAGAACTTCCTTTTTTGAATGATGCACATGTTAAACGAAAACTAGATGACGGGATGACGCCTTGTCACACTGACCCGATGATATTTGTATCGATCACTGCTAAGGAAGGGGAGATATAGGCCCGTTCATACCGGGGTTCATACTCCCGTCGTCACTGCGCATCGGTAGACGTCGGCGGATAAGTTGATAATAGGGAGCTTGCGCATGCGCACATGACTTGAGGTGTCATCTTGTCGTAGAAGCGTCCGTCGTCCAAATCGAAAGCTCCCTATTGTATCAACTGTCGAACCGATATCCGCCGTCGGGCGATGCCGAAGGGCAACGACTTACGAACGCGCCATAATTCTGCCGTTTCTAAAAAGCGGAAATATTCGATCGATCACCTCGTCGGTCATTATATTCACATAGACCAGTGGTCAATTGTTAGTGATCAATCATCGCAGCGACTCACGATCAATCAAAATATGATCGATCGTCGGGCCAGTGTAAAAAGGATTTTTGCCTTTTGATGATTCACAAACTAAAGTGAAGTTGTATTGCATTGCATAATAGCAACATGATTAGTGTTGTAGCTTTGGATGAAGCAAAGACCATTGTCATTTATGTTACCAGATGTTTAAGACAGGTGAAAGTTAAGTTGGCATATTTTAGATGTTTAGACCATGGACTATCAGACTCTGATAAGTCCATGTTTAGACACATTAATCATGCTAACATGTGAAATGTATGTATATTTCTTTTATACACACTGTAGCTTGTTGGCCACCTACTACAGACGCATACCTATGCATCCTGAAGCGCCGCTATGACCCAGCGACTAGACGAGACAGGTGGGCGATGCCCAAACATGACGTTTGTTTTTGTCAAGGGGTAATCGCACCTGAAAACAGAGGTACCGTTAGTTGTCCAGTAGCTACACAAGACGAATACAGCGGATTCAACATGTGGTATACTGACAATCCGAAACCTCTCACCTTGAGGAAAAATTGGACTCCAGAAAAGCTCAACCAACTTCTGGATAGAGTCGATTTCTGCAGTAAGTTATTGTTGTAATCAATTAACGACCAAGAGATATGAGTGGAAATCTACTCATGTGGTTTAATTAATCCAGTGTCTTTCTGACCAAATTTTAACAATATATATGGCGTTGTCAAGTATGACTCGTTTTACTTTTGATGTCCAGGATCAGTTGACACGGTACTGTCCGTGAATATAAAGATGCCAACACAAACACCATAGTTCATATTATATGATATACCGGTAGTCAACGTCAGAGTCTAGTTACAAGTACCATGAGTAGATGCCAACGTCTATAAATGATGCAAAAGTAATAATAGTTACTCAGTGAATGTTTTACTAGATTTCAATAAAACTGAGACTTTCAACAACTGTTCGGTTGTTTTGCTGATCCTCGATTGGTGATATGGTGTACTTCATTATAAGCACTTACAAGTCACTCAAAAAGAACTGATGAGACCCTTCATTAGATTAAGAATTGCTTATGATATAAATGTTTCTTTTACATATTCATTCATATAATGATATTATAGGATATTTATTATGAATACATTTCCAAAATCAAACAGATTATTTCTATGAATGAAACTTACCAATTGATAACTGTTGAAATCATAGACATTAAAATGTTAAATTCAAAGCATTATTATTGATTCACAATACAGCTAAAAACGAGTGCGATTCCAATCCATGCCAGAACGGGGCTACGTGTCGTGACGACATCGGATCATTTGTTTGCGTTTGCCAAGTGGGCTACGTGGGGAAAACATGTCAGGAAGAAGGTAGGTAAACCACCTATAAAGCCCAAGGGGAAACTGTTTTACGGGCTCAACCTGTGACAATTTATCCCTGGGCTCACCATTAATCCATAGATTTCAAATTTGAGAAAAAAAATTTCAATTGAAAATATGTATCCAAATTGTTCTCCAACCCGCATTACTCGTGTTCTTGTTTTCTACCCTTATTAAGATGTCCCTAAAATAGTACTACCTATATAAAGCATTCATATGAAAATAGATCTCTCTCGGTTGTTATAAAAGTAGCACACACTATTATGTTTAATATTGTCTCATTCAATATACCGGTATCATAATAAATTACGGATCCATGCGTTGCTATAGTGAGTACTCACTTCCTTTTATTATGCCAATTAGTAATGTCTTAATTGTATAAATCCCATTGTAATGGTGACAACTTGTCACATTTTGCCTATTTTTCATTATTACTCATTTTCAGATGATGAACTAGATTATTGAATTGAATTGAATTGAATTGATTTTATTAACATTTCACAGTCGTGGCCCTAAGGCCAAATTGCATGAAATTTACATGATAAAAACATTGAAAAACAAGACAAGGAACTTATTAATTAATATTAAAGAGAATATTGTACATTATAGATAAAAACATCAACAATATAATATGGTATAAAACATTGAAAAACGCCGAAGAACAAGGCATGGTAATTATGTGATTAATTAATATAGAAGAGAATATTGCACATTATAGATATTTTTTAAAATTGCATTATGTACATAGCAAATACCATTATAAAAATAGAAGTGGGTGCAGAAAAATCCTGGGCCTATTTATTTAAAAGCTGCACAAAATACGGTACAGGACTGTTTTTGAACCTATTAGTAGGCATAGCACAATGCACACACACAGAGTCTGCCACTGGGAGTATAACACCAGTGAACAACAACATATGAAGAGCTGTGTTGCATAAAGCCCTACATCCACTTTTACCTGTTACTCATTTTGCATTATTGAATGGATGGCCTATTCACAATGTGGAATGTTGTTTGTATTGTTGCCTCAATTGGCGTGCATGGATGAACTAATCCAAGTCATGAAGACAGCCATGGAATATTTGGATTAATTAATCATGCAAAATGAGTAACATGTAGGAGTGGTCTGTAAGCCCTTATTCAAAACAATCTTTTCATATAATGTATGCAGCTCCACTTTGAAAAACACCCCTATATAAAATTAATTATCCTCACAGTAGGCACTCCATGTATGGCAGTGAACTTGCCATATATGGGTAGTCATGACCTTGGACTAACTATATAACCTTGATCCAGGTATAAATACTTATCATCCGGTTTTTTAGTTATGACTGTTTTTACCAATTTTCGAAATTGGCTCTGAACTTGAATATATTGGGCCAATTTAAATAAACCTAACCTGAGATATTGTACTAAACACTTCAATCCATTTAGTGATATGTTCAGATTTTGCATCCTTTGAGTGCCTACTGTGAGGAAAAGACTGAGAATTTAAATATGGGTATTTAAGAAATGGAAAAGCTTGTTTAATTTCTAAATCCATCAATATTTGTCAATCAAATTGGGTATACATGTTATATATCTATTACCGATCACTCTTATGATGCGAAAAAAATTGTCGGACATTGCTCATTTGCATATTAATGACTTGAATAGATAATTAGCTAATTTGCATATTTAATGAGCTTATGAAACTAAATTATAGTTTAAAAGATTGGGTATCGTACAGTTAGCCATAATACCAAGTTTGATTGCAATACACCATTCACATCTGGATTTATAACATTTACGCATATTAATTAGCTGGACTTAGTCACTTTTTTGATTGCGGTCAGTAAAACTCGTCAAAATGACCAATTTCACTAGCTTATTTTAGCTTAATGCAATATAATTTTACCATATTTTTTAATTTAACATGGTATATAGATATTCAATTGTTAAAGAAATATGTGTAAATGGTGTTTTGAATGTTACATTATTAACAAATTGAGCTCTCTAAATCCTGATAAATTATATTTGTGGGCATTGTTACTGTTTTTGGCAGGTTTTCGGCCATTTTCCGAGTATCTCAAAACACCGTACCACAAGAATGCATTGACCGATTGTCATAATTCTTTTTGGAAAATAAATCTTTCATTGCAATCTTTCATTTGAATCCAATTTTGTACATGTCTCAATCATTTGAATGTTATGTGTGCTATGCCTACTATTAGTCCTGGCTGATAGGTGAATTACTATTATTGAGCCAATTGGTGTCGATGCTGATCAAGACGATTGATTTCAAAACATCGTAGCTACTAAAATGAAGGAAAGCACCTTTGCACATTTAAGTCTAGCCGTTTTGAAAGTGCATACAAAGACATCTTATAAAAACAACACAACTTTTATGATTCAATTCACACATCAAGATCAAGATTTTGTTGATAAGCTCATTTAGTCTGACCTAAGCATTTTGCTTGAGTCTATAGTCTCTTCGTGTGTCCACACGGACAGACTAATAATCATGAAGGAAAGCACCTTTGCACATTTAAGTCTTGCCGTTTTGAAAGTGCATACAAAGACATCTGCAATTATAGTATATTCACATTTAAGTAGTTATATCTTCAAATTCGGAAAAAGGCCTGTAGTTACCCTTTAATGGACAAAGTTACACCATTTTCCCTGCAACATTTTCCAACAAATAAAGTGTTTGGATAAAAAAGCTGCAAAAAGTAAGATGATTTTTTACAACACCTAACATAACACATGGATACATAGAGTTCTTTTAACAAATGTTTGTCATTTCATTCTTCTTACATCAGTTGTTTCTATTTCTTTTGAATTCTCAGAGCCGACATCAAGTGAAGGCGCATCTCAAACTAACAAGAAGCCATCAGCAAGCAGCGAAGGTAAGATACGAGACCCCGGGGTGGGGGATAGGGGGAATAACGTTTGAAATGGATAGAGATGCACGGTTGGGTTAGCATTTTCACACCCGGAGGCATTTGGAGACAGAGAACGCCAAACGAGTTTTAGAATACCAAATTGCAGAAAAAAAAGTAAATTTTTGATGAAAAATGTTTAAAATGTTTCAAAGCAGGGTTTTGTTTATGTGTGCATGACAAAGTTACACCATTTTTCCCGGCAATATTTTCCAACAAGTAAAGTGTTTGGATACAAAAGCTGCAAACATTAAGATAATTTGTTACAATTAATAACATAACAAATTAATACAAGTAGTTATTTGTTATTAAGGGGGGGGGGGGGTCAAGTTAGAAATGGATACAGGTGCACGGTTGGGTTAGCATTTTCACACCCGCTGGCATTGGGAGACAGCGAACGCCAACAACGTTTTAGGAGAATACCAAATTGTACCCAAAAAGTAAAATTTGGATGACAAATGTTAAAAATGTTCCAAACATTTTCTAAGCACATTAATTTTCCAACAAGTAAGGTGTTGGGGTAAAAAGCTGCAACATTTTGATATTTCTAAGAATATGAGGTATTTGACTGATATGTATTGCAAAAAAACACGGTCTAACATTCTTCCCCATGGCCGTATGATAATCATGAATCCGATTTACATGTACAATAAGGACATATGCGCTATGCACTAGTACTAAACCTTCTTCAGTCAGCTTACGCCAGTCTTTTCAATTTTATTCTTTTTCTCAGGGCCGACATCACACGAGGTTTCGACAGGAGACCTTGCAACTACAACAGTTGTACATGAGGAAACCACTGCCGTTACAACAGACAGTGAAGGTAAGTTATTAGCCCGGGGTTGTGGGTGAGACACTCAAGTGAGAAATGGGTACAAGAAATGAAATTATAACCCTGGAGGTATTTGATGACAGAGAACGCAAACAAAAGTGTTTTGGGTAAATGTAAAATTTGGGTGACAAATGTTGAAAACGTTCCAAAAGGGGGTTTGTTCGTGTATGTATGACAACATTACACTATAGTGTCCCTGCAACATTTTCCACCAAGTTTGCTCATATTGAGTGATTCAGACAGCACATACATGAAATCAATACTTTTCTACAAAATGACACGGATTAACATGTTTGTATGGTTCTATATTTTATTTTACACCAACTAATATGCCAGATGAGACCAAAGTTAGTTTGAAATATAAAATAAAAGTTGTCTAGATTATTTTCATCACATTATACACTTAAGAACAGTAACATTTAGAATTTGTACGATAAGCTCAATCTTTATATAACAATTGGAAACAAAATTATAGTAATTTTAGTAAATATGAACATTGTTGTTATTAAACCAAGTTCAAGAACTAATAACATCGCGCATACAACTTATCAAGCTTCTAGTCTTCATATGTTCAACTTGAAGGCTGAAATCATGTATATTATACGAGGGCATCAATGATGCAGAACCACAACATTTTTGCATGTTTTACGTAAAAAGGGAGCTTTAGCATATCTACAATAATGACTAATGAAATTGGAATGTTGGATTTTCATCTTAGTTTCAATTGGACTTTACATTTTAGCAACAACATAAACAGCCTATTTTACAACACCACCTAAGATGACATTTAGAGAATGAATTAAACCCGCCGTGTCACAGATGACACAATGTCACAGGAAAAATAGTAATTAAATGTATGATATAAAAAAGACATAATAGTATATTGAATGAATTAAACCGGCCGTGTCACAGAAGACACAATGTCACAGTCGAAAAAGTAATTAAATGTATGATATAAAAAGACATAATAGTGTATAGAATGAATTAAACCCGCCGTGTCACAGATGACACAATGTCACAGGCAAAAAAGTAATTAAATGTATAATATAAAAAGACATAATGGTATATAGAATGAATTAAACCCGCCGTGTCACAGATGACACAATGTCACAGGCAAAAAAGTAATTAAATGTATAATATAAAAAGACATACTAGTATATAGAATGCATTAAACCCGCCGTGTCACAGATGTCACAATGTCACAGGCGGAAAAGTAATTAAATGTATGATATATAAAGACATAATAGTGTATGGAAAGAATTGATGGTTGAATTCAGAATTTGTGTAACCTTCTCATTTAACTTGTTATTACAGCTACATGGAAGTACACTGAAGATTGGAGTCCATGCAGTGTAACATGTGATGGTGGCACTCAGACTCGTACACAGTCTTGTGTGAATTCAGACAACAGCCCAGCTGATGAGGGGCAATGCTCAGGCAATGCCATGACTGAGACGCAAGCATGTAACATGGATATATGTCGTAAGTACACTCAATACACCAGGAGGTGACAAAAAACACCATTTTATGGGTGAATGGAACTCTCAAGATAGGGTCTGTCAGTCAGATTGCTTGCTTTTAAGCAAATTAATCTCCTGTTTCTAAAATACTATCAAAGAATTGATGGTTGAATTCAGAATTTGTGTAACCTTCTCATTTAACTTTTTATTACAGCTACTTGGAAGTACACTGAAGATTGGAGTCCATGCGGTGTAACATGTGGTGGTGGCACTCAGACTCGTACACAGTCTTGTGTGAATTCAGACAACAGCGCAGCTGATGGACAATGTGCAGGCAATGCCCAAACTGAGACGCAAGCATGTAACATGGATTTATGTCGTAAGTTAAATACACAATAATTGGGAGTAATACTGAAGAAATAATTTGGCCAGGAAAGGTGCCCTGTATCATTTAGGAATGACCACTTCAGCAATGGAAAATAAATATATCACTTTATAAATACTTCTCCCGAGGCTGGGGGGGGGGGGGGGGGGGGGGGGGGGGAGCGGGGAGTAAATGAATGACCCCTTTTCAAAGCCATTTTTGATAAATGTATGGGTCAAAAATCCTTAATTTGGCTGCGAGCGAAATGCGAGCGGAGCGCCTTAGGCCAAATTAAAAAAACCACCTAGTTTCGTGTACTACTTTTTTAGCATAGCTGCGAGCGAGCGGAGCGTCTTAGGCTAAATTAAAAAAACACCTAGTTTCTTGTCCTAACTTTTGGAAACAAGGAATTTGAGGGTAATTTTTAATAAACAATGCGAAATCACCATTACCAGCATGATATTGCCTGATTGGTTACGTGACTTGAAGAGGACGGGGCCTTTGTGAAATATTTCTGGGGGTTGTTTAACACAAAACCTGCTTTAAAATGCTCATTGGACTAAAGTAAATCTATAACTAAGATGTCAGGTTTTTAAATATGTGAAGAAATAAAGAAGAAGAAAAAGAACATTACAGAATTCCTGAAAAGGATGCGCAAGGGGACGAGAAACTACTTCTTTCTGGTTTTTATTTCAGGATATTTTCATATTTGTTTTAAATTTTCGGTCGATGCCATGTGAAGTGGTGTTTGAATGTTTGAGGTGGTGTCCCTAAGTCTAGTTCATGGTGTGTAAAATGAAGAGATAGCTATCTCTATCCCTTTTACTGAATATTTTTATTCTGTGCCTGTACAATTCTACCTCTCCCCTATTATTCTTTTTTCTTTTCCTTCTTCTTTTTCTTGATTTTCGTTTTTACTGAAAAAAATATAATAAATACCTGCCTCTCAAGATCGCCATCTAAGTTACGTACGCTTAGGGTATATTTTTACAAACGCTTTGTATGTATCTCTAAATGGCAAAAATTATGGCAATCCCTCTGCATATATACATACTTATTAGCTCAAATGACCCTTAACGCAGATTCAAATTGTGTTGAGGTCAAGAAATGTAATGGACATTATCATATCATTAAATAAATTAGACACAAACATCAAAGATATACCCATCGTCAAGGCACACACAGCAGGCAAATTGTACCTTTCTTCAGCAATCTGTGTAATCTTTGTTTAAAAATACTTGAATAGAATGAAATAATTTTCCCACCACACCTCCGATTTACCTATTATCACTAATAATATTATTTTTATTTGGTAAATAATTATATCTGACATCTACTTGGCAACTTGTGGATGGAAATAAATAAAGTTGTGTTTAGTGTTATGCTGGGTGACACTCAATCTTTTCCAGCCTTAAAATTCAAAATTGCATAATAAATTTTAGATGAAATAAAAAATGCACACAATTTTAGTGCAATAAAACTATTCCTACTAATCTCTGTTTGATGTTGTGAATCACAAGATTTTCTTTTAAAGGAAAATGTATTAGGCATCAAAATATGTGTTTTACCTGTAGGCTGTCATAGGCAAATTTGAGCATTTTAGATGCATTTCACCTTTTTATTTATTTGAAAATCATTGAAATCAAATTGCCATTTTAGACAAAAAATGCTTTAAATTTGAATTTAACCAAGATGGCTGAACAATTTTAAGGATTTTATCAAATTTCATCTACAGTGGTCTATGAATTGATAATTAAATGTTAAAATAACTATCATTTTGTATATAGATAACTGAATCGTAGCAGGTTTTATGCTAAAATCTTATATGTCTTCATCTCCTCACCCCTGCCCCCTATTTGTATTTGTGTCCTTTATTTATATATTTGTGAGTCTAATCATATGTTCTACTCAAATTAATTACTTCCAGTGCCGCAAGATTGCTATGATATTCTACAGACATATGGAAGTGCTACAACTGGTAGCTATGAGATATACCCAGATCTCTCTCAGCCAATACCTCTCAAAGTGTGGTGTGATATGGATACAGATGGCGGGGGTTGGACGGTAAGTTATTCCTATGATACTGTCATGTACCTAGATATCTCTCAGCCAATACCTCTCAAAGTGTGGTGTGACATGACTACAGATGGTGGAGGTTGGATGGTGAGTAGAATTGATTTGATATGACAAGCCTCCAAATAAGCAGGTCTTGAACAGGGGTGACTTTTTGTGGAAAATGGCTTTAGTCAGGTTTGAAGGGGGGAATCCGGAACAATTTTAGAGAACCAGACACCATTTTGAGAAACAACAAACCAATCAATGTTTAAAGAAGCAAGATTATTGTATTGGTAACCTTTTATAAAGGAAATGAGTGGAAAATGCAATAAACCAGGTACAGGTTAAGATTAATACATGTTTTTTTAGAAATAACACATGGGTGAAAAGTGGTCATGTCTTGTATGAGGTCAACCAGGCGCTACTCCATGCTAACCATGTAAATAACTTCTGGCTCCTGCTTATTTAGAGCTCTGTTGATAGATCTACAAAATCAAGAGAACTGGGTATTGCAAGTGATGGTGTTTTCAATGCACATGTAATAAGAAAATCTTCAACATTTTATACATATTGGAAGACATAATAAATTTGGTATTGATTTGTACAATCCTTGCAGTTATTCCAGCACCGTCTAGATGGGTCTGTAGATTTCTACCGTAACTGGACCGCATACGCATCAGGTTTCGGCGACATCGAAGGAGAATTTTGGCTTGGCAACGAATATATTCATAAAATCACCACAATGTCTGGAAAGAGGTTCAATCTGAGGATAGACATGGATGATGGTACTGAATGGAGATTTGCCCTGTATGACGGCTTTTATATAACTGGATCTGAAGACAACTACACACTCAAGTATGATACATACATGCCAGTTAGCAATGCTGGTAAGTACAGCGATTATATAATTATGGGATAAGAAACTCCCAAGACAAAACCCTGATTCTCTTGACCTTAATAGTTTGTCGCAACTGGTCTAGGTGGCGCGCTATCATTTCCAAATAGTTGGGGGGCTAAGGGATTATTTGGTTCACATTCTTCTAAAAGCACCAAATTGGACCCATATGTTGCTCATTCCATACTCTTTTGATTTTTGATGGATGCCAAAATTGGAGCCTTCTGGGACGGCCATATTGGCCAATTCCAATATGGCCGCCATACTGGGGGATTACAAATTGCTCCAATTAAGCTGACAAGCATACCAAATTGTTTGTTTGAGCACAATGATTCTAAAAATGTATAGTTTGCTCCACTTCCGATGTGTTACTGAATTATTGAGCAAAACGTGAAAAGGTTGTTGACCTTTGCTTTGGGGTCAACATTTGAACATGCTCCGATTTTGACAAACGATATCTCAGATTGTTCGTCAGATCACAAGGGTTCAAGAAATGGTAGTTGTTACCACCTGGAGTTGTTTTTGTGCGTTATATAGGGTCAAAAGGTCACAATCCCTATCTCAGTAATACACCTATCAGTTGTAAGACGCACTATACGACCCCCGGGAGAGGTGCGTCGTGGGTGCGTCGTTTACCAATAATTCTTGACGGAGGGTACGTCAGTGGCAGCCTTTGGTCCGTCAAAAAAATGATGGAGGGTGCGTAAAGGTCCGTCACTTTACATGGGTGCGAATGGGCTGATAGTTGACTGAGGGTGCGTATTTGGATGGCAATGGTCCGTCGTTTTTTTGACACAGGCTGCGTCATGGTACATGAGAAGTTGACGCACCTCGGTAAAGTGACGCACCACTCCCGGGGGTCGTATAGTGCGTCTTACAACTGATAGGTGTATAACCACACATCGGAAGTATACTTTAAACTATACATTTTTAGAATCCTTGTGCTCAGACAAACAATTTAGTATGCTTTTCAGCTTAATTGGAACTGGCAAATATGGCCGTCCCAGAAGGCTCCAATTTTGGCATCCATCAAAATCAAAAGAGTATGGTATGAGCAACCTTTTGGCCAAATATGGTGCTTTTTGAAGAATGTGAACCAAACCTCCCCTGTGATGCCCTAACAGCCCCATAGAGTGCGCTATGTTATGGGCCAAATCTAAACAATGCACAGATTGTGAGATTCAATCACCTGGTAAGTATTACAAGGCGGTTCTCGAACGGCGCGTCTCGCCTGTTCATCAAAAGTGACTTGAAAGAAATGATGATGAAACATATGATACAATGTAGCACTGTCACAGAGGTATGCATTGTAGTTAATGCAAGGGATGTAATACCTTAAGGGATGCTCAAATGTTACCCAGTACTAAAAAAAATTGCGGAACACAAACGAATCGTTTCCGCTTTATGGCCCTTCAAAGTTTAGATGGTACCCCACCCCTTTGGACTATGCAGTGGCGGCGCCAGCATCATAATTGGGGTGGGGGGCACAAGGAGGCAAGACATTTTAGGGGGACCCCAGACGATCTTCAATGACCTCCAATGACCTTGAAAATTGCACCAAGTCGCATCAAGATAGGCCCTACTGATCTATTTGACCCCATATTTGACCTCTCATGACCTCTCATGACCTTGAAAATTTAATCAGCAAAAAGAACACACCATCCCCCCTTCCCTCCACCAAATCCCATCAAGATAGGCCTTACGGATCTTATTTGACCCCAGATGACCTTGAATGACCTTGAAAAATTAATCAGCAAAAAGAACACACCACACCCCCTTTTCTCCACCAAATTCAATCAAGATAGGCCTCACGGATCTTATTTGACCCCAGATGACCTTGAATGACCTCGTACAATTAATCAGCAAAAAGAACACACCATCCAGCTTCCTTCCACCAAATCCCGTCAAGAGAGGCCTTACGGATCTTTTTTGACCTTGAATGACCTCTGATGACCTTGAAAAATTTAATCAGCAAAAAGAACACACCAACCTTCTTCCCTACACCAAATCACATCAAGATAGGCCTTACGGATCTTATTTGACCCCAGATGACCTTAAAAAATTAATCAGCAAAAAAACACACCATCCCTCTTCCGTCCACCAAATCCCATCAAGATAGGCCTTACGGATCTTATTTGACCCCAGATGACCTCTGATGAGCTTGAAAATTTAATCAGCAAAAAGAACACACCAACCCCCCTTCCCTCCACCAAATCACATCAAGATAGGCCTTACGGATCTTATTTGACCCCAGATGACCTCCGATGACCTCGAAAAATTAATCAACAAAAAGAACACACCATCCCTCTTCCGTCTACCAAATCCCATCAAGATAGGCCTTACCGATCTTATTTGACTCCAGATGACCTAGAATGACCTCGGATGACCTTGAAAAATTTAATCAGCCAAAAGAATACACCACCCCTCTTCCCTCCACCAAATCCAATCAAGATAGGCCTTACGGATCTTATTTGACCCCCGATGACCTTGAATGACCTCTGATGACCTTGAAAATTTATTCAGCAAAAAGAACATACCACTCCTCTTCCCTCCACCAAATCCAATCAAGATAGGCCTTACGGATCTTATTTGACCCCCGATGACCTTGAATGACCTCTGATGACCTTGAACATTTATTCAGCAAAAAGAACACACCACTCCCCTTCCCTCCACCAAATCTCATCAATATAGGCCTTACTGATCTATTTGACCCCATATTTGACCTCGATGACCTTGAATGACTTCTGATGACCTTGAGGAAAAAGAACACACCACCCCCCCTTCCCTCCACCAAATCCAATCAAGATAGGCCTTACTGATCTATTTGACCCCATATTTGACCCCCGATGACCCCAAAACATTAATCAACAAAAAGAACACACCATCCCTCTTCCGTCCACCAAATCCCATCAACATAGGCCCTACGGATCTTATTTGACCCCAGATGACCTTGAATGACCTCTGATGACCTTGAAAATTTATTCAGCAAAAAGAACCCACCACTCCCCTTCCCTCCACCAAATCTCATCAATATAGGCCTTACTGATCTATTTGACCCTATATTTGACCCCGATGACCTTGAATGACCTCTGATGACCTTGAAAATTTAATCAGGAAAAAGAACACACCACCCCCTTCCCTCCACCAAATCCCATCAAGATAGGCCTTACTGATCTATTTGACCCCATATTTGACCCCCGATGACCCTGAAAAATTAATCAACAAAAAGAACACACCATCCCTCTTCCGTCCACCAAATCACATCAACATAGGCCTTACGGATTTATTTGACCCCAGATGACCTTGAATGACCTCTGATGACCTTGAAAATTTATTCAGCAAAAAGAACACACCACTCCCCTTCCCTCCACCAAATCTCATCAATATAGGCCTTACTGATCTATTTGACCCCATATTTGACCCCGATGACCTTGAATGACTTCTGATGACCTTGAAAATTTAATCAGGATAAAGAACACACCAACTCTCTTCCCTCCACCAAATCCCATCAAGATAGGCCTTACTGATCTATTTGACCCCATATTTGACCCCCGATGACCCCGCAAAATTAATCAACAAAAAGAACACACCATCCCTCTTCCGTCCACCAAATCCCATCAACATAGACCTTACGGATCTTATTTGACCCCAGATGACCTTGTATGACCTCCAATGACCTCGAAAATTTAATCAGCAAAAAAGAATACACCACCCCCCTTCCCTACACCAAATCCAATCAAGATAGGCCTTACGGATCGTATTTGACCCCCGATGACCTTGAATGACCTCTGATGACCTTGAAAATTTATTCAGCAAAAAGAACACACCTCTCCCCTTCCCTCCACCAAATCTCATCAATATAGGCCTTACTGATCTATTTGACCCCATATTTGACCCTGATGACCTTGAATGACCTCTGGTGACCTTGAAAATTTAATCAGCAAAAAGAACACACCACCCCCCTTCCCTCCACCAAATCCCATCAAGATAGGCCTTACTGATCTATTTGACCCCATATTTGACCCCCAATGACCTTGAATGACCTCCGATGACCTTGAAAATTTACTCAGCAAAAAGAACACACCACCCCCTTCCCTCCACCAAATCCAATCAAGATCGGCCTTACAGATCTTATTTGACCCCATATTTGACCCCGATGACCTTGAATGACCTCCAATGACCTTGCAAATCTAATCAGCAAAAGAACACCCCACCCCCTTCCCTGACATCAAGTCCCATCAAGATAGGCCTTACGGATCTCTAGATATCGCGTCACAACGCGTCACAAAAGTTTTAAGCATATTTGACCCAGATGACCTTGAATGACCCCCAATGACCTTGAAAAATCAATCAGCAACAGAACGCACCACCCCCCTTCCCTCCACCAAGTCCCATCAAGATAGGCCTTACGGATCTCCAGATATCGCGTCACAAAGGTATTTCTTAGCACACGGCACACGGCGGACGCCATACGGCGGACGCCGGACAGAAATAGTGATAACATAGTCTCTTTCTGATTACATCAGGCGAGACAAAAACAGTGCTGTAAAACCACCTAATTTGCGAGAGATTTAATTTCGTGAGGGGTGTGGAATAGCGAAACTGACAATTTTGCATTGAAAGTAGCAGTAAAATTTCCAGATTCGCAAACTTAAATGCCCGCAAAAAAATAGCAGTAAGCCCTAAAAAAAAAAGGTGTTTGATTGGCCTAACATGACAAAAACAAATAGGGTAGGTCGGTCGGGATTTTTTTTTTATTTAATTTTTTTATTTTAAATCATCATCTTTGGGGACTTAAACTAGCCGAAAATGAAAGCAAACAGTCAGAAACTTAAATACTTTGTTCAATTTTTATATATATTTGTTAATTTTTTTAAATTTTGTACATTTTTAAAAATATTAATTTTAATTTTTAATATTTTCCTCCCTCAAAATAATAAAAAATATTCAGGGTCGGCGATGTATTTAGGGTCGGTCGGGTTAGGCCAATAAAACTTCTTTTTTAGGCCTAATTTTAAATTCGCGAAATAAAGTATCCACAAAATTATAGTGTTTCACAGTATTTTGTAGATGACATTTTTAACTTGTGACTGGACTAACTTACCATTTCAGTCAATAATTTGCTATTTGCCCTCAAATAAATGACTTGGGTCTCTTTGAACAATTAAAGGGACATTAAGTGGTGTTGAAAATTTTAAATGTTTAAAAATTTACTTCAGAATTCAAGATGAACATTAAAAATTGCGATTATTGTTGTTTCTACTAACAAAAACACAGCAAAACTTGATTAAAAACAATATCATCGCTATTTATTGAAAAACGCTCTCTATGCAAATATGGTTCGTGTTATGTATCACGCGTACTGCATAGTGATACTGTCGGACGTAAAATGCTCGTCCCGGCTGTACGAGCATTTTTGAATTGACGTTTTCTTGTACAAAGAGAGCTGATTTTTCATACATGTAATACAATTATAAAAATATACTAATCTCAGTTTTTATCATAATTGAGGGCGCAGCCTCCAACACATCTCTTAGTGCCCCTTTAATTAACTTGAGTTGAAATAATGAAACAATGATTTTAACCTTAAAAGCAAAGCAATATAACAAAATTGTTGAAAAAGTCATGAAGATCGGACTGACACTTTATACCATCCTATCAATCATCAGCAATGTGAGAATCATGGAAAGAATCCAATTTGAATAAGTTGTCAACAAATATTGTATAGACAGTCCAAGGGAAAGAAACTGTTCTATGGGTTTAAATAAAATATTCTTCAAATAAAATTATTTTCAAAAATGGTCAACATTTTTTAGAATTAATAAAGAAAACATATTTTGCGTTACAATTTCGAAAACATACAAACATTTTATAAGAAAATTGTGAAAATATTATGCCTGATTAACTGACCTACTTAAGAGGTCTGTCTGTTTGTAAAAAAATAAGTTTTTTCCCCACTCATTATTGAAGATGATTTTTCTATATGTTCTATAGGTGATGGTTTAACCGAGCATGTATATCGTCAATTTTCAACTTATGATGAAGATCATGATGAAAAGCCTAATGGCGATTGTGCAGTGCAGTATCATGGAGCTTGGTGGTATGGGTGGTGTCACAATTCCAACTTGAATGGATTGTATCTGTATGGAGAAGCGGATCCACCTCTTTCAAAATCAGTTGTATGGGGGCCATGGAAGGGACACCGTTTTTCCTTAAAAAGAACAGGGATGAAGATACGTCCGGTCTAAATCGTCAGCATTAACAGTGGAGGAGGATGGGTTGAGTTAAATATCACGCTATACACTTCTAGCGCTTCTCCTATTGTCCATAATCCATTGATGTTCTTCACGTCGATTATACCTACAAATGTACTACCGGAAGTCTAAATCGTGCAAGGTCAACATAATCGATGACCTTTATTAGATAACGCACGTTGCTAGTGGAAACCGGTGACCTTTTTTTAAATTCTGCACTTTACTGGCGTAGCGGATAGAGCATTAGATTCATAATCAAAAGGTTGTGTTCCAGTCCTGCTGTGGTCAAAATGTTGTGTTCTTCTCCACCCAAATGTAAAATGGGTAGCTGTTGGGGGATAATCACAATCTAAGTGTCTGATAGGAATATGCTCCATTATCAGAATTTGTAAGATAGGCAGCAATAACCTAAGTGAAGCAAACTGATTCTGATGTATCCTATACTGAGCAGCGGAATAAATGTAAGGCGCTTTGAGCATATTAAGTTGGCGAAGCGCTATATAAAAACTAACATTTATTTCATTTATTAGTGGTAACCGATTATGCTGACCTTGTACTTTCGGTAGTACATTCGAGGAGCGTAATCTAGAAAAAACATTTATTGATTAAATTGTTTAAAACACTAGTGTATAATAATCTGGTCATCTTATCAACCAATTTACATGATTATACAATCTATGGTGTTTTATTGTAGCTCTGAATCAAATTAGTCTATAATGAGTACAAAATTAACTGATATCAATATCGCTACATGTATCATTATCAATACCACCAATTATAAGCACTATTCTCATGGTTGTTACAATAACATATTTTGCTGATCATTATAGATATTTAACCAGTAAATTTTGTGTATAAATTTGATTATGCTTTGAAGAATACAAATTATCAATGTCACCACACATGTAAATTACGCTCTATATTTAAAATACTAACATACGGTTAATATGTTGACGGTTAGCCACTGGTAAACCCTCTATAAAAAAACTTCATAATATATTATTGTAGCCAATTATCCCTATCGACAAAGCCAACATTTTGTGTATGAATTTGAACAACCCGCAATTGACACTTTTTTAAAAGATAATGACTTCATGGTTTCACAACTTCCATTCAAATTTGTAAACACGCTCCACTTTAACTAAGAATTACCTATTGTAGTATCGATTATTCTCCCAGTGATAACGTCAAGCTTTGACTTAACATCCATCTCAAGTAGGAATTGGTGTAAAACGGTACGTCTCACCCATAACATTACTTAACTGAGTACATTAGCAGTGTTTTTAAAATATGAATTGTGAGATAAATTTAGTGGACAATAATGTATGAAATTTCTTATTACATTTGTGTTGTGATTTAAGAAAATGTTGTTTGATAGATAATTCATTAGATAGCAGTGAATTCGTGCTTAATAATGGCTCTCATTCTTGCATTTGTGCAAGTTTTACAATTGGTTCTGGAATTGTATATATTTTGCCAGTTTTATTTTTTAAATCACCATAATTTATAGTTTTAAATTGTAGTTTTTTAAAATTGTAGGTTTTAAATTGTAGTTTTAATTTGTAAAGCACTTTGTGTTTTTTACGAAAAGCGTTTCTTAAATGCAGCATAGTAGTAGTAGTAGTAGTTGTAATAGTAGATTTATTGCAACCTCCCACCCCTGCCCCCTGATCACCCTCATGAGAAAGAGATGACTCAAGGAAAAATCTTAAAGATTCTGTGTCCACAGTCCCAGTATCAGTCTCTCTTTCAAAGTGATTGGGATGTAGACAAAAGTGCTATTTTGTTATACCAATAAATAAACATTTATAGTTCATCCTATTACCCTATAGACCTGATCGACCCATTTATGTGCTGAATTTGAGAAAAAGATGGGTTCCCCTGCCCCCCCCAGCCCAGCCCATGAAAAATCTTTGATAATATTTTGATTTTTGTTTTGTTTTAAATGTTGAGAGAAAAAGTATTAACTAACCGATCCTATCTGAAAAGACCCCTCACCTGTGACGTAGATCAGGGGCTTTTCTTCACTTGATGGTTCATATATATGTAAATGGTAAAAGATAAAGGTGGTCTGCCCTGCCTGGCATGCCCATCTCTCTTTGAATTGATTAGGCCAGACTTATTCCTTACAACAAAGTACACATTGTTGCTGTGTGTATTGCTACACCTGGACAGAGAAGAGTAATTAAGATACTTAATCAAATGCACAACATGTTGATCACAGAGGGACTTGAACCCACAACCTTTGCAATGCGAGTCCTGTGCATTATCCACTACACCACATATGCCCTTCTAAATTAAATATACTTTATTAAACTTCTAAACAATAACAAATGTTTCCAATGAAATAGTTTTAGAATATTTAGAATATAACTTATTATTTGTAGAACAAATTTTGAATTTGAAAAAAATAACCTACATACATTTTAGGTCATTATAAGTTCAAATATTAAAGTGATGTATACAATTAGTATAGGTGTTCTTGAATTGTGATTTTTTTTGTTTGTCCAGAGGGGTATCCTTATGATGGAATGTTTTATTTAGACAACAAGGCGACGAAAAATACATCCCTATTCTACGGGTCTGACTGACCCATTTTGTTTTCCAAATTTTAGAATTTTGGTCTTTTTACAAATGTTTGGAAATTTGGAATAAATGAAGAAAAAACACCCGCCTGACCTGAGAGGACTGTTTGCCCATAAAACAGTTTTTGTTGTTGCATAAAGGTACTGTTTTATTTAGCCTTGTGTATCCTCAGTGTCATATCACAATTTGATTCAGCTACCACACCTCCAACATTAGCAGCCTGTGTCAACGCGGAAATGTCAAATCTGGGCTTGACTTTACCTGAGAGGTCCGTTTGCCCATAAAACAAGGTTTCTTGTCGCCCAAAGGTACTGTTTTAGTCTCATGTATCCTCAGTGTCATATCACAATTTGATTCAGACCACCACCTATAACACAGGCAGCCTGTGGTTAGATCCTTAATGGACAGAGTGGACAATCTTATCACTACCATACTAGGAAGATCAACATCTTGAACGTGAATATGTCAAATCTATACTCAATTTTAATCTCAATGTAACATTTGTACATACTCATTATTTATTATTACCTATATTTTGTAAATATCGATGCTATTGTGATATTTATTATATGGATGTATGAATGAATAAAGAAAACAGGTTTACTTTCAATGTGTGTGATATTTGATATAATTTAAGAAAATGACGAACAATCCACCTACATCGCCATGGCTGTCAACTTACCCTAACCTCAATGTATTTATGGAAAATAAATTTCTCGTAAGGTTGACATAGGTTTTAGCGCAAGGTTAACATCCTGAAATCGATCTTTGTGTCGGTTAGAAATTGGCAAGGTCACTAATTGAAAGCGATACCTGCGTGCTGACTGTACAGAAATGTTTTGAGTAGCATGACCCCCTCAAGGCACAGACTCCCCTGTGCTGGGGGTGGGGGTTGGGTTCTCAGGCAACGTTAGAATCATTCCATGAGGCAACAGCCAAGCTTGTTAGTGAAATATTCATATGATCCTATTTGTTGTTCAGGGATTGTGTGAATTTCATCATAGGGTCATGCAACCTCACCCACAAACTTTGAATATATTGATACTATTGATGGATGAATTGCAAACAATGCAACACGGTTTTTAAAAATTGAATGGAATGGTTGATTTTAAAAAGTTTGTAATTTCATGAAGCATTATTTTATGGGAAAAGGGGTCTTTATAACACAGAAAAAATTGTGCAAAAAGAGAGCGTTTTCAATTCCTTAATATGGGTGGGCATGGACACCGGCTATTTGGAAATGACAGTACCGGACACAACACAACCAAAATTTAAAAATACAGCCAGCCATCAGGGACTTTACATACAGGTAAACAATGTTCATTCAAGCAAATCAATCATAAAATGGTTTATGCACTTAGATAGTTAAAACTCATCAGGAAAATTAATATCCATTAGTCTTTCTACAACGTGGCTTTTCAATTATTCAAATACTTTGCATTTCTGAAAACTATTATTGTTGCCATGGTGACAGAAATTCAATTTATCAATATCGATATGACGCTGACTATAATAGGTAAGATATTAAAACACAAAAGGAGCGAATTCTAATATCAACTTGACAAAAGAGTCTTAGCAGTTGCACATATGGGGTGTCCCAAAAGTTTCAATACCATTTTAAAGCTTTATATCTTCAGTAAAATAATTCGCTGTTTCAACACAAACTGACAATACATTTGGGTAGAGAAAACTTGTAGAATTATTTTGATGCCAAACTTGTCTCCTTTTCTCAGAAGCCCCTTAATATATAAAGCAAACTGAATGTTCTGGTCACACACCTCGCAATACCATACATGTTTACAAGTAGCACTACGCCAGGTGTGTGCAGCTGCAACCGTGTGCTGCAAGTTACTCACATTCCATTCATGTATCTTTTGCAAAAAACCCTTTTATTTATTACATTTTGTCCACAACATTAATAATGTTCGTAATACGGATTATTTCAATCTGAAATTTAAAAATAGATCACCATGGAAAACCCTTTTATTTTACCAGAGATATGTTAAAGCGTTAACAAGGTATTAACACTTTTCGGATATTATAATAATAATAATAGATGGTTCTTATAAGGTGCACAAAATCTTCCAAGGAACTCAGAGCACGCAAAACATACAACACACAAACAACAATTAATTCTGTGAATCAGGAAATGCCAGGCGGAAGAAATGAGTTTTTAGCTGGCTTTTGAACTAAGAGAGTTTTGGTATGTTGCAAAGCGAATTCCAGACAGCCGACGCTGTTTTGTACCTTTTACAACATCAATTGTACATGAGTACATCCATGGATTGTCATAATGTCATTTAATAACCAACAGACGGGAACATACTGTAAAACACATACAATTTGCGAGTACTTTATTTTTCGCAAATTACCGAAACCCAACATTTTCATGAAGAATTAATTTTGTGATTCCAAAATTTCACTCAGATTTTAAGCTTTTACCAGGGCTTAATACGCAGGGATTTAATTTTTGTGGATTTAAGGTCCTCGTGAAATTCGCAAAATTAAATACTTCGCGAAATTAAGTGGTTTTACAATAATATACAATCATTTGGATGGCTGATGTCAACTAATAACCTACGGTACGGTACCTTGCGTTGATGACAAACAAAATATATAATAATTAATTAAGCCAGGGGTTCTCAAATGGCATCCCAAGGGCCAAATCCGGCCTTTCAAGCATCGATGGGCTCTTGAAAAGGCTCCAAATACAAAGAATTTCTTTAAAAAACTGGGGCAATTTGGCTCCGGAAAAAACCCTTTTCAATATTTGTGGTCCTTAGATAAGTTGAGAAACCCTGAATTAAGCATTTACTCATGCAAATTATCAATTTAAAGAATCAGAAGACTAATTTATCATTGCTATGGAGATAGCCATTTGTTAGAAACAAAACAAATCAATCATTATGGTCCTTTATTACCAACAGACTGAAAAACTTTAATAATATAATAAATACTTCCAATTGAACGACTGATGTCAAATGATTATCTATCATACCTTGCCCTTGCATTGATGGCAGACAAACTATATAATGACTAATTAAGCAATCACTCATGTGAATCTAATTAAATTACATTAATAAAATGAAGCAATTTAAAGAATCTGAGCAGTGATTAAGTAGTAATTATATATCATTGCTATGGAGAAATTCATTTGTTTCATGATTAATTATAACTTTAATAACAACAGTTTGCACTCTGCAACTTGACCATAAATCAAATAAGCAGGGGGAAAAGCAGACCTGTTGTCAGTTTTTCTGCAGGATTTTGGCGATGGAACTTTGGAAAATATACATTTTGATGCTAGTTGGTAAGAGATTACAAAGTACAATCACTTTTTACTATTATTTTCCAATTATAATGGATCTAATATGATAAAATTCATCAAATTATGTCGGGACTTCTTTGTTTACATGTAGCGCATTTCTGCATATTGCACGAATATAAAACTCAAGATGTGATGTGATCAGGCCCATGTGAATAGGCCTAAAGATGGAATAGATCTTCATCGCTATGTACCAGTATTACAAATTATGTTCAATAATCAAATTGTCATTTTGGTGAATATGTTTAATATTTTTGTATATGGCTCATTCCATGAAGTTGGGGCATTTGTTAAAATAGCAGAATTTGGTACTTTAGGCAGCTTATAAACTGTTTTACTCTATGTGTATATCAAAAAAAGTTAGTGTCCAAAAACAGTACTAGGTTATAGTATTGAGCCATGAAAAAAAAATTAAAAATCGACCCTTCCTTGAATAAAAAATAAATAAAAAATGAGGTGGTGTCCAAGACCATTTTTGCTAAAAAACGTGACATGGAAAACACAACAATTAATATGAGTTTTATGTAAGCAAAACTATCATAGAATTGCTTGGAAATCGATTTGATTAATAAAAGATACATGTATTCATAGTTTACTGACCAAAACACCTCGTCACGCTGGACTGATTTTTCACCCAAGCAACATGAAAATTGCCTTTCCGATGCTACGCACGGTGTCCACAAAATATACACGTGTAGCATCGGGAGTTTTCATTGCTGAATGGGGGTAGTTCTCTATCATACATTTTAAAATTATTTTCCAAAATTAAGAGCATTTATCAATTGAAAACTATTACAAATGAGAATAAATTTCATGAAGACCATTCCATATATTCATGAAAAAGTATACCGTGCCGTGTGCATGGTGTCCTAACCATAAAATGTAGCATCGTGATAAACATCCTATGCAATTTGTGGGAATCCCCCCCTGGAGATAAATAAAACATTCCATATTTCTTTTTGTAAGGATAGAGGTCAATAGCTATCAGGTTTGTTTGGAATTTGCCACATGTGGGCTAGTTTTATCAAGGTTTCAGTCGCTGGTGTCCCGTTGTAGCATCGGGACTTTTATGTAGCATCAAAATGTAAACATTGGATAGTTTTGTGAATGGTAAGTGCGATTGTAATTATTTCTTAATGTTGCTTGTATGTCTGTATTTATTAATGCATTTTTATTGAAAGGGAAACACTGAATCAGAATTTTTTTTCATGTTATGAATTATGATATTAATTTTGAGTCACGGACGCCATAATAATTTGGCGTCCATGTAGCATCGGGCATAGCATGGGCAATATTTTGCATTGGGTATCGTTATAGTTCGTTGAAATTGTATTTTTTTTGTAGAATCACATCATTAATAAACTTTGAAGTTAATAATGAATTAGTTTTTGCTCTTTTAATGCTAATAATATAGCTTACCAATACGATGCTACATGGACACCATGTCCATGTAGCATTTCATAAAATTTGCCTAATTAGACTAAAACAATTACCCCATTCGAAATTATTCATCACCCAAAACATTCAAAACATTGCCTACATTTTACTACACTTTACAGAAAAAAGGCATATTATGAGAGATGTATATCTAATGAAATATATTAATACACAATGCTACATGGACACCATTTCCATTAGCATTTCACTGAATTCACAATAAACATTCCCTTATTTTAGTTTTATTTACTATAAATAAAACAAATAATTGTAAATCATTTAAGTTCTCTATCCTTTGCTATTCTTTTTCAATGTTAAATGAATAATAAATAAAATACTCCAGCATGATTTTAATATAAATATTTTCCTGCAACACAAAAAGTGCAACATGAATAAATAATCTACTCCAATATCAATACACAATGTTCCATGAAGATACTAAACCATAGGGTTTATTTTGTTTTGCTTTGCAGGTTCTTGACATTAATTCAGAAGACAGTTCTATCGTCCTGGAATTTATGGAGATGAAGACAAGGAACCCATCATTTTCAAAAACTATAGTACCTTTCCAAAGAAATCCATCATGGCAATTAAATTATTTTTTTTGCAAACTGACTTTTTAAGTGATCAAACTTTTCAATCATCTTTATCAATAATAGAGGATGATTCAATCAGAAACGATAAAAGAGACTAAGATCACAAAGGGTACTTTAAGAACAACACTGCATGAAGTTTGTTTCAGTGGACATCTTAAGTTTCTTTGATCAATGGTGTATTGTTATTGTGTAATTGTAAGAAATGGTGTATGTGTATCATAGGTAATTATGTTTTATGCTTCATGGCAGGTTATCTTTTTGTGTAATTTGTAGTTTTACAATCCATGTTATTAATTTTATCGTGTGCTTATAACATAAAAAGTTAACATCATAGTACATCCTCTCTATTGATCTGAAAAAGATGCACCTGTTCAAGCTGTTCCAAATATTTTAGGGCACGGTGTCCATGTAGCATCGTAATACTTAAGTACACAGAAAAGGTAAATTTTACATGAACAGTGTTTAGATAAATTTCAAGCAATTCACTCTGTGTATCTACTTGATATGATGAACAAGTAGACAAACCATTCACACTCAAATAATTGTAACAGCATGAATAGTCTTATTATTAACAATGTTACAAGACGCGGTGTCCATGTAGCATCGGTAGTGCATTTTATAACATTATACAGGTAAATAATACTTCATATACTTACTTTATGACTATAATGTAATCAATGTGCATGGTTTATAGAGTACTTTACATCAAACAAATATTGATATGTACTTTATTTAAATTCATTATACAAATTGCAAAATAAAGAGTCACTTTTCAATGAGTTTTTACATAAAACAGTTAATCTACGATGTCTTGTTCGTTAAGTTATGTTCAACCTAGACAAATCTGGTTTCTTTTCATGTATTTGTGGTTCCAAGTAGTTAATTGAGGTATAGAAACTTGGCCCACATCTTACGCTAATTTATTAGAAAATGATATGGAAATGGGAAATGGTGTCCATGTAGCATCAGGATTTTTGGAAATGTCATCCAACTGTTGAACATGTGGGGTTATTTTACACCAAATGTTACATTAAAAAAAAAAGTTCTACATTGGACTTTGGTAAATGTAGAACCTAAAAAAGAAGAAAGAGTTGGAAAATATCCATTTTGAAAATTTCACTTGGATGTCACATAATATGCCCCAACTTCATGGAATGAGCCATATAAAAATAAATTGTAAATCAAATAAGCGCGGTAAAGTGGAGTGGTTGTCAATTTTTACGGAAAATGTTGGCGATGAAACTGGAAAATATGTTTTCGACTCTAGTTGGGGTATGTGTCTACAAATTACAATCACTTTCTATTATTACTTAGCAATTATTTTAATGGGTCTAAATATTCATCAAATCATATTGGGACTTATTTTGTTTACAGGTAGTACCTTACTACATGTTACAATAGGATCAGTCTGCTATGTCGGACAGGGTCAATTAGCAAACCACAACAAATTCAAATGGACATTGACCAGTCTGGACCATTGTCACTGTACTAGTCTGAGGATGACAGGAAAACATGGCGATATTCTGGTGACAGATGACATTAACAAAATCAGGAGACTGTTCCATGCAAATTGCAAGATGCCAGGTATGTAATAGACATGATAATGCTATCATCAGTCAGGGAAGCTTAATAGCAAACTACGACTACTACTACTACTACTACTACTAAGCTGCATTTAAGAAAGGCTTTTCGTAAAACCCCAAAGCGCTTTACAATTTCAAACAATTTCAAACAATTTAAAAATCAACAAATTAAAAAATACAATTTAAAAGTACACAGATTGGAGGATAAAAGATAAAACTGGTAAGATATAAATAAACAATACCAGAACCAATTGTAAAACATGCTACAGGTATAAAATGACATGTCAATAATACAGTTTAAAATCACAGAGAGTCTACAAATCAAAGAGATGCGTCTTTAGTGCACGCTTGAATGTACCAGTATTTTCATGGATCTAAGTCTAGATGGCAGTTTGTTCCACTCCATTGCTGCCGCTACTTCGAAAGTGCGATCACCATATCGTCAGCCTGCTTCGATAATTGCCTAACTCACTTTTCAGCAAAATTGAGTTTTTTGCATAAATCATGACTTCATTACATTATGCACATGCTGTTATAATACCTAAGTCATTGACCAATCAAAAGTGTTGATAAATGAAGAGCTTTGTTGCAAAAGGGCCACCAGACCACTCCAATATGTTACTCATTTTGCATTATTGAATTTGCATTGACCATTCCATGGAATTAATCAAATTATTGTATGGCTGTGTTCATCTGTTTCTATATGACTTGGATTAGTGCATCCATGCACGCCAATTGAGGCATTAACAATACAAGACACATTCCACATAATGAATAGCCATCCATCAACAATGCAAAATGAGTAACAGGTACACGGGTAACAGGTTTCATACTTTTGTTGTTTTCTAAGAACTAGAAAAAATGAGTTAGGCAATTATCGAAGCAGGCTGACGATATGTGACTACAACAAAAGGTTATGTTGGACAGGGCAGTCTAAGAAATCACAACAAATTCAAATGGACGTTGTCCAGTCTGGACCTTTGTCTCTGTACTAGTCCAAGGAAGATCCCGGTTATATGTGGCGATGCTTTATGAGACACAGAAACTTCACAAGACACAACAAATTCAAATCAAAATGGACACAAGGGGGCTAAAATACAATATTTGTGCATTAAACAGAATTTGGCTGAAAAGGGCAATACAAAACAAAACCTTTTGTGATGTGAGTTACTTGAAAAGTCAAATATTGTTTTTATAAGTGTCACATTCAGTTTGAAAATTGCTATATCTACAAATTACAATCTTATAATAATAATAATGATAATGAAATAATAAATCCTAATTTGTGGCACTCAATTGTTTTCTATTGCAGCTACTTGGAAGTACATTAAAGAATGGAGTCAATGCAGTGTAACATGTGGTGGCGGCACACAGAATCGTACGCAGACTTGTGTGAATTCAGATAACAGCCCAGCTGAGGGACAATGTACAGGCAATTCCCAAACTGAGACGCAAGCATGTAACATGGATTTATGTCGTAAGTTAAATACACAATAATTGGGAGTAATACTGAAGAAAGAATTAGGCCGAAAAGGTGCCCCTATCATTTATGGCTGACCACTTCAGCAATGGAAAATAAATAACAATTTATAAATACTTCTATCCATGAAGGAACCAAGTAACTTTGAAATACAAAACAAAAACATATATAATTATTTTGATTTGAGTCGCTTGAAAAGTCAAACATAATTTTAAAGGAAAAAAAAAGAAATTGGGAAAAAATGAATTATTTCAATAGATCAGGTATGTAGTAACCCTGAAGTATAATAATTGATGGGAAAAGCGTTGAATGATGGGCGCTATAGTTTGATTGGCGATAAATATTCATTTTTTGTCTCTCCGCGAGCAAATGTAATCCAAGCGTATGCGGGTAAATATGGCAACTTGCACACAGTTGTGGTCGCATGAACGCGTTAAGAATATGATGCACGGCGAATTAAAGTAAATGGTTTCAGATGGTAGTTAGTAAATGCCTAAGGGGGCTGGCATTTTCTTCGGAAGGGGGGGGTCCCAAATATACTGGGGGGGGGGTCATAGTTTTTTTGACATGAAAACAGGGGGGGTCATAAAATTATTTCATTGAAAATGGGGGGGGGTCACAAATTTATCAAAGCATGCTTGCGTGAAGAAAAAAAAAGTAGGGGGGGGTCATAAAAATATGCAGCTCTTGGATAGGGGGGGTCATGAAAAAATTGTCTGGGTCTATCCACATTTTTGGGACCCCCCCCCCCTTCCGAAGAAAATGCCAGCCCCCTAAGTATTACGTATGTGCAAAAAAAGCCGGATTTCCAGGAAAATTAAGGCCGCACTCCAATACATATCTCTCAGTACCGGGGTGAATAGGGACATGGGGGTGAATAGGGACCCCGTATTCACCCCGTTTTACGGTACCCCTTTTAAGTGTCATATTCAGATTTAAAATATTTACATCTACAAATTAAAATCTTATAATGATAATAATAATAAGTCCTAATTTGTGGCACTCTATCAATTGCTTTCTATTACAGCTACTTGGAAGTACAAGAATGGAGTACATGTACTGTGACATGTGGTGGTGGTGGCACCCAGACTCGTACACAGTCTTGTGTGAATTCAGACAACAGCCCAGCTGATGAACAATGTGCAGGCAATGCCCAAACTGAGACGCAAGCATGCAACATGGATCTATTTATGGTTGAATTAAGAATTTGTGTAACCTTCTCATTTAACTTTTTATTACAGCTACTTGGAAGTACACTGAAGATTTGAGTCCATGCAGTGTAACATGCGATGGTGGCACTCAGATTCGTACACAGTCTTGTGTGAATTCAGATAACAGCGCAGCTGATGAGGGACAATGCTCAGGCAATGCCCAAACTGAGACGCAAGCATGTAACATGGATTTATGTCGTAAGTTAAATACACAATAATTGGGAGTAATACTGTAAATGGATGACCCCTTTTCAAAACCATTTTTGATAAATGTATGGGTCAAAAATCCTTAATTTGGTTGTTCGTGTATCCATGAAGTAGAACAGTAAGCGGATCGCTCAAGAGGTGTTGACTACTTGCAGACCCACATGTACTATATGCGAGCGGAGCGCCTTAGGCCAAATTAAAAAACCCCACCTAGTTTCTTGTCCTAACTTTTGGAAACAAAGAGGATGAGGGCAATTTTTAATAAATAATGCGAAATCACCATTACCAGCATGGTATTGCCTGATTGGTTACGTGACTTGAAGAGGACGGGGCCTTTGTGAAATATTTCTGGGGGTGGTTAACACAAAACCTGCTTTAAAATGCTCATTGGACTAAAGTAAATCTATAACTAAGATGTCAGGTTTTTAAGTATGTTAACAAAAGTTATGGAAGAAATAAAGAAGAAGAAAAAGAACATTACATAATTCCTGAAAAGGATGCGCGAGGTGAAGAGAAACTACTTCTTTGTACTTGGCCTTGTACAGCATGGTTTGGAATCATTATGGCTCTCCGGGGGCATTTCCAAGCTATTTCACAGTTAGAAAGTTTATATTTTGGTTTTTATTTCAGGATATTTTCATATTTGTTTTAAATTTTCGGTTAATGACCATGTGAAGTGGTGTATGAATGTTTGAGGTGGTGTCCCTAAGTCTAGTCCATGGTGTGTAAAATGAAGAGATAGCTATCTCTATCCCTTTTCCTGAATATTTTTATTCTATGCCGGTATAATTCTACCTCTCCCCTATTATTCTTTTATTTTTCCTTCTTCTTTTTCTTTATTTTCTTTTTTACTGAAAAAAATATAATAAATTCCTGCCTCTCAAGATCGCCTTCTAAGTTATGTACGCTTAGGGTATATTTTAACGTACGCTTTGTATGTATCTTTAAATGGCGAAAATTATGGCAATCCCTCTGCATATATACTTATTAGCTCAAATTACCCTTAACGCAGATTCAAATTGTGTTGAGGTCAAGAAATGTAATGGACATTATCATATCATTAAATAAATTAGACACAAACAACAAAGATATATTTTGGTCGTGTCCGTCTTTCTCCATGTGTCCTGATGCTCGACCCACTATTTTAGCGACCTTTTTATATATATTGTTTGTGTTTATTGTGTTATATGCTATCATAATATGTTGTTAAGTGCCTTGAGGCCCCTTTGGGCTAAGGGCGCTATTTAAGCGCTTGGTATTATTATTATTATTATATACACGTTGTCAAGGCACACACAGCAGGCAAATTGTACCTTTCTTCAGCAATCTGTGTAATCTTTGTTTAATAATACTTAGAATAGAATGAAATAATCCCCCCCCCCCCCCACACCTCCGGTTTACCTATTATCACTAATAATATTATTTTTATTTGGTAAATAATTATATCTGACATCTATATACTTGGCCATTTGTGGATGGAAATAAATAAAGTTGTGTTAAGTGTTATGCTGTGACACTCAATCTTTTCCAGCCTTAAAAATTCAAAATTGCATAATAAACTTTAGATGAAATAAAAAATGCACACAATTTTAGTGCAATAAAACTATTCCTACTAATCTCTGTTTGATGTTGTGAATCACAAGATTTTCTTTTAAAAGAAAATGTATTAGGCATAAAAAATATGTTTTTTACCTGTAGCCTGTCACAGGCAAATTTTAGCATTTTAGACGCATTTTACCTTTTTATTTATTTGAAAATCATTGAAAGCAAATTGCCATTTTAGACAAAAAATGCCTTAAATTTGAATTTAACCAAAAGCAAGATGGCTGAACAATTTTAAAGGATGTTATATCAAATTTCATCTACAGTAGTCTATGAATTGATAATTAAATGTTAAAATAACTAGCATTTTGAATATAGATAACTGAATCGTAGCAGGTTTTATGCTAACATCTTTTGTCTTTTTCTCCTCAACCCTGCACCCTATATTTGTATTTGTGTCCTTCATTTATATATTTGTGAGTCTAATCATATGTTCTACTCAAATTAATTAATTACTTTTAGTGCCGCAAAATTGCTATGATATTCTGCAGACATATGGAAATGCTATAACTGGTAGCTATGAGATTTACCCAGATATCTCTCAGCCAATACCTCTCAAAGTGTGGTGTGATATGGACACAGATGGCGGGGGTTGGACGGTAAGTTATTCCTATGATACTGTCATATACCTAGATATCTCTCAGCCAATACCTCTCAAAGTGTGGTGTGACATGGACACAGATGGTGGGGTTGGACGGTAAGTTATTCCTATGATACTCTCATATACCTAGATATCTCTCAGCAAATACCTCTCAAAGTGTGGTGTGACATGGGCACAGATGGTGGGGTTGGACGGTAAGTTATTCCTATGATACTCTCATATACCTAGATATCTCTCAGCCAATACCTCTCAAAGTGTGGTGTGATATGGACACAGATGGCGGGGGTTGGATGGTGAGTTATTCCTATGATACTGTCATATACCTAGATATTTCTCAGCCAATACCTCTCAAAGTGTGGTGTGACATGGACACAGATGTTTTTTGCTTATTTAGAGATCTGTTGATAGATCTACAAAATCAAGAAAACTGGGTATCGCAAGCAATGGTGTTTTCAATGCACATGTAATCAGAAAATCTTCAACATTTTATACATATTGGAAGACATTATAAATTTGGTATTGATTTGTAATCCTTGCAGTTATTCCAGCGTCGTCTAGATGGGTCTGTAGATTTCTACCGTAACTGGACCGAATACGCATCAGGTTTCGGTGACATCGATGGAGAATTTTGGCTTGGCAACGGACATATTCATAAAATCTCCACAATGTCTGGAAAGAGGTTCAATCTGAGAATAGACTTGTATGATGGTATTGAATTCAAATTTGCCATGTATGACGGCTTTTATATAACTGGATCTGAAGACAACTACACACTCAAGTATGATACATACATGCCAGTTAGCAATGCTGGTAAGTATTAAAACAGTGCTGTAAAACCACCTAATTTGCGAGAGATTTAATTTCGTGAAGGGTGTGGATTCGCGAAACTGACAATTATGCATTGAAAGTAGCAGTAAAATGTCCAGATTCGCAAACTTAAATGCCCGCAAAAATAACAGTAATTTTAAATTATAGTGTTTTACAGTATTTTGTAGATGACATTTTTAACTTGTGACTGGACTAACTTACCATTTCAGTCAATAATTTGCTATTTGCCCTCAAATAAATGACTTGAGTCTCTTTGAACAATTAATTATCTTGAGTTGAAATAATGAAACAATGATTTTAACCTTAAAAGCAAAGCAATATAACAAAATTGTTGAAAAAGTCATGAAGATCGACTGACACTTAATACCATCCTATCAATCATCAGCAATGCAAGAACCATGGAAGAATCCAATTCGAATAAATTGTCATATATTGTATAGACAGGCCAAGGAAAAGAAACTGTTCTTTCTATAGGTTTAAATAAAATATTCTTTAAATAAAATTATTTTCAAAAATGGTCAACATTTTTTAGAATTAATAAAGAAAACATATTTTGCGTTACAATTTTGAAAACATACAAACATTTTATAAGAAAATTGTGAAAATATTATGCCTGATTAACTGACCTACTTAAAGAGGTCTGTCTGTTTGTAAAAAATAAGTTTTTTCCCACTCATTATTGGAGATGATTTTTCTATATGTTCTATAGGTGATGGTTTAACCGAGAATGCATTGAATCGTCAATTTTCAACTTATGATGAAAATCACGACGAAAGTCCTGATGGCAATTGTGCAGTGCTGTATCATGGAGCTTGGTGGTATGGGTGGTGTCACAATTCCAACTTGAATGGACTGTATATGTATGGAGATGCGGATCCACCTCATGCAAAATCAGTTGTATGGGGACCATGGAAGGGATTCAGTTTTTCCTTAAAAAGAACAACGATGAAGATACGTCCAGTTTAAATCGTCAGCATTAACAGTGGAGGAGGATGGGTGGAGTCAAATATCACGATATACACTTCTAGAGCTTCTCCTATTGTCCATTATCCATTGTTCTTCACGTCGATTATACCTACAATGTACTACCGGAAGTCTAAATCATGCAAGGTCAACATAATCGGTGACCTTTATTAGATAACGCACGTTGCTAGTGGAAACCGGTGACTTTTTTTTAAATACTGCACTATGCTGGCATGTGTGGCGCAGCGGATAGAGCATTAGATTCATAATCAAAAGGCTGTGGTCAACATGTTGTGTTCTTCTCCACCCAAATGTAAAATGGGTAGCTGTTTGGGGATAATCACAATCTAAGTGTCTGATAGGAATACGCTCTATTATCAGAATTTGTAAGATAGGCAGCAATAACCTAATTGTGAAGCAAACCGATTCTGATGTATCCTATACTGAGCAGCGGAATAAATGTAAGGCGCTTTGAGCATATTAAAGGTAGATGACCCGATCACATTTTCGTAACACAGAATTATTTCAAACATACGGAGATTTTCATATCATATGAAAGCTCGTATTTTTCTCATCATCATACTGAAATTTGACGGCCTAAATCGGTATAATTACGGAGAAATCGATGAAATAACGTCGAATTACCGCAAATGGTGGTAACCACCGATATAGTTTGTGTACTACTCAATGGGTACAGTTCACAGCATCTTGTGCGTCTAAAATAAGAACCATTAGAGCTATGCAACTCAAACTTTGGAACACGACTTTTTTAAGGATGACCTTTCATGTAGAATAGAAATCTTCAAGTTGAAAATCGGAACATCTACCTTTAAGTTGGCAAAGCGCTATATAAAAACTAACATTTATTTCATTTATTAGTGGTAACCGATTATGCTGACCTTGTACTTTCGGTAGTACATTCGAGGAGCGTAATCTAGAAAAACATTTATTGATTAAATTGTCTAAAACATTAGTGTATAATAATCTGGTCATATCTTATCAACCAATTTACATGATTATACAATCTATGGTGTTTTATTGTAGCTCTGAATCGAATTAGTTCTATAATGAGTACAAAATTAACTGATATCAATATCATTTTCAATACCACCAATTATAAGCATTATTCTCATGGTCGATACATTAACATATCTTGCTGATCATTATAGATATTTAACCAGTAAATTTTGTGTATAAATTTGATTATGCTATGAAGAATACAAATTATCAATGTCACCACACATGTAAATTACGCTCTATATTTAACATACTAACCCTATGGTTAATACATTGACGGTTGGCCATTAGTAAGCCAGTCTATGAATAAAACTTCACAATATATTATTGTACCCAATTATCCTACATGTATCGACACAGCCAACATTTTGTGTATGAATTTGAACAACCTGCAATTGACACTTTTTTTAAAAGATTACTTCATGTTTTCACACAATCACTTTCAATTAAACTTTTCAACACTCTCCAATTAACTAAGTATTACATATTGTAGTATCGATTATTCTCTCTGTGATCACGTCAAACTTTGACTTAACATCCATCTCAAGTAGGAATTGGTGTAAAACATTACTTATATGTACATTAGCAGTGTTTTTAAAATACAAATTGTGAGATAAATTTAGTGGATAATAATGTATGAAATTTCTTATTACATTAATACACCTATCAGTTGTAAGACGCACTATACGACCCCCGGGAGAGGTGCGTCGTGGGTGCGTCGTTTACCAATAATTTTTGACGGAGGGTACGTCAGTGGCAGCCTTTGGTCCGTCAAAAAAATGACTGAGGGTGCGTCAAGGTCCGTCACTTTACATGGGTGCGTCACAGTGTACATCTGTTTACGAACAGCAAAATACGACCTTTAAATATACGCTATAGGCCTACTATACCACATAACTCCTTGATACCGCCCGTTTATTGTAAATAGGCGCAAGCCTACATGTATAACAAGGGATGAAGGATTCCCCTCCCCCACCCCAGTGGCGTAGCTAGGATTTTTTTCAGGGGGGGGAGGCAAGATTTCTGAAATTTTCGTAAAAGGTTGCCCCAAAAAAAAATTGCAGTCAGCAACTTGTGATTTTCACGTAAGTGTGTGTGGTGGAGGGTGGGGGGGGGGGGGGGGGGGGAGGTAGAGGTCAAAAAATGTCGCACTGTCAAAAAAAATCGCACAGTAAATGTATTACATTTACAATTTTGCCTTCTATTTGACTATTTGGGTTGAATATATCCCAACATAACCAGTGCCCTCGCACCCCACCTCGGTCTTTTATCTTTTTTTTCCTATTTTCCCCCTTTCTCCCCCCCCCCTTTTTATTTTTTTTAGATTAGAGGAGGGGGGGGGGGGAGCGGGGGCACAAATAGTTGTTTTTTTCCATCGGGGGGGGGGGGGCATTTGCCCACCCTTCCCCTGAGCTACAACACTGCCCCACCCACACCCCACCCCACCCTACCTCCTGGTTACGCCACTGAATGGGTCGAAGCAGAATGGGAAATGTTCTCGAAATTGTTTCATCCTCATCCTGACGTTTATGATATCAGTTAAATATTTTATGAATTTTAGACCAGTCAGACATTATTGTGCATATAAAAGTTCTCCTCTTGGTTCCGTCCATCCCGGTCCCGGTCGCGTATTTTCTTTATGCAACTATAATGGGATGCATAGACGACAGAATGCTACACGGAATAAAGCGTAGTAACACAATGGGATGCATCCCGTTATAGTTGCAGAAAGAAATAAAGCGTCCCGGTCCGGGGTCTATATATTCGAGGGCCAGGGTTGACAACATCGAATAAGGGCAGATCCCCCGTGAATCAAAAGTAGTTTCATTTTCAGTAGTCATCGTGTTTTATCCAGTAGGCCTATAGTTAACGATATCTGACGACGAGGTGCGTCGTCATGGTCCGTCAGAATCCACCAATGGTGCGTCCAAAAATTGACTGAGGGTGCGTATTTGGATGGCAATGGTCCATCGTTTTTTTGACACAGGGTGCATCATGGTACATGAGAAGTTGACGCACCTCGGTAAAGTGACGCACCACTCCCGGGGGTCGTATAGTGCGTCTTACAACTGATAGGTGTATAATGTTATGACTTAAGAAAATGTTTAGATACACTTCTGAAAGTGTATGACTCAAAGTGTATGATATAGATAAGTCATTAGCTAGCAGTGCATTCGTGCTTAATAATCGATCTCGTACTTGCATTTGTGCACCGCCCTCTCGAGGGCTGTGCACGAATCCAAAGCCTCAAGCAATTATCAACTATAGCTCCTCAATACTGTAGCTCATCAATTATCCTTATTGTAAACATGTGTGAGAGACACACATATTTTGTAGATTTCGCTTGTAAAATAGTAAAATATTGACAGATTTGTAAAAGTACGCTCAATATTTGTTTAAAATGGTAGTTTTAGACCCCCGTAACACATTACGAGCATAACACACACAATCTTAAAAAACACCCTGTATTACGCATTTTCTTGGTCATGCATACTTACATTTTCATAGTTGTTTGATTGCAACCCCCTACTCCCTGATCACCCTCATGAGAAAGAGATGACACACTGAAAAATCTTCAAGATTCTGTGTTCAGAGTCCTAGCAGATAGTATCAGTCTCTTTTTCAAAGTGATTGGGATATAGACAAAAATGACATTTTGTTATGCCAATAAATATAACTTCCCTAAAGAGTTCATCCTATTATCCTGATCGCCCCATTTATGTGGCGAATTTGAAGGATGGGTACCCCCCCCCCCCCAAAAAAAAGGGGGGAAAAAGAAAGAAAAATCTTCGATAATATTTCCATTTTGCTTGACTGACCGATCGATCCTACCTGAGAGGACCCCTCACAGGGGTTTTTCATCACTTTATGGTTCAAATGGTAAAAGGTAAAGGCGGTCTGCCCTGCCTGGCATACCCATCTCTCTTTTGAATTGATTAGGCCAGACTTATTCCTTACAACAAAGTACACATTGTTGCTGTGTGTATTGATACACAATGTCAGTACTATTCTTTAACCCTAACACTCTTGAGTACTATGAATTACTACGATGCGGTGTGCTTGTGTCACCCGGCTCGGCAGTTTTTTGATGAAATAATGGCCCCAGGGTACATGTATGGCGGAATATACTCCGCCATGCATGGTTTCCCCCCGTGGCCTAGCAGTAGATCGTCTGCCTCTGAACCCAGAAGTCCGGGGTTCAAGCCCGGGGGGAGTGGGGGCACTTTTTCCCCTCGCTATTTGGCCACGAAAAAAATTCTTTGGAAAAGGTGCCTCGGGGTTAGGGTTAATTTAAATACACCTGGGCAGAGAAGAGTAAATAAGATACTTACTCAAACGCACAACATGTTGATCCCAGAGGGATTTGAACCCACAACCTTTGCAATGCGAATCCAGTGCACTATCCACTACACCACACATACCCCCTTAATTAAATATACTTTATTAAACTTCTAAACAACAACAAATGTTTCCAATGAAAAAGTTTTTTAGAATTTTTAGAATATAACTTATTATTTGTAGAACAAATTTTGAATTTGAAAATATAATCTACATACAATTTTAGGTCATTATAAGTTCAACTAATAGAAGTGATGAATATAATTAGTAAAAGTGTTCTTGAATTGTGACCTTTGTTTGTCCAGATGGGTATCCCTATGACGGAATGTTTTATTTAGAGAATAAGGCAACGAAAAATACTCCCTATTCTACTGGTCCGACTGATCCATTTTGTTTTCCAAATTTTTTGAATATTGGTCTTTTTACACATGTTTGGAAATTTGGAATAAATGAAGAAAAAACACACGCCTGACCTGAGAGGTCCGTTTGCCCATAACACAGTTTTTGTGTGTCGCCCAAAGTTACTGTTTTAGCCTCATGTATCCTCAGTGTCATATCACAATTTGATTCAGACCACCATCTCCAACATATACAGCCTGTGGTTAGATCCAAATGGACAGAGTGGACAATTTTATCACTACCATACTAATAAGGAAGATCAACATCTTGAACATAAATATGTCAAATCTGTACTCAATTTTAATCTAATGTCACATTTGTACATACTCATTATTTATTATTACCTATATTTTGTAAATATCGATGTTATTGTGATATTTATTATATGGATGTATGAATGAATAAAGAAACCAGGTTTACAGCAACAAAAAACTTTCAATGTGTGTGCCACCCCCATCCCCCCCCCCCCCCCCAGTTTGACATGGTGCTCAGAAACTGAAAGTTGGGTTAGGTCTTTTGTGATATATCATCATTAATCGTATGTGGAATTGGCATTTCGAAAACAAAATATTCTCTCAAAAATGTCACAAATTTGACTTCGAGAGCTTAAAAAGGTCCTACTCATTGAAATCATGTATGGTATCAATGGAAAGCTTAGATTGTATAGAATATGTTAATTTTTATTTCATCTCAACCTAATAAACTGGGAATGACCAATAGGCAATACAAACTTTCGAGTACAGACCCCCCTTATACCTTGAGATAAATAGTCAAAACGGGGTTTAGAATTGTAACGTCACCCCAGGCGTCCGCCCTACACCGGTACTTTCTAATGCTATTTATTATTTACAGTGGCATTTTGGGACGTGGACATCCCGGGTGGACACCACCATTTTTCTAAGCTTTCCAATGATATATAATTTGGCTATATTTCTATTTTCAATGAATAGCACCTTTAAGATTATTAATTAAGCAAATTTACAGGGCAAGTCAGAAAGAACAGGCACTTTTTTCGCAAAGGCGTCACAAATATTTTAGGAATTCATATTCAAAACCAATAAAAAGACACATCATTTGGATTTCATTCAAAATAAGAATTTTAAAAATCGACTTTTGCGTTATCATGTTGCACTCATTTTAGTGAAGCCTCTAATTTTATAGCCAATCCACAGAATGGTCGAATTATCAAGCCATTCTTCAGTGTATTCTTTATTCAGCTGGGATGCCTCTTTTCAGCGTTTTCCCCAAGAAGCGAATTTACAAAAGTTGTTAACAAAAAAATAGTGATAAAATCACTGTTTGTAGAGCAAAATTTGTCAAATTTGATATCATTTAAGAAAATTACCAACAATCTACCTAAATCGCCATCATGGCTGCCAACTAACCCTGACCTCAATGTATTCATGGAAAACAAACTTCTCCTAAGGTTGACATAGGTTTTAGCGCAAGGTTGACATCCTGAAATCGGTCTTTGTGTGGGTTAGAAATTGGCAAGGTCACTCATTAAAAGCGATACCTGCCTGCTGACTGTACAGAAAAGTTTTAGTAGCATGACCCCCTCAAGGCACAGACTCCCCTGTGCTGGGGGGGGGGGGGGGTTCTAATAACAGAACTGGTGGAGCTATTCCCTCCCCTCCTTCTCCCTTCCTCCACTGTGCAGTACTTAGTGAAAGCCAGGCAATGTTTATAGAATCGTTCCACGAGGCAACCAGCCAAGCTTGTTACTGAAATATTCATATGATCCTCTTTTTTTTCAGGGATTGTGTGAATTTCATCATAGGGCCATGTAATCTCACCCACAAACTTCGAATATATTGATACTATTGATGGATGGGTTGCAAACAATGCAACAAGTTTTTTTTTAAATTTAATGGAATGGTTGATTAAAAAAGTGTGTAATTTTATGTAGCATTATTTTGTGGAAAAGGGGGTCTTTTTAACACAGAAAAAAAATTGTGCAAAAAAAGAGCGTTTTCAATTCCTTAATATGGGCATGGACACCTGGATATTTGGAAGTGACAGTACCGGACACAACACCAAAATGTAAAAATACAGCCAGGGATCGTGGACCTTACATGCAGGTAAACAGTGTTCATTCAAGCAAATCAATCATAAAATGGTTTATGCCCTTAAATAGATAGTTGAACTCATCAGGAAAATTACTATTAGTTTTTCTACAACGTGGCTTTTCCAATTATTCAAATACTTTGCACTTCTGACAACTATTAATGATGCCATATGGTGACAGGAATTCAATTTATCAATAACGATAACATCATTCCACCTAAATTGATCAGTGAGGATGGTCGAATATACAGAACAGACGTTGTCAATTTCTGAAGGAATATTTGCAGGATGAAGTTTTGGACATTATATGTGACCTGCTCCCACAAAATGAGCGTTAGGTCGTGGTGAAGATGTTGCTGAATTGAGCTAGGACAGCATGTTATTGATTTTTGTCGTTTGTCGTTAGTATGGACCAAGCCTTTCTATTTCTAGCGGGATTATAAGATAAATAGCCTGGCATGGCTGGTAATACTCTTAAAATAAGTATACATACTGCTATTTTAGAATTTCCCTATAATAGAAGGGACCATGGGTCCCCATACATACCAACAACAATTTTAACAGCAAATCAATAACATGCTTTATATGCTGCCTCAATTCAGCAACATCTTCGCCTCAACTTTACGCTCATTTTGTGGGAGCAGGTCACATATACACTTCTGGGTATGTAAACTATGCACAAGAAACATAATTATGATTAATGTGTCTGAGGAGGCAATGTATCACAGACAACACAACAATATTAAACATGGGTTCGTGGTCTTTACCATTTTGTTGGAATAGTAATTTCATCGTTGTTCATTGAGCAACAATCAAGCAAAATCAAAACATAAATGGGATGTTATAGTCAGAATCCTTAAGGGCACACAAGACCCCTGCAGTTTACAGAGCAAAAACCATCACACAACCTTTTATTGTTTGATGTATAAGTAGTTATATAATGGAATTATTAACCATGGTGAGGTGAGGTGTCCAAACAATTTGCACAATATCTAATACCTGAAACGAATATTCAGGTATATTCTTCTCAGCTAATACCTATTTGAATCTACCGCCCTGCACTAGAAATTACTTTTTCACTAGGCATTTTTACTTGTTCCAATACCAAAGAAGATTTTAAAGACGCCACCACAATGCATTGCGTTTTTGCAAAATGCCCTAATTCTGGTCTACAATTTGTCTCGGTTCCCATAGACATATACAGGGTGAGTCAAACCAAAGTGTCCTCAAAGTAAAATAATTATTAACAATATGTTTAATCAGAATATGAAGTCAACCAATGTATGCGACAATAGATGCATTTAGTCACTATCATTAGCAAAAAGAATCATAACATTTCATTGTACCGTTTACTATATATACTATTTGGTAAAGTTACTGCATTTTTAAACCGAACACAATATTGAATATTTTACTCAATAATGCTTGATATTAATGAACAAGTGGAAACATGTATGGTACACAATAGCTAACTAATCAAGACAAATAAAACATTCTCTGTTATTTTTTCAAACATTAAATGACAAAACAGTGTCATTATTACACAAATTTAGCAACAACAACAACAAATGTGGGTTTTGTGATAGTCGGACTCAGCTCGGACTAGAGTATGGACCATTTTATATAGTGTAATTCAATAGATCTTATAAAAGAAAATATCGCAAATCTTGTTCGGTTTATAAAATGTTCACTTTTACGCAAATGAGCATAAAATATGTTTACCTCAACCAATTTCAAATTTCAACCAACTAAAATTCTTTAGAAAGCTAATGGGAAAATCCGTCTGCTTCAATAACAAATCTGTGACATTTTGCACTGATTTTAAGATAAAATCCAAAAGTTGAGTACACTTTTTTTTTACTCACCCTGTATGTACACAATCATGGCTTCATAGCACGTCCATCATTGGGGCTATTAGGTTCTAGTTAACATCAATGAACACAAGCATGTTTGTGGTTTTTCGTGGGGCTGCGTCCAGAAGCATGAAATGCGCAAACAACTATCCATGCATGCGCATGCATACGCACTTCCGCGTTTATGCACGCACACACATTGTTTGGAATATGTCCATAGCATTAGGCTAAATTAAAAAAATCTTTTGTCTCAAAGCTCTTCAGTTTTTCAAAACCTAATGCGGAATGTGTTTTTTTTAAAGGTTTTTTTTAAATATAAAATATTGAAATCCTTGTAAATGTGACTTTTTGTAATGATGTGATCAATGAAAATCTGAAAAATCTGTGAAATTTTGGGATTTGTTGGGATTTGTTTAATTAAAATAAATAAATATTTTTTTTTTTTAAAGATTTTTGTTTTTCTAATGCACATCAATAAACTAACGCGCGCGGGAGCTTTGAGAATTTTTTTTTTAAATTTAGCCTTATGACGTTGACTATAATAGGTAAGATATTAAAACACAAAAGGAGCGAATTCTAATATCAACTTGACAAAAGGGTCTTAGCAGTTGCACATACGGGGTGTCCCAAAAGTTTAAATACCATTTTAAAGCTTTTTATCTTCAGTAAAATAATTCGCTGTTTCAACACAAACTGACAATACATTTGGGTAGAGAAAACTTGTAGAATTATTTTGATACCAAACTTGTCTCCTTTTCTCAGAGGCCCCTTAATATATAAAGCAAACTGAATGTTCTGGTCACACACCTCGCAATACCATACATGTTTACAAGTAGCACTACGCCAGGTGTGTGCAGCTGCAACCATGTGCTGCAAGTTCCTCACATTCCATTCATGTGGCTTTTTCAAAAAAACCTTTCACTTATTACATTTTGTCCACAACATTAATAATGTTCGTAACACGGATTATTTCAATTTGAAATTTAAAATAGATCACCATGGAAAACCATTTAATTTTACCAGAGATATGTTAAAGCGTTAAAAAGGTATTAAAACTTTTCGGATATAATAATAATAATAATAGATGGTTCTTATAAGGCGCAAAAAATCTTCCAAGGAACTCAGAGCGCGCAAAACATACAACACACAAACAACAATTAATTCTGTGAATCAGGAAATGCCAGGCGGAAGAAATGAGTTTTTAGCTGGCTTTTGAACTAAGAGAGTTTTGGTATGTTGCAAAGACTGCCGGGAAGCGAATTCCAGACAGCCAACGCTGTATTGTACCTTTTACAACATCAATTGTACATGAGTACATCCATGGATTGTCATAATGTCATTTAATAACCAACAGACAACATACTGTAAAACACATACAATTTGCAAGTACTTTATTTTTCGCTAAATTACCGAAAGCCAACATTTTCATGAAGAATTAATTTTGTGATTCCAAAATTTAACTCAGATTTTAAGCTTTTACCATGGCTTAATACGCATGGATTTAATTTTGTGGATTTAAGGTCCTTGTGAAATTCGCAAAATTAAATACTTCGCGAAATTAAGTGGTTTTACAATAATATACAATCATTTGGATGGCTGATGTCAACTAATAACCTACGGTACGGTACCTTGCGTTGATGACAAACAAAATATATAATAATTAATTAAGCCAGGGGTTCTCAAATGGCATCCCAAGGGCCAAATCCGGCCTTTCAAGCATCGATGGGCTCTTGAAAAGGCTCCAAATACAAAGAATTTCTTTAAAAAACTGGGGCAATTTGGCTCCGGATAAAAACCTTTTCAATATTTGTGGTCCTTAGATAAGTTGAGAAACCCTGAATTAAGCATTTACTCATGCAAATTATCAAGTTAAAGAATCAGAAGACTAATTTATCATTGCTATGGAGATAGCCATTTGTTAGAAACAAAACAAATCAATCATTATGGTCCTTTATTACCAACAGACTGAAAAACTTTAATAATATAACAAATAGTTCCAATTGAACGACTGATGTCAACTAATTACCTATCATACCTTGCCCTTAGATTGATGGCAGACAAAATGTATAAAGACTAATTAAGCAACCTATCATACCTTGCCCTTAGATTGATGGCAGACAAAATATATAAAGACTAATTAAGCAATCACTCATGTAAATCTAATTAAATTACATTAATAAAACGAAGCAATTTAAAGAATCTGAGCAGTGATTAAGTAGTAATTATAAAGTACAATCACTTTTTACGATTATTTTCCAATTATAATGGGTCTGATATGATAAAATTCATCAAATTATGTCTGGACTTATTTGTTTATACATGAAGTGCATTTCTGCATATTGCGGAATATAAAACTCAAGAAGTGATGTGATCAGGCCTGTGTGAATAGGCCTAAAGATGGGATATATCTCCAGCGCTATGTACCAGTATTACAAATTATGTTCAATAATCAAATTGTCATTTTGATGTTATTTTTTGTATATAAAAATAAATTGTAAATCAAATAAGCACGGTAAAGTGGAGTGGTTGTCAATTTTTACAGAAAATGTTGGCGAAGTAACTGGAAAATATGTTTTGGGTTATGTGTCTACAAATTACAATAACTTTTTATGATTAATGAGGCTTAGCAATTATCTAAATATTATTATTATAAAATTCATAAAATCATGTTGGACTTATTTTGTTTACAGGTAGTACCTTTCTACATGTTTTTTTATTTTTTATTTTTTTAAAACTATATTGTTTGAAACTTTGGAAAAAAATGACCGACCATACACTTCTTTTTTTCGTCGCCTTATACAGCTAAATATAAAGAATTTCTCTCTAAGATGGTTCTTAAAGTCTACCTAAAACCCAGGTGAATGACCATAATTATTACAGACACATTTGACGCAAGAGTCCTGGCATCAATATGCGCACGGATGGAATACCATTTTAACAAAAGGATATTGAACTGCATGAATGTTACATTATAAAAAATTGTGTTCACACAAGGCTCACCCCAACCTGAGGCAGTAGCTCAAGGCTGGCTCACATAGTAGCGGTAGATAACCAACGGAGGGCGACGGACGTGAAAATCACAAAATGTTGGCGGCAAAAGGACGGCAAAAGGGGGAAAGCTAGATTCGCTGACGGGTGGGAACAACCTTCAGCGACAACACGACGGCAAGAGACGAATGGCTGCGGCAGGAAACGGGGTCTAGCGACCAAAATCGGACGTTGTCTGAGCGGCGAGTGACGATGTTTCGACGGAGCCTGGCAACAAGGAACGAGGTCAGACGGCTGGCAGCGGATTGGCTGGCGGCAAGGAACGGCTGCTGACGGTGGGTTGCGGCGACGATGACGATGTGTGTGGGCGGGTCGTATAAATAGTTGAGTTTGGTGTTCCCACTCTTCACAACGTTCTGGTCATCCACTCAGACATACGCTGTGCTGGGCTGGAGAAGAATCTACTAACTAAAAGTTTAAAATCGTGGACCATCGTTACAAAATCGTAACCCATCGCAGTTTACCGTAGTTTGCGCTGACCCCTCTTCGTCATAGTGTGAGCCAGCCTTTAGTGTGGTTGATAGTGGGAATGCACACTTTGGTATATTACCACACTAAGGCCATACCAAGTATCACACCAAGTAGTCATTTAAGTTGTTCAGCCAATGCCTAAAATTAGCCTGAAGTTTCCCCCCTCCTGAAGGCTGTGTGGGGGTTATCTATTAACAATACTCACCGACCGCTACATTCTATTAAATGCCATATAACTGCTACGATCACGGGAATCAGAAACCACTACTACCCACATACCAAGTTTTTAGTCATGGCCCAGACCCTCTGGCCTCCAGCCATACTGCGCCTACATGCCAGATCGTTAGGTCGGAGCGCGCCCTCCCGCGATCGTTGACACGTACAAACAATTTTCTGCCCCCTAGCATGTCTCATTTTACGGGGGTGGACACCAGAAATTGCTAAGGCCCTCCAAACCGTCCCTACCCTCGCAATTTCTTGAGGGCGGGAATGTAGCGGTCGGTGAGTATTGTTAATAGATAACCCCCTCACAGCCTTCGGGAGGGGGGAATCTATGACACAATACTCACCGACCGCTACATTCTAACTAATGCCATAAAGACTACCACTGGATCAATGGAGGAGGAAAAGGAGACATGCCAAATGCTAAAACATGAACTCTCAAAGCGCCCCAGTCAAAGCCAAGATAACAAACCAAGACTAACCCACCCTCAGGGCTGACGCAATATTCCTAGGCAAGGAGACTATACACAACAATCATCACTTACCCCTCCATCTGCATGAGCTGGCTACCTAGGCAGGATCCTTATCTACGCCTGCCCACCGTAAGAGCGGCTGACCCTGCACGTACTTGCTCACCGTTGCCGGCTAGTACGTCTCGCACATATACCCTCTGGAAAGTGGTGTCACCACGCCATCCCGCGCTAGCAATTATGTCTGCCAGTGAGGCACCTCCGTAAAGGGCCCAAGAGCGCCCGATGGCACGCGTGGAGTGTGCGGAAAAGGTAGGCGTTGCGCGGCCGTTTATGTTATAGGCGCTCTGCACAACACTCGCGACCCATCTAGCAATCGTGGCACGCGAGGCCGGGGCATGAGGTGGACGCGAACTCAAGAAGAGATGATCCTGACCCCCCCCCCCTTATAGCCTTCGTGCGGCTTAGATAGAATTTCAAAGAACGTACTGGGCACCATGGTGCATCATCCAACGAACCTGTCGCCTTCCTAAGGTCCGTTAGGACTATGGAGGCGGGAGAAAAATCTAAAGACTGGTTCTTAGCCAAAAACCCAACCCTTGGGAGCATTGAAACTCCGTCCCGGCCACACCTTAAATGCTTAACACTTACAGAAAGAGCATGTATCTCACTGCACCTACGACCTGACGCCACAGCTAAAAGGAAGGCTGTGCGTCTCGATAGATCTAGTAGGCTCATAGAATGAAGTGCTGCCAAATCGGAAGCCAGATAACGTAACACCAAGGGTAAATCCCATTCCGGAAGTAGAGTCTTGGCCGGTGGACGTTCATTGAACATACCCTTAATGAGGTTCGATAAGGCCGAATTATTAGACACTGAAGACCGGTCAACGAACCCATGATGCACTGCACCAATAGCGGACCTGTACCCCTGGACGCTTGAGCGCCGGACTGGAATACGTGGACCAGGAAATCGGCCACTCGACCTACAGAGGCAGTGAACATATCAACCTCATGCTGTCGACACCATCGCTGGTATCTAGACAGTCTCGAATTATAAGAGTATCGGGTCGAAGGTCTCCTTGCCTTTCCTGCGAGAAGGGAAGCCTCCTCAGAAAATCCCGCCGCTTGGAACGACTGTTTGAAATGGTCCAAACAGTCAGGCGGAGGGCCTGTATTGTGCGCAGCGGGACTTTTCCCCGAAGAGCGGGAACAGACAAGAGACCTGACCGTACCGGTAGAGAAACGGGCTCTGCTACTAGCAGGTCCGTCAGAAGCACGAACCACGGTTGCCGGGGCCACCAAGGGGCTATCAGCAGAACCAAACAAATGTCGGTCTGCGCCACCTTGTTGAGGACCCGCGGTATCAACGCTATCGGAGGGAAGGCGTAGCCGATCACACCTGCCCAACTCTGGGACAGCGCGTCGACGCCTACCGCTCCCTGATCCCCGCCTCTTGCAAAGTAAACCGGCAACTGAAAGTTGTCGTGTGCGGCAAATAGATCTACGTGCGGCCGGTCCAGCCGGGCAAAGATCTGATTGCACACCCTTGGATCCAGTCTCCACTCCACCGATGAACCCCTCGCTGGGCGGTCCGTGGTGGGGGGACGAAGCCGGCGAGACAATGCGTCCGCCAGGGTGTTGTCCTGACCCGGGAGATGAGAGGCAACTAGGGATATCCCCCGCTGTCTGCACCACCTGAGGAGCTTGCTCACCTCCATGCAGAGGGAGGCACTTCTGGTGCCTCCTTGCTTGTTTATGTACGCCACCACTGTCATGTTGTCGGACCGGACCGCAACCTTCTTTCCCTCGACTAGCGGTAAAAGCTGTCTGAGGGAGAGGTGCACCGCCCAAAGCTCTAGAATGTTGCTGTGAAAACGAGCTTGGGACCGGGTCCAGACACCTGACCGGTGGTGGTGGAGGAGGTGAGCCCCCCAGCCCTGCTTTGACGCGTCCGTCGTCAGGGTCACGGTGGGTAGAGACTGCGGAAAGGGTACTCCTTGTCGCAAGTTCACCGGGTTGGACTACCACCTCAGGGAGGCATGAAGGTACGCTGGGATCGTAATCCTGTGCCCGAGCGGGTGGAACCACGCTCTGTACTGCTGTAGGAGGTGCCGCTGCAGCGGGCGCATCCATAACCTGCAGTAAGGCAGGACATCGACCATGCTGGCCATGAGCCCAAGCATTCTGAGAACCAGACGGGCCTCTGCCCATGAAACCCTGAGGAGTGACTTCGCACACTTCACTACGGAAGCAATCCTGTCCTCTGAGGGAGAGACTAGCCCTTTGGTAAAGTCGATCTCGGCCCCAAGGAACTGAATGCACTGTGATGGTATCAGGCTGGATTTTTCGTGGTTCACTATAAACCCCAGCCGCGAGACCAGCTCGCATACCACTCGGACATCCTCCTGAAGACGGAGGCGAGACGGAGCTACTACTAGCCAATCGTCCAGGTAAACAAAAATCTTGATCCCCTGACATCTCAGAAACTCGGCCACCGACTTTACTACCCGAGTAAACGTCCTGGGCGCCGCTGAGAGACCGAAGGGCAAGACCCTGAACTCGTACGCTGCTCCGTTCAAATGGAACCGAAGCCAGCGTCTGGCCGACTCGTGCATCGGAATAGGAAGATATGCATCTTTCAGGTCTAAGGACGCTCCCCAAAAACCCGGGCGGAGCACCGGCAGAATAGCTGCCAGCGTCTCCATCCGGAATGGGGGCGGACGCATATACACATTCAGAGGCTTGAGGTTCAGAATGGGTCTCCACTGTCCCGACTTCTTCGGGGTCAAAAAGAACGTGGAGTAAAACCCTGGCTGGGTGCCTCCACCCTGAACCCTCACTACAGCCTTCTTCGATAGAAGCTCCCTCACCTCTGTCAGGAGGGTGTCCCTCCTGTCCATCTCCCGGGGGATCGGAGTCCTGCGGACCCGACCCGTGCCCGGAGGAGGGGCAGTGAACTCCAGGCGGTAGCCGTAGCGTACCACCCAGAGGACCCATTGGTCCGAAGTCACTGCCTCCCACTCCGCGGCGAACTCCCGGAGACGGCCACCCACCGGGGGGGTGGCTCCCCGTAACAGGTCAGGCTGAGGCCTGGGGACCCCCTCTTGGGGCGCCCCTACCTCGGCTACCTCTCCCCCGCCCCCGGGCTTGAGGATAGGACCCTCCACGGCCTCTGCCGCGATATCCGCCTCTAAAGCCTCCGCGAGCGCCTCCCCGGCCTCGACTAGGGACCTGAGGGGGCTGAAAGACAAAGCCCTCACCCTGGGACGTCCCTGGCGGTGCGCCCTGTGCCGCAGGTGCTTGCCTACCGCGGCCTCCACCTCTACCTCCAGAGGGAGGACCCGCCGGTTGGTAACCTGCGTAGGCCCCTCTACCAGTACCCCTGGATCTTGACCTCCTCCTTCTGGCCCTGCCGCCACCAGCGGCAGTGACCGACTGACGACGCACTAGCTCTCCCTGCAGGAGGCCCTCTCAACCGTCACCGAATAGAGTACGACCGAACGGGGCGTTCAAGAGAGAGCGCCTATCCGGGAAATTCAGCGCAGACGCCGCACACGCTCTCCGGATAAGAACAGACTGGGAGGCCAGCATTGAGAAATGCCTGGTCGAAAGGTGCTGGAGCTCCTTCAAGGACTCCAATGTCTGCACTCTTTCCTCCTGTGACAATACAGTCTCGTCACTAGTCAACCCTCTCATCAAGTGAGCCATCACGAATGTCTGGAGATTGGCCACCTTTAGGCCATCCCTCGCAATGTCTTCTAACTTGCGCATATCCGCATCTCTATCTCTATTCCACGCTGCTACCTTGAAAGGAGAGACCTTTCTACGAGGTCCTTCTCCCTCCACACCAGCCGGCACGGGTTGGACGGGCACGCAACGAGAACTAATGTCGTTCTCCATTTGCCGGAAGCAGATCTCCGGGCATTTTGGAGTCGCCAAAATGTCCTCGTCCGCTTGCCGACTCTTAATCAGCTTAGCCACCACCGGATCCCTCACCACTTGCTCTTTGGACACGGCCTTCTTCTGGACCTCCTCAACTAGGAAGCGAACAGAAGACGAGACCGGGACAAGTGGGATCGGCTGAACCTGTCTCTGTCCACACCTGGACGGGTTTGCAAACCCCAGGTCCCCTTCCTCCGTCGGAGGACAGGCCGCCGGGTCGTACAACACCGGCTGAGACGCATCGCTCAGCACCTTAGCGATAAACAGACCCGCAATGGAAGGATCGAGGTAATCTCGTTCAAGACGAGCTACCCCTTCCCACTCCACCTATGAACCTGACATGGAGCTAGCTGCCACCGAAGCATCTGCTACCGACCACGCCCGGCTAGACTGCCGGGGGTCAAATGCAGCTGATGCGACGCTACCCGAGGCGGCTACGAAGGAAGGAGCCTCCTCATACGGCTCCTCCTCATAACCCCCCTCCTCATCATACTCGCCCAGAGGATCATACTCATCCCCCTCACCCTCGCCAAACTCTCCTTCCTACCCCTCCTCCGGATACGGTTCATACTCAAAATCCTCCGTTCCCGTCCCTGACCCCGCCTCCGACTCCCCGGAAAACCGAGGATCGGGTAGCGGCGCCGCCTGGCCAACCCAGCCACCGCGTCAGCCCACGTGCGCTTCACGCCCCGCATCTGCTGACCTAGCGGTGGGATAGGAGCGGCTGCGGCCTGAACCAAAGCCGCCTTAACACCTGGCTCCTGAAAAGACGCCAAAAACTGCGTCCCGAACCATCATAGACAACGACATAACCTGACCCTGACTAGGAGCAACCAAAAGGTCGCCTTGCAAACGGGACCTGGGCGAGACCCTCCCCCGTCTGGTTTCTAACCACAGGAGGTCTCTCACCACCAATTGGTGACAGGTATGGAACCTGAACCTGAGGTCTACCGCTCACCGGAGGCGGGAGCCTACTATGGCTCTCCACCGCCCTCCTGGTAAGGCCTCTAGCCAATACACCTTGCCCCTCTCCTGCCCGCGCCTCTGCGCTCGGGCCAGCGGAGGAGGACTGGGATATCACCCCCGCGTCCCTCACTCCGCGAGGCGGACCGGGTAGACCTACGCTACCTGCCAGTCCCCGAGGGGAGGACAACCCATGGCCGTCCCTCAACCCTCCCGCCTCACGAGAAGCCGTGTGCGGTGCCTTACGCCTTATCTCCGGGGGCTCCTCAGCCGCCCAACCAGATATCGTGGACCAAGACTGATTCTCTTTAGACGCGGGATAGCCTCGAGGACTATCCGCGGAGACCAGTACTCCAGGCCCTGATACCTCTTCAGTCAACTGCCGGTTCCGTTCTACCGAAGACAAGTCTACTAAAAGACCCTCAACGGGAACAGGCTCTACGGTCTTAGAGGACTGATCTTTCTTACTGCTGGCCTTATAGCCTACGGTAGACACCCCTTTAGGGGCACTCCCCGCGGCGGCCGGCTTACCTGCCTTCCCAGCTAGCTGGCCTGAGGGAAGGCCTTGTGCCTTACCACCCTCTACCCCCGCTAGCAGGCTAGGAATGATCTCTTTCTTACCTCCCGACCTACCTCCCTCGTTAACCACCTTACCACCCTTACCCCCACTAGTTGCAGCGGCTTTCTTATTTGCCTTCTTATTTGCCTTAGCCTCGAGTCTTTTCGCTCGCACCGTCGCACGCGCTTTAAGGCGCTGCGCTAACTTAACGCGGAACTCATCCCAGCGTGACGGCGGCCAATGTGCATCAAAGATACAACCCCGTTCCGGAGTGCACTCACGGCAGATTATACAGAGATCGTGTTGATCTACCTCAATCGATTCAAGAAAAGCCGCGCAAACGGCGCGGCGCAGGAGAACGTGGTACGGCAGGGTCGGCCGGAGGTGGCTCATCAGCTTTATCCATCTTTACACTCACTCACTGAAACAGCAATGAAGAAATACATTGTTAACATGAGAAAAGTGCAAATTTTCAGCTAAAAACTGAAAAAATAAGACACCAGGAACCATACACGGAGGGCGGGGGTAGGTGGAAGGGATAGCCTGAACACTCCCCCAAACAGTCCCACCGAAAAATCCCCGAAAAAGACCCGGGAAAGAGGACAAACAGCCTCACTTCCGGTCAAATACTACTACTTCCGGTTTGGAAAAAACGGCGTGGGCTTCGCCACTGCCCGAGGCCCAGACATGCGCAAACACAAGGAGGGAACACCCCTACCCACCTGAGAGACCCCTACCCCCCACACAATCCCTCCGTGACTGGAAACCAGGTCTTAAGCATAAAATAAGACAGAACATCGTAAACCTGTCTAGGAGCCTTAACCTAGCAAAGCAGGAACAAGAGATAAATGGGAACCTATCTAGACGCCTTAATATTGAAAAACATCGAAACATTCCTATAGAATTAATGAATAAGGAACAGTGTCTAGACACCCATAGCCGGACGATCGAGCCAACAGATACTAGTGCAAGGGTGAGATTGCACAATCGAGCAACATTCCACACAATAGTTTCTAGACACCCCAAAATGACCTTCTCTTGAAAATCAAAATGAGATGAAAGAAACCCTATTTCCTATTCTACAGCCTGACAAATACCACCATAATTAATGAGACCAAAAGGTGGAATTAAGGTATATATAAGTAACTAACTTGGAGGCTAATTCAAGAAAGAAACTGGGGAATTAAATAGTGGGGACCTGAATGGTAACTGGAGAAAAACGGAATAATGGGTCCGAATTCAACAGGAAGGTACATACACATTCACACCACAATATATCGAGTAAACAAGGCGTAAAAACGGCTAAAATACGTCCTAACAGTAACAAGAGAATAACATCCTCCTAGCATTTTGATACTGGTTTACTCACGACTATCCTCAGACAGTTCAGAACTTCACAAATCCGTTCTTTACTCTTCAAAATCCCGTAATTCGGTGGAGCTTTCACAGAAGCAATCCAGCAAAAAAGCAAAATGTTTGTGTCAACGATCGCGGGAGGGCGCGCTCCGACCTAACGATCTGGCATGTAGGCGCAGTATGGCTGGAGGCCAGAGGGTATGGGCCATGACTAAAAACTTGGTATGTGGGTAGTAGTGGTTTCTGATTCCCGTGATCGTAGCAGTTATATGGCATTAGTTAGAATGTAGCGGTCGGTGAGTATTGTGTCATAGATATTCACCTGTGCAGATTAATTATGTGTGTTAATTATAGTTTAAAACCCTAACCTTCTTCATCACTACAACTCCCTACACTGCTAGCTGCTTGGTACCGCACGCTTCTCCGCTCTATCCCGTGGCACGATCCGGATGATTTACTTATATAAAACCCTAACCTTCTTCATCACTACAACTCCCTACACTGCTAGCTGCTTGGTACCGCACGCTTCCCCGCTCTATCCCGTGGCACGATCCGGATGATTTACTTATATAAAACCCTAGCCTTCTTCATCACTACAACTCCCTACACTGCTAGCTGCTTGGTATCGCACGCTTCCCCGCTCTATCCCGTGGCACGATCCGGATGATTTACTTATATAAAATCCTAACCTTCTTCATCACTACAACTCCCTACACTGCTAGCTGCTTGGTACCGCACGCTTCCCCGCTCTATCCCGTGGCACGATCCGGATGATTTACTTATATAAAACCCTAACCTTCTTCATCACTACATCTCCCTACACTGCTAGCTGCTTGGTACCGCACGCTTCCCCGCTCTATCCCGTGGCACGATCCGGATGATTTACTTATATAAAACCCTAACCTTCTTCATCACTACAACTCCCTACACTGCTAGCTGCTTGGTACCGCACGCTTCCCTGCTCTATCCCGTGGCACGATCCGGATGATTTACTTATATAAAACCCTAGCCTTCTTCATCACTACATCTCCCTACACTGCTAGCTGCTTGGTACCGCACGCTTCCCCGCTCTCTATCCCGTAGCACGATTCGGATGATTTACTTATATAAAACCCTAACCTTCTTCATCACTACAACTCCCTACACTGCTAGCTGTTTGGTATCACACGCTTCCCCGCTCTATCCCGTGGCACGATCCGGATGATTTACTTATATAAAACCCTAACCTTCTTCATCACTACAACTCCCTACACTGCTAGCTGCTTGGTACCGCATGCTTCCCCGCTCTATCCTGTGGCACGATCCGGATGATTTACTTATATAAACCTTAACCTTCTTCATCACTACAACTCCCTACACTGCTAGCTGCTTGGTACCGCATGCTTCCCCGCTCTATCCTGTGGCACGATCCGGATGATTTACTTATATAAAACCCTAACCTTCTTCATCACTACAACTCCCTACACTGCTAGCTGCTTGGTACCGCACGCTTCCCCGCTCTCTATCTCGTGGCACGATCCGGATGATTTACTTATATAAAACCCTAACCTTCTTCATCACTACAACTCCCTACACTGCTAGCTGCTTGGTACCACACGCTTCCCCGCTCTCTATCTCGTGGCACGATCCGGATGATTTACTTATATAAAACCCTAACCTTCTTTATCACTACAACTCCCTACACTGCTAGCTGCTTGGTATCACACGCTTCCCCGCTCTAGCTCGTGGCACGATCCGGATGATTTACTTATATAAAACCCTAACCTTCTTTATCACTACAACTCCCTACACTGCTAGCTGCTTGGTATCACACGCTTCCCCGCTCTATCCCGTGGCACGATCCGGATGATTTACTTATATAAAACCCTAACCTTCTTCATCACTACAACTCCCTACACTGCTAGCTGCTTGGTATCGCACGCTTCCCCGCTCTATCTCGTGGCACGATCCGGATGATTTACTTATATAAAACCCTAACCTTCTTTATCACTACAACTCCCTACACTGCTAGCTGCTTGGTACCGCACGCTTCCCGCTCTATCTCATGGCACGATCCGGCGGGCTATCAAGTGATAAAGACAAACTTGAGTTTTTCAAGCTCACCAGTAAGCGCAATTAGTTAGGTTTCAGACTTCCACACGGGCAGCCCAGGTTCGATTCCAGCGCTGGCGCAGCCTGATTCCCTGCCCCCACCCCCATCTCACCCTCAAAAATACCAGTTTTGCTCCCATGATAGTTTTTTCCCCAAAACACACTCAGGAATAAGAGCTTAAAATACATGTATGAACAAGTGTTGGTTGGGAAAGCACAGGTGTAAACTTGAGGTGATATGCCTTGTTTATATGCACACAATTCGGTATGATTGCAGATTGTGGCCACACATGATGGACAAATGAAAAAACTCAAGATGTTTGGCCAGTGTGAACAGATCAGAAGATGATGAGATAGATTGACATCAATTACAATTAATTATTCAACATTGCTATGGACAGAGTACAATTATGTAGCATTACTGGTTTTATCATTACTTATTAAACTGTCGTTAAAAACCTGCTTGTTGTATTCCGAATATAAAGCATAAACCAAATAACCAGGATACAGTGCAGTCCTTGTCAGGTTTTTACGGAACATTTGGACAATGAAGTTGTGGAAAATATATGTTTTAACCCTAGTTGGTATGTATAATATTATTAAAAATTAAAATCACTTTTATTTAGTTTTTAACAATATTACTATTTTAGCGGGTCAAATATTACCAAATTTATCAAATTATGTTGGGATTTATTTTGTTTACAGGGTGCCCCTTTCTTCGTGTTACAACAGGAGAGATTTGTTATGTTGGGCAGGGCAGTCTAGGAAATCACAACAAATTCAAATGGACATTGTCCAGTCTGGACCCATGTCTCTGTACTAGTCTAAGGATGACAGGAAAACATGGTGATATTGTGGTGTCAGATGACATCAACCAAATAAGGAGAATGTTCCATGCGAATTGCAAGATACCAGGTATGTATAATTGCAATGATAATGCTTTAAGGCGTAGTATGGCTTGGGGCCAGTGGGTCCGGGCCATGACTAAATGTTGGTATGTGGGTAGTAGTGGTTTCTGTTTCCCGTGATCGTAGCAGTTATATGGCATTAGTTAGAATGTAGCGGCCGGTGAGTATTGTATCATAGACGATCACCATTGTAAAACCTGAATATCAGGGATCTCCACCAATGCCAATTTTGGTAAGGGCATATTGTAGGGCATGTTTTTGTATCCTCTTGAATGATATCCAACGTAGTATGGTGAGGCAATGGCTTATGCATAGAATAAGGCCTAGATTGCAACTGATATCCTACCTTTTTTCATTAATAGTATAATATAGAGAATCATGGATTGATTATTTGGTACGTAGGTCTAGCTGAAATTATATGTACATGTTTTGCTATCTTCAGTAGATAGTGTCAGTCAATTTATGGTTAATTAAAATTTAAAAAATCATTTGTGTAACTATCATTTGTTCATTTAACAGCTACTTGGAAGTACATTGAAGAATGGAGTCAATGCAGTGTAACATGTGATACAGGCACTCAGACTCGTACACAGTCTTGTGTGAATTCAGATAACAGCCCAGCTGATGATGGACAATGTGCAGGCAATGCCATGACTGAGACGCAAGCATGTAACATAGATCTATGTCGTAAGTTAAACACCTGACAACGGATGAATTTACCTCAAATAAACCATTTAATCTTGACTGTGTTTTGGGCTGTATGTGAGCTGAAATAGATATAGATTATTTTTGTTCTCATTTAGAAACAAATCGACAAATTCAATTCATTCGATACGTTTTACAATTGTGTAATAAACAAGAGATATCAAATTTCTATATAAGAGCGAACGAACCTCTCAGGTAGAGACGGTTGGTCTGGTATTTTTTGGTGTTTTTTTTTTTCTCAACATGTTTGATGAATTTTTAATAATTTCTGAAATTTTCAAAAATGTCAAAAACATTTCAAATTTCTAAAAAGAAAAGAAAAAAGATGTATAAAAAAGGTGGGTTGGTGGTGCTCAATATAACAGGGTGTTTTTTGTCGCCTAATAAACATTGTAGCTTTTGAAAAAGTCTTTGGCCTACAATCAAATATTGTTTGCTTTTAAGCAACTTATAATCTCCTGTTTATATAATACTACAAGTTTGCAAGAATTTATCAAAATATAATCTAAAGAATTGGTGATAGAAATTGGAATTTGTGGAACCATCTCATTTACTTTATTATTACAGCTACTTGGGTGTATCTTCAAGAATGGAGTACATGTACAGTAACATGTGATGGTGGCACTCAGACTCGTACACAGTCTTGTGTGAATTCAGACAACAGCCCAGCTGAGGGACAATGTGCAGGCAATGCCATGACTGAGACGCAAGCATGTAACATGGATTTATGTTGTAAGTTCAATAATTCTTTAATTGTCATCACAATTTCATTCACATCACATTTTGGCTATTTTTATCCTAATTAGGGGTCGTTTAAAATTATCGCCATTTTCATATACGTACAGAGCGTAGGTAACTTTTTACCCCCCTCGACATACGTACGCAATAAATGGCGAAAATGTCAAGGCTTGATATAGGCCTACTCTCATGTGTTGTTAAAACCATGTTGTATTGCAGATTAATTGCCGTATTTTACAATACGAGACTGTACACATAAATTAATTAACTTCTTTCTTTAATATCACGCAGTGGCGTAGCATGCATTTTGAAACGAGGGGGGCAACATCAGTGGATTATGCAGGATTTCCGTGGGGTAGACTCCATTCCCTCAATCTCAAATAACTTACCACTATTTTGCCCGATTATCTGTTCCTCCTCAATGCGCATGATGAAGCGCGTCAAATTTCTTTACTATTTATATGAATCTGGTAATTAAGGTACATTTTGGTTTTAAAGTGGCTTCTATAAATTGCGCGCAAAAATTGACCATTTTGTATACCTAATTGATTTCCATTCAACTGACTGATTGGATAAAAACTACGCAAAACCCCTTATTCCCCATATCGGTGCAATTCCCACTGCACAAAATGTAGTTGACCAAAGGCATGATGTACCGACGAAGCAGTGCAGTTAGCAGATCGCTAAAGAGGTGTTGACTACAGACCCACATGTAGGCCTACATGTACGTACTACTTTTTGAGCGTAGCTGCGAGCGAAAAGGGAGCGGAGTGCCTATTACTAAGATGTCAGGTTTTTATATATGTTAACAAAAAAGTTATGGAAGAAATAAAGAAGAAAAAAAAGAACATTACAGAATTCCTGAAAAGGATGCGCGACGGGACGAGAAACTACTTCTTTTTACTTGGTCTTATACGGCATGGTTTGGAATAATTATGGCTCTTCGGGGTCATTTCCAAGTTATTTCACAGATAGAAAGTTTATATTTTGGTTTATATTTCAGGATATTTACATATTTGGTTTAACTTTTTCGGTTGATGACCATGTGAAATGGTGTTTGAATGTTTGAGGTGGTGTCCTTAAAGGGGCATTTAGAGATGTATCAATATACTAAATGAGCAAATAACGTAAAGATAATCATCAACATAGCCCAAATCCAAAATGTCATACAATTCCGACATCGCCTTCATGCAAAATAAGCAAATAACGGCACTTACGGGTTGAGATTTGCCGCGAAAGTACGCATGTAAAATGATCACATAACTTCCGAATTCTGCACCTAGTTTTGATATGATCATATCGAAACTAAGAAAATCATGAAATTTTATATGATAAACGGCGAATGTTGGTAAACTGTTTCAGATGGTAGTTAGTATATGCCTAAGTATTACTTTGATGCAAAAAAACTGATTTCCAGGATAATTGAGGGCGCACTCCCATACGACTATCTCTCAATGCCCCTTTAAGTCTAGTCCATGGTGTGTAATATGACAATATAGCTATCTCTATCCCTTTTACTGAATATTTTCATTCTATGCCGGTATAATTCTACCTCTATTCTTTTTTTTCTTTTTTCTTTTTTACTGAACAAATAATAATCTAAGTTACGTACGCTTAGGGTATATTTTTACCCCCTCCCCCTGTTACGTACGCTTTGTATGTATCTTAAATGGTGAAAATTATGGACAACCCCTTAGCATATATATTTATAAGATTAAATTACCCTTAAGGGACGCACCATTTGATGAGTGGAATTATTTTTTGAAAAAAACCCTTCACCCACGAACCAGGCAACAACAAAAAATTCACCCACTTATGAGTTTAAAAAAAAAATCTGCCCCACCCAACTCAAAATAAAGGAAAACATTAAAAATGGAGAAAAAAACCTAAGCCGTCTTTGGCGGCGAACAAAAAAAATTGTCGCTGCCTTCTTCGGCCAAAAAATATCCTGCCCGACCCTAAACTTCCATGCCCCCCCCCCCCGGATATCAAATGGTGCGTCCTTAACGCAGATTCAAATTGTGTTGAGGTCGAGAAATATAAAGGACATTATCATATCATTAAATAAATTAGACACAAACATCAAAGATATATGTGTCAAGGCACACACAGCAGCTTGGTGCAAATTGTACCTTTCTTTATCAGCAATCAATGTTTTTTTTTTTTAAATACTTAGAATGAAAGAATTTTCCGATTCACCTAATCACTAATAATATTATTTTCATTTGTTAAATAGTAAAATCTACTTGGCCATTTGTGGATGGAAATAAATAAAGTTGTGTTGAGTGTTATGCTGTGAAACTCAATCTTTTCCAGCCTTAAAATTCAAGATTGCATAATAAACTTGAGATGAAATAAAAAATGCACACAATTTTAGTGCAATAAAAGCATTCCTTCCTATTACAAATCTCTGTTTGATGTTGTGATTCACAAGATTTTCTTTTCATGTATTAGGCATAAAAAAGATGTTTTTAACTGTAGGCTGTCCTAGGCAAATTTGAGCATTTTAGCCTCATTTCACCTTTTTATTTATTTGAAAATCATGGAAAACCCCTCTAAATTGACCTTTTAGACAAAAAATGCCTCAAATTTGAATTAATCAAAAGCAAGATGGCTGATCAATTTTAAAAGATGTTATTAAATTTTATCTTTAGTGGTCTATGAATTGATAATTAAATATGAAAATAATTAGCAGTTTGATTTCACATTGAATATAGATAACTTGAAGCAGGTTTTATGCTTAAATCAGAACTACAAATTAACCATGTTCAAAAAATAAAAATAAAAACATTTCTTATTAAGGTTTTCAGGACACCTACTGGATAAAAACTTTTGTCTTCTCCCCCCCCCCCCCCCCCTCACCCCTGCCCCCTATTTGTAGTTGTGACCTTCATTTATACATTTGTGAATCTAATAAAATGGTCTATCATATTCTTTCACAGTTATGCCGCAAGATTGTTATGATATTCTGCAGAGGTATGGAGATGCTACAACTGGTAGCTATGAGATTTACCCAGATATCTCTCATCCAATACCTCTCAAAGTGTGGTGTGATATGCATACAGATGGTGGGGGTTGGACGGTAAGTTATTCCTATTATATGTATACTGTCATATACCTAGATATCTCTCAGCCAATACCTCTCAAAGTGTGGTGTGATATGGATACAGATGGTGGGGGTTGGACGGTAAGTTATTCCTATGATACTGTCATATACCTAGATATCTCTCAGCCAATACCTCTCAAAGTGTGGTGTGACATGGGCACAGATGGCAGGGGTTGGACGGTAAGTTATTCCTATGATACTGTCATAAACCTAGATATCTCTCAGCCAATACCTCTCAAAGTGCGGTGTGATATGTATACAGATGGTGGGGGTTGGACGGTAAGTTATTCCTATGATACTCTCATATACCTAGATATCTCTCAGCCAATACCTCTCAAAGTGTGGTGTGACATGCATACAGATGGTGGGGGTTGGACGGTAAGTTATTCCTATGATACTGTCATATACCTAGATATCTCTCAGCCAATACCTCTCAAAGTGTGATATGGATACAGATGGTGGGGGTTGGACGGTGAGTTATTCCTATGATACTGTCATATACCTAGATATCTCTCAGCCAATACCTCTCAAAGTGCGGTGTGATATGCATACAGATGGTGTGGGTTGGACGGTAAGTTATTCCTATGATACTCTTATATACCTAGATATCTCTCAGCCAATACCTCTCAAAGTGCGGTGTGATATGCATACAGGTGGTGGGGGTTGGACGGTAAGTTATTCCTATGATACTGTCATATACCTAGATATCTCTCAGCCAATACCTCTCAAAGTGTGGTGTGATATGCATACAGATGGTGGGGGTTGGACGGTAAGTTATTCCTATTACATGTATACTGTCATATACCTAGATATCTCTCAGCCAATACCTCTCAAAGTGTGGTGTGATATGGATACAGATGGTGGGGGTTGGACGGTAAGTTATTCCTATGATACTGTCATATACCTAGATATCTCTCAGCCAATACCTCTCAAAGTGTGGTGTGACATGGGCACAGATGGCAGGGGTTGGACGGTAAGTTATTCCTATGATACTGTCATAAACCTAGATATCTCTCAGCCAATACCTCTCAAAGTGCGGTGTGATATGCATACAGATGGTGGGGGTTGGACGGTAAGTTATTCCTATGATACTCTCATATACCTAGATATCTCTCAGCCAATACCTCTCAAAGTGCGGTTTGATATGCATACAGGTGGTGGGGGTTGGACGGTAAGTTATTCCTATGATACTGTCATATACCTAGATATCTCTCCTCAAAGTGTGGTGTGATATGTATACAGATGGTGGGGGTTGGACGGTAAGTTATTCCTATGATACTGTCATATACCTAGATATCTCTCAGCCAATACCTCTCAAAGTGTGGTGTGATATGCATACAGATGGTGGGGGTTGGACGGTAAGTTATTCCTATGATACTCTCATATACCTAGATATCTCTCAGCCAATACCTCTCAAAGTGTGGTGTGACATGCATACAGATGGTGGGGGTTGGACGGTAAGTTATTCCTATGATACTGTCATATACCTAGATATCTCTCAGCCAATACCTCTCAAAGTGTGATATGGATACAGATGGTGGGGGTTGGACGGTGAGTTATTCCTATGATACTGTCATATACCTAGATATCTCTCAGCCAATACCTCTCAAAGTGCGGTGTGATATGCATACAGATGGTGGGGGTTGGACGGTAAGTTATTCCTATGATACTCTCATATACCTAGATATCTCTCAGCCAATACCTCTCAAAGTGCGGTGTGATATGCATACAGGTGGTGGGGGTTGGACGGTAAGTTATTCCTATGATACTGTCATATACCTAGATATCTCTCAGCCAATACCTCTCAAAGTGTGGTGTGATATGGATACAGATGGTGGGGGTTGGATGGTGATGATACTGTCATATACCTAGATATCTCTCAGCCAATACCTCTCAAAGTGTGGTGTGATATGCATACAGATGGTGGGGGTTGGACGGTAAGTTATTCCTATGATACTGTCATATACCTAGATATCTCTCAGCCAATACCTCTCAAAGTGTGGTGTGATATGTATACAGATAGTGGGGGTTGGACGGTGAGTTATTCCTATGATACTGTCATATACCTAGATATCTCTCAGCCTATACCTCTCAAAGTGTGGTGTGATATGCATACTGATGGTGGGGGTTGGACGGTAAGTTATTCATATGATACTCTCATATACCTAGATATCTCTCAGCCAATACCTCTCAAAGTGTGGTGTGATATGCATACAGATGGTGGGGGTTGGACGGTAAGTTATTCCTATGATACTGTCATATACCTAGATATCTCTCAGCCAATACCTCTCAAAGTGCGGTGTGATATGCATACAGATGGTGGGGGTTGGACGGTAAGTTATTCCTATGATACTGTCATATACCTAGATATCTCTCAGCCAATACCTCTCAAAGTGTGGTGTGATATGCATACAGATGGTGGGGGTTGGACGGTAAGTTATTCCTATGATACTCTCATACCTAGATATCTCTCAGCCATTACCTCTCAAAGTATGGTGTGATATGTATACAGATAGTGGGGATTGGACGGTAAGTTATTCCTATGATACTGTCATATACCTAGATATCTCTCAGCCAATACCTCTCAAAGTGCGGTGTGATATGCATACAGATGGTGGGGGTTGGACGGTAAGTTATTCCTATGATACTCTCATATACCTAGATATCTCTCAGCCAATACCTATCATAGTGTGGTGTGATATGTATACAGATGGTGGGGGTTGGACGGTGAGTTATTCCTATGATACTGTCATATACCTAGATATCTCTCAGCCAATACCTCTCAAAGTGTGGTGTGATATGCATACAGATGGTGGGGGTTGGACGGTAAGTTATTCCTATTACATGTATACTGTCATATACCTAGATATCTCTCAGCCAATACCTCTCAAAGTGTGGTGTGATATGTATACAGATGGTGGGGATTGGACGGTAAGTTATTCCTATGATACTGTCATACACCTAGCAATTGTATTTTACCAATAGACCAGTAATTCTATAACAAATGGGTTAGGTCAGATAACCTTAACCCTCCTACACCACACGGAACAACACAGCCAGCGCAAACAACTTCTATATCCCGGGGGCACTAAACCCCAGGTATATATGGTGTGTGAAAAATTTAGCCTGTCAAGCTCAGCGTTCGCGGTGTCGTGCCTGCAACCCAGGTTCAATTCCCAAGAGTGTGGCGGACATCGTTTCCCCCCCACTTAACCCCCTCCCCCTGTTCTTTGATCCATCCCTACTGACATTTATTCAGACACACTCTTAGTGATTTTGATCCAACCATAAAGCAGCAGGAAGCTAGAATATGGGGAGTGCATTGAAAGTGTCTAATTACACTCTGCGTGCGTGCCATGCATTCACTGCACGCTATGTTTTGATTCATTGTTCACACAGCACAGGTTTGCCAATTTTAACTGTGGTGACAACAAACTTGTTGACAAGGTTTTATTTGCTTTGAATTATAAAAGAGAGTACAAGTATGCACAAGATTGCAAATTCTGATTAGTTGTTTAAATATGAATTAAGTCAATACATGCATTTGTTTTGACCTAGAAAATGTTGAAGCTCATAATAGTACTCCCCTACGGAGTTGTGCCATTATTCACACATCAACATCAGCGTGCGTGCATGGATTTCTCTTTTTTTTCTTCAAAACAACTCATACGCATATATATTGACCTATAAATATCTGCAGGTATTTCAGCGCCGTGAAGATGGGTCGGTGAATTTCTACCGCAACTGGACCGAATATGCATCGGGGTTTGGTGACGTGGAAGGAGCATTCTGGCTTGGTAATGAAAATATTCATAAAATCTCCACTATGTCTGGAAGGACGTACAACTTGAGAATAGACTTACATGATGGCGTTGATGGAAGATTTGCCATGTATGACAGCTTTTATATAACTGGTTCTGAGGATAACTATAGACTCAAGTTAGGAGCCTTCATGGAAGGTAGCAATGCTGGTGAGTATAAATCCCCCTTTGAAATGATATTGTGGTTTAATTAGTACCCCCTCATGGATGGCATGTATTTGATATAGTAAACATGTAATTAATACATTTTTACCAATGGGTGTGCAGCACAGTGACATAAGGGTTTCTTTCTTTCGAACAAAGAGGCCTCTGGCATAGATTGTTAGGCCTCGCCAACTTAATCTTTAGTTTCCCGTAACATTTTTTTTCAAAACAGGGGAGGCAACCATTTCATTATTCATTATTTTTACGACTTTCATTATTATACAAAATGTGGATGTCAGACGTATTGTTATACACCGCTGCACACCATCATAGAATGAAATGGGTCAATTTAGATAATTATATGCAAGTTACAGAAAGGCTATTCTGGTCAAAATGAATAAACATTTCACTTCATTTTAACATCCTCAGACAATTTCATCACAAAAATGCATGAATTCTGACGTTTTCATTGCAAAAACGGTATTTTTTCCAAAATTTCAATAATGAATTCAAACGCGGGCATGAAAATGAAGCGCGGGCGGGTTACGGGAAACTAAAAATCAAATTGGCGAGGCCTTATGAGCAACTATAAAACATCAACTGCTAAACTCAATCAATCTGGATCAATCACATTTTCAGACCAACAGGACTGTCAGTCATCATCCATTTTCAGTGAGTTATGCGGTAAACAAGTTTCCGAGTTTAAATCACATCAGACGTTGTTATACCATAGGTGTCAATGTGAATCTTGAACCTTCCCTTCTCCTCAAGGATAGTCAAAGATTTTTAGTAGGTCAATCTTTGCCTAGTTATACAGTTAAGCCCATAATTATTCATACCCGTTTTTTGCATTTTTCGCATATCTATACCAGCTGGAGTGGTAGAACTTTCGCTTAAATACACAAAAGCAGTTAGTTTGCAAGTACAAATCAATATATTTGTGATCAACATTTTTGTTATTCCTAATTATGATTTGTATGGTGGAAGTTGGCACTTGGAATTGCTTCGAAATAGCTTTGTAGCCTTTCCCCTATTTGTGAGCATTCACAATATGCACACACAAAGGTCCTCACTGAGTTCTTTGGTCTTCTTCACCATGCTGACAAAGAGCTAGAGTGTTGTCCTATAATATCCCTCACTGTACATTCAATAGGACACATTTGTAATGCATCCACATTGTATGCACACATCAAGGAATAATACCATAACAATATAAAAGCCTATCACACAATATAAAGAACGTTTGGAATGTCAAAAACATGTGTATTATCACAAAATATGGCCTCAATCCTGAGACTTGGTATGGGATATGAATAATTTTGGACAGGCATTAAACCCAATTCTTGTTCAATTCTATTGTTATGCAAAAAATATTGAGCCCAAATATATTGATTTGTACTTGAAAACTAATTGTCTTTAGTGTAAAGCGAAAGTTCCAACACTCCAGCTGGTATAGATATGAGAAAACGCAAAAAACTCAAAATTTTACAAAGGGTATGAATAATAGTTTCGATATGATCATATCAAAACTAAGGTGCTGAATTCGGAAGTTATGCTAAGTTTTACTCATGGACTTTCGCGGCAAATCTCAACCTGGAAGTGCCGTTATTTGCTTAGTTTGGCATGAAGGCGATGTCGGAATTGTATGATATTTTGGATTTGGGCTATGTTGATGATTATCTTTACGTTATTTGCTCATTTAGTATATCGATACATCTCTATCAATGCCCCTTTAACTGGTGGCGTAGCTAGGATTTTTTTCAGGGGGGCAAGGTAAAAGGGTGCCCAAATATATTTTCAGTCAGCTCAGAAAACTTGAGGGGGGTAAGGGCATGTTGTACACCAAACGCCCACGAAAAATGGTCCTTGTAAATTGTCATAATGCATATGGGCGGGGGATAAATAGGGCGAAGTCTCAAAAGGGCCACCCCACTTAAAATGGCCAAAAAATGATGCACATTTGTATTCAGTAATCCGGTGTTATAGATGAATGTAAGAATGTGTAGACTGTACAATGCAGTACAATACAGGGTCCAGTAAAAAACACTTGTACTCAACTTTAGGATTTTATTTCTAAAAATGTGTTCACAAATTTCTCAGATTATTTATTCTGGTAGAGAATTTTTGTTGGTTAAAATTGGTTGAGGAAAACACGCTTTATGCCCATTTAGATAAAAGTGTACATTTCAAAAACCGAACCAGATGTGTGATATTTCTATAATTAAAGAAGAAGAATTCATTGGTAGATTACCAGTGTAGTCACCTTCGGAGCCGTAATTTCACCCTTATTAAGATGAGCACTCCTGATGTAATTCTCGTTGAAAATGACTATTGGGGAAAATCACCGTGTTGCATAATATAGCTTTTCTTCATCATCTTCATCTGTGTACATGTAGATAATTTTATGCTCTGAGGTCTCTGGGCTGCGGACCAGACTTTGGCGGGTTAAACCGGTTTTGTGAGCGCTCAACCGTCCCACTTCCTTCATGGCATATGGTTGGAGGTGGAATCAACTCCGCTTGTCTGAACGCCTTGGTGCTTCTGCAAAGCCAGATAATGTAGCTTGCTCGCAAGGCTGTTTTGGCTGCTGTGTCTAAGATTGGTTTTCTCTTCCTGCTGGGGATTCCTAGTGAGGCCAGACATTTGCTGATCGTAGTACTATAAATCCCCCTGCTTCCGACTTCAACGGGAAAGTAGTTTACAGACCATCCGTTATTTTCACATTCTGCTACAAGGTCTTGGTATTTACATTTCTTCCTGGCGAAAGCATTTGCAAGGTTTTCCTCCGCTGGGACTGTCAATTCAATGATGATGACATTTTTAGTCTGAGTTGAGAAAATAGTAATGTCAGGTCGCTTGGCCGTCTCAACAATTTCTGGAGGAAATACTGTCTGCGAGTGCTCTTCATCCACCAGGAGTTTCCAGTCACTGGCATTTTTCAGGATGTCTGTCTCTTTTGGCTTTCTGTACGGCAAGACTGGATTACGGTATGTTGTGCCATCTGCTGTTTGGAATGCTATGGTAGGACTGAAACTTTGAGACTGGGATGTTGATGGTCTGTTGTTGTTTGCTTCATCGACATATGATATAAGCTCTTTTGAATTTCACTATTAAATTACGGTGCACTAATCTGATCATCACAAAAGCCAGATGTTATCTTTGCTCTGATGAATTCGCGAAGTAATGACATTTTGTCATTATTTTGAATTTAATGTATGAAACTAAACACTTCAAAAGAATTAAGTTCCCCTTTAGGGTTTCCCTTATATTTTCAAAAATACACATTGGGTTGAAATTGGTTTTCTGTCAAATTGTTATGAAAGTTGTTAAAATAATGTTTAGTAGTGTGTGTATCCACCACGTTGGTGTATCAATTGACGACATCGATTTCTCATAGTGTTGATGAGGCGCGCTACTCGATATGGAAGTCCAACTCTTGTTGTACCAGAATTTTAGCAACTTTTGAAATGGGACATTCCGTCATTCAATACGTGCTCACTCGAGCATGACAGAACCTGTTGATTTGAAATTTTGGTCAAGTATTGGTATGAAGCCCATAATCATTTTTTGACTGAAAACCCCATTTCATTCCAATGTATTGTTTTGGAAATATAAGGGAACCCCTAAAGGGGAACTTACTTCTTTTGAAGTGTTTAATATCTTAGCAAGTTTGTTTTGTCTTACTAATTTAAGCTATTGTGTCTCTTGCATGTATTCACTTATTCATACATATCATGCGTCATTGAGTACAATTCTCAATATTTTGTTCGGTTTCAAAAATGCAATAACTTTACCAAAATAGTCATAACTGGATATAACAGTACCATGAAATGTTGTGATTCTTTATGCTGATAACAGTAAATAATAAATGTTTCTATTCATTCAGCATAATTGGTTGCCTTCATATTCTGGTAAGAAATATGTTAAATATTTATTTAACTTTTGAGTACAGTTTTTTTTGCTCACCCTGTACAGTACAATACATAATCAATTTAGGGAGCCCCCATCTGAATAGGGCACTCACAACACTATTCTGGAATGCAGGGTGCACACAACCATCCATGGTGTGTTTCTTGTGGGAAACAGCTTCACAAATACAGCTGTATTTCTAAAAGCCTCTAGATTCAAATTGTATTTTTTTAGCTCTCCGATGGTCCTTATCTTATTATATTATTATATTATTTCAATATTTGCCCATTTTTAGGGGGCGGTTATTTTCTTTCGTAGGGGGCGGTCCTAAAAATGTTTATCGTCAACATTTCTTTTTATGACCTCCCTAAATGAAAGCGAATATTTGTATGACCCCCTACTCAGACATTGATTATTTGTATGACCCCACCCCAACACAAAAATCTGTACTTATAAGGCCTATCTATTTAGGGTTATTGGGGAAACAGTTGATGCGGAAGTAAGACAAAATATGGTGGACGAGCAATATTAAAACATGTAGACAAAATGTGTGTGAAGCGTGCAAAAAATTCCAGTTTTGTAACTAAATATTTGTTTTGACCCCTCCTATTATAATGGTGTTAATTTCATGACCCTCCCTATTTTTTTATTTGTATGTAAAAAACTATGACCCCAAGGATATTTGGGACCTCCCCTCCCCCCCCCCCCCCCCCCCCCACCACCTTAGAAAATGACAGCCCCCTTAACAGGACCATATTTCCATCAATCGGGCCTGCCTCGTAGCACATATGCACTGGAAATATGCATGTTAGCACATTTTTATTTTTTCGCAACAGCTGCTTGAAGCGCAAAAATTAACGCAGTTCCATAAAACGGGGTGGATAGGGACAGTTTCGGCAATCTCTAGATTGTAGTTTATTCCATGTAGCCTCATGAGCCAAACATTTTAGCACATATTATGTCCACCTATAATGCCTTTGAACTGCCACTATAAAAAATTAAAAATATGTGATGGGTATATATTTTTTCTTACAAAGGTTGGTGTCCCTATTCACACCGACGTCGGGGTCAATAGGGACAGCATTATTCTGGGTAGGGAAATCATCAGATTTAAAGAGTTTTTACCTGTTTTATTCTACATATATGGGTGAATACGGATAATGGGTGAATTTTGAAAAACCAAAACAATCTCTTTTAAGTAGTTTTTACCACTATAACTATTCAAAATTATTTTTTAACCATATTTCTTAGACGTGTTAGTTAACAAGGAAATAAATACTTGACTGATTTAGGTAAAGAGTTATTTAGGTAGTTGCAAATTATGTTATTATTTGAATTGAGCTTTATATTCAATTGATAAGGCTGGGAATTTCGGGCGGGCAAAACGGGTACCCGCCCGAAATTTCGATACCCGGGTACCAAATTAGGTACTCGGGTACCTGAAATTCAAAAAAAATCTAAGTCCAAAGCAGGACCTTATATGACCCATATTTGAACCTAAATAACCCACATAATACCTCTTGACCCACACCATAGGAATAGTAACTCATAACCCAAGATCCTATACTAAAATATTTTAATTTATTCTGATTGAAAGTATGATTTTTGAGGACCGTTTTCTGTGTACAAATACAAATTTAAATTCAGTACATTTGTATGTACCTTTTGTTAATTAAATATGGTAACAGAAGTGTTGCCTGTCACATAATATAACATTGGAAACATTCATGAATATTTGTATAATTTATTTTGATTTTTAAAAATTATTTTGAAATTTGAGTTTTTTTTAATTTTATTGTTTCAGTTCGTACGCAGGTGACTTGGTAATACAAGATGATGTTTGTATGTATGATTGCTATTATAACACACAGGTTTTGAATGCATCTCAATAGCTGTAATGTGCATGTTTACCATTTTTCTTTACCAGATCACCTGCATGGGAACTAAAATAGTATTTTTTTCTGTCTTGAATTTTCAAATATATATATATTTTCGATCGTAAAAGCATTCCCAAATGTATGTATGTCTTTATTGTTTAAATAAATGAAAATATTTAATTAATTGTGACACTAAGATAAAGGTTACACGAACATGGTATGGGGTTACATAAGGGGTTATATGGGGTCAATCGAGGTCATTTAGGTGACAAAATTTGTACTCCAATTTTTCTTTTAATGTAAAAAAGAAAGGGGGGGAGGGTGGGGGTCGGGTACCCGGGTACACAAATACCCGAAATTCCCAGCCTTAATAATTGATATGTAACAATTCAGTATCAAATGTTCATCTTTTCTACAAATATGGAGATAAGTATTATGTGTCATTAAATGTGAAAAAACACTAATAAACAAAATAGCACCCTCATCTCTCCGAATATTAGCATGAAGTATATCTGGCACACTTTTGGAGTTGGTTTATGACATAGTAAAGTTATATCAGTTTTAACAAGAAATATGAACATTTCTGGTCAACAATGGCAAAATAACAGCTCAAAAATTGAAGCTTTCAATCAAGTTTTTTATAGAATTGAGTCAATAGGGACATATATACACTTATCCAGACCATAATTGTTTTCTTGTACCCAAATGAGTCAAACCTTTGAGATGATATTATGTCGACATAATAAGCCTTTAAACTGCTCTTTCAAAAAATTAAATACATGGAGTGGGTATAATATTTTCATTAAAATTGTTGGTGTCCCTATTGACCCCAGATTTTACAAATTTTACGGAAAAAAGCTTGAAATGTAAAATCCTTTCAGAATTTCTTACCAATGTCAAAGAGTATGTTAAAGAACCTTAAAAGCTATGTCCTGGTGCATTTCCAGCTCATTTGCTCAAATTATGCAGTTAGGAGCAGGACAGTTTTGACCACACCATTTTGTCAGTGTTTTTTTCTTTCCGGACACCTTTATTTTGATACCCTGGGCTCCACATTTGTTCTTTCACATCAACTGAACTATTTCCTGAACACTGTTATATTGCTCTTTAAACATTTGGAAAAAATAAACTAAATAGTAGGCCTATGCATCAAATACAACAAAAATTGACATTTCAAACACTTTCCCATTTGTGTCCCTATTCACCCCATTTTACGGTATACAAATGGCCATGTTTCACAGTAATCTGAGCTAAATTTGACTATTTTTTACCCATATAGGAGATGGTTTGACCTCTGTCTCCCAGGGTCGGCAATTTTCAACCTATGACAAAGATCCTGACTATGCTGAGGACTTCAATTGTGCACAGCGTTTTAGAGGCGCTTGGTGGTATGGTTCGCCATGTCACCAGGCAAACTTGAATGGTTTGTATCTGTTTGGAGATAAAAATCCACCGTATGCAGAGTCAATGGTATGGGAACCATGGAAGGGGTATGGATTCTCTTTGAAGAGATCATTTATGAAGATACGGCCAGTGTAAATCTTAAGGGGAGTACAATAAGCTGACTTATGAATTGGCCACAAATTGCCAGAATTGACCGGAATTGTCCAGAACTGTCCAGAATTGGTCAGAAACAATTCAGAAATTTCTGAGCTTTGGCAGTATGAGTGAAATTAATGTCAGACTTAATCCGGAATCAGCCAGAATTGTCCAGAACCAGAAATGGCCGCAAATTTGGCCATAATTGTGTACAGCCGCAGCAAAAGGATGCAGTTGTCTCTCAAAGAAAAAGTTGAGATCTTAATATCAACAAAAGGAGTTTATTGAATGCTTTTAAAATGACATCTTTGTCAGGTTAAGAATGATACTACTTTCTGATTTCATGTAGAAAAAATACTGTAAAATTGTCCTTATTTTCTTTGTTTTTCCATGTCTATTTCAATCAATATCTCAAAATGCATTTAAACGACAACTGCACCCTTTAGCCGCGACAGTACACAATTAAGCACAGATAGTCTGTGAATTAAGGTACATTTCTGTGGAAATATTTGCATGTAGCACTCAAAGATTTACTATTTGTATACCAATTAGGTTTTGATTCCCCCTGAATGATGTCTTGAAATTGGATAGAAATGGAGTAAAAACACGGTGGGAAGAGGTGGAAGGGCGGGGCATGCGCCACTGAATCGCTTTGTGTAAAACTTCATGGTGGAATTTAATCCTCCTTATTAAAGATGGACACGGGTCACTGAACACAGTGTGCGATATTCTGCTTAGGTACAAAAAAGGTCTTGTCTCACATACCTGCATGCATAAGTATGTGGAGTAACTTTTCCTGCATAACCCTTTGAGATGAACACAATTTTTTTTTAGTTGTCAGAAGAAAGCAGAAAACACTGTCTGCGAAGTGGCAAAATAAAATAAAAGTGGGCTAAAAACACAAGAAATGCACTAATAAAAGCAAGCAAAATAGCATAAATATTTTCCCAAATGTATGTGACACAGACAAACAAACAAAAAACACCAAAACAAACAACAACAAAAACAAACAAAACATTATTGTTATTATTTTACTATTTTTATAGGAGTAAGGGATTACGCAAAGTCTTAAATGTAAGTGTTTTATGGCAAGACCATTCTACTATCTGACATATCATTAAAGGCATAGTATGTGATCTTTTCCAAGTAGCGCCCTCTATCATTGATTTTTACTATGAAAGCAGATTTTCTTGCAGATTTGAATTTTTGATCATAAATCATAAAGATCTTCTAAGTTACAGATCGATACGATTCCTAATTACTTCAAAATCATGGTTTGAAAATAGATTGTACCGAGCGGTACAATCTATTTTTTCAAATTTTACTCTAAATTCACTCTAAAACTATGATTTTGAGGTTATTAAGAATCGTATCGCTCTGTAATTTGGAATATATTTATGATTTATGATCAGAAAAGTAAATCTGCAAGAAAATCTGCTTCCAATTTTCTTCGAGGATTGAGGGCGTCCCCTGGAAAAGATCACATAATATACCTTTAACCTTTCTTTCTATATCAATTCTGCCCAAGTTTGCATTATTGGATAGAGGATCATGCGTCAGCTTGAATTAGGTTATTAAAATGAGTAATATCCTTACTAGGTAGGTCTATTTCAGATCATCACAGTTATTTGCGATACTTCTTGAAAATCATTGAATGTGCATTTATACACGCTTTTTAAAGTGGCACTTTTCAAGATCCCATTCAAGTTTGTTTGCATAACTCAACAGAGAATTTAGAGATTGAAACACTTAAGACAAAGGAAAATGCTTGGCTACCCACACAAAGTTTCCCATTTTCAATATCCGAAAAAGTAGCACTTTTCAGCGATTCAGGGGAAGTTATTGACTATTCATGCATGAAACGATCAATTTATTTTTCATTTCAAGTAGAGAGCAGCTAAAGAAAGAAGAGACTTTCTGTTTAGTTGAAAATAAAGACACTTAAAATGAATTTTAAAAATTACTGCAAGTCATTTAATTTTTTTTAGTGGTTTATTTTCTTATTTCCATTCTACCCACTTTTCGAAGTTGCATGTCTGACATCGTGTGATAAAACATAAGCTAAAAGTCGTAAATCTCTACCTTTCCGACACAGTGTCGCAAATAAAAGTGGATACTCTTCCTGTATATAAACGTAAACATGTTGTGTTATATTCCAACAGGTCACGATACATGAATATTTATAAATGACGTCATCGGTACGATTTAATGTTCTGTACCTGTAAATAGTTCGATAGATAGTAGTTATTTAATTTAACTGTTTAAAACATAATTTAAAAAACATTCTTTTAATACAATTGTGCAAATTTGCGGTCTCGTGTATCATTGGAATATTGAGTATTGAAGCAATATTTTCTACCACTGGAAGGATATTTCGGAATAAACCGTATACTTGATGAATTGGAATATTTAGTAAATAAAATTGTATATGCCTTCTATTTGATCAATTCATGTATTGTTGTGATGATTTTTGTTGTGTATGTCTCTGTAACCCTAGCAGTCTATTGAGATTAATTCACAAATAAAATAATTATATATAAAAAATATATTGATGGTTTCATGAAGTATACGGTCTCTAGAACCTTCTTCCAGCGAATGGAAAACAGTGCATGGTGGGAAATATGAACTGAAACTAACATCTGCACCAAAACTTTTCGGATAGAAGTTGTTGATATACAGCAGATTGGTCCACCAGTATTTGCGTGAGAAATGAGACGATGCCGACGCAATAATTTTAAAAGTCAGAGTGTTTGGGGAAGAAGACGAAAAGGGGTGATTTCTTCATAAAATCGAGCTGCGAAAAACACTAAAGGAAGTAGCGCTAGACATTCTTTCGGGACAAAATCCTTGCTTCGGCTTGGACAGTTTGAATGCCCAATGCCTGCCGAATTCGACTCCATCATCCACACAAGCGTGGAGGTCAAAATTGACAACAACAAAAATGAAAGAAAAAAACCCAGAAAAAACCCCTGCATTACGCATTAGGTTTTCAACTTTGGGAGAGCTTTGAGACAAACTATTTAATTAGTGTGGCCTCAGTATTAGATGAAACAATGAGTTGAAAGAGGTTTTACATGTGATTACTGTTGTTTTTGATGGTGTTTGAAGTCAGATTGATCATTCTCTGCCTGCGGTCATTAACACTTTCCACCCGGTTATTAGTGTTACCATATATAAAACAGAGTTTTCAGAAACCTTACCCAACTTTCAAAGGCTATCTCAAGGATTACTTAACCAATACTAGGCATGTTTGTACTTATTTCAAAGCATTTCTCATGGTGATTCCAAATATGGTGATGAAATTGAATTATTTTGACATTTTTGAAAAAAAAGTTGAACATTTTGAACTGTTTTGGATTGCCGTGTGGAAAGTGTTAGCCTGTCCTACCACCATATAGGCCTACTGTAAACGTGGAAATGTTCGCGCTACATTAATTTTCGCACTCCAAGCAGCTACCGCGAAATGTAATGAGCTTGAAATAGCGAATTTAAAAACAAGTGAAAATGCTAAAAATCAGCAAATCGCGAACATTTGATTGCGTGAAAATTACCACTTTTACAGTAGTCTGGGTATATTATTTCTGCGAAAAACTTCCATGCCGGGTTATACAAACAGGCTGGTGGCCTGGTCATGGTATTTTGTGGTATTTGGTAGGGTTAGGGTTAGCCAATTCACGGACAGGTAAGTATTGCTCGCTTTTATTACGGTAAATCAGCCAGCCATGGCAACTGCAAGGCTTTATTGCGATCACAAGGATTGGCTCAAACATAAGCCTTTACTGATTTAATGCAACATTATAACCTTCATTTGTAATTGGTGATTTTCAAAATTCTTTTTTTTTGCAGGGAACAAATGCAGAATAATCGATCTTTTTAAATTCAACACCTGCAATTTTTATGACACCTCTGCACCCCAAAAAGTGCCTTTCTTTCTGACTCACCTTGAGAAATAAATGGTTGGTCTCTACTCATGTCAAAACAAGCATTATAACAATTAAACTTTTTGGTATTGTCATGGTTCTACCTACATGTATGAGTACCAGAATTAGTAGAGCTCTTTACATTGTAGAGATCTTTTACTTATAGCACAAATTAGTCTAGTGCAAAGACTTCTATTGTATGAGTTATACATATTTAATTCTGTAATACAAATAAAATGAGATTATCAATATAAGACGGATAGTGCTCAATACCATGTTGAGTAGAGCTTTATATCAAATAAAAACACTTTTTATGATGTATTCGCTATATACCTTGGGTTTCTCGATTAAGCCATCGTCAGGCATACTAAAACCACCATGTTTGCCTGATGATGGCGTAAGCGAGAAACCCAAGGTATATAGAGAACTGCATCATAAAAAGTGTTTTTATTTGATATTTTGTAATACACATAGATTATGGACTACCTCAAGTGGTATGAGTTGTTTTAGGATCGAAAGGCCCTGAGTTAGAATCCCAGTATCGTCAGTTTTTGTTGTTGTAGAACCTTTTCTTAAAAGTGTCTAAGTGATAGCTTACTCATGATAGGTTACACCATTTGTCTATTTTACAACCAGCAAATTTCTTATCTTGTATCATCATATTGGTTAACTTTGAACAATAAACTTTGAACTATATTACAAGTACCTATCGGGAAAAAAGCATTTCCATTTATACAATGTGAATATTTTTTCGGTTGTTACACCTTGTGTACCGGCTTATACACTACCAGGGTATTAGGCGACAAAAAACAACAACACCCGTTCTATGGGCAAACGCACCTCTCAGGTAGGGTTGGTCGGTTGGGCCTTTTTTGTGAAACTTTAATTCGTGAAACTTTAAAAACATTTAAAATAAATTCAGCATTCTCAAAACACATTCCAAAATTGTCAAAACATTTTCAAAATGCTTTTGTACATTTTCTATTTTTTTTTAAATGGGAAATTTGAGCGAAATAGGTCAGAACAAGGAAATGTTGTCAGCGCCTTATCTAAATCTCCATATCCTCTTTGTCAATACATGGACAAAAAATCTCAACGGAAATTAGCAAAAGGTATAATATAATAATCTGCAAATCCGCTGTCACTGGTAACATTTACAACTTGTCTCAAAAATTGTACAGGTTCAAGTAATTACTTATTAAATATAGTGATTTTTTTTACTGCTAGAGAGAAAGTGAACATATTTCTTACATTTACAGTCTTAATTTAACATTAAAACCTTGTTCTACATACGGGCCTACATGACCCATTTTATTTTATTATTTATTTTCAGTTCTTTAAAAAAATGTTAATAATTTTTTGAACATTTGTGAAATCTTTTGATTTTTTTGTTTTGAAAATTGACAAACATCTTGAAAATGATTCAACATTTTGGTTCAACATTTTGGAAAATTGTGAGAGAAAAACATGTCTGACCAATCGACCCAACCTGAGGGTTTGATCTGCTTGTAGAACAGAGATTTCCCCCTCGCCTTAACAATGCTTCTTTAGTTTAATCAGTTCTAAATTTGCGAGAAATATTCGGTTTTGATCTCTCCACGCGCAAAAAAAATAAAATCCAAACGTACGCGCGTGATTATGGCCACACACATGCGGTTTTTGACCCTACGTGCGCATCACACATATGATGCGTAGTGTGCGTGTGTTACCTTCATGCGCGCCCGCATCCTTCTGTATTCATTCGCTTCGCCAATTTGGAACTGATCAAACTATAGAAACGTCCATGAAGATGATGAATCCAAGTTCTCACTATAGTTCAGTCAGTTCCAAATTGGCGAACCTGTTTACAGGAGCGAATGAATTCAGAGAGTGTGCGTGCGCAAAACGTCGCATGGCGCAATATGACGCAGTGTCAGATGAATGTGTGACACTTGCGTTTGCCAAAATATCGAGCGTACACTTGCATTACTTTTGCGCGCGGATAGATAACGCCAATTTGGAACTGATCAAACTATAGGACAATTGGGAGTTATCAGCTTCTTTCACAGCTATGATTGTTGTAAAGTTGTGCACTGAATTGAAGTTGTGTATAAGGCAAACAAAATGATTACACCTCATAAATATTCATGAACTAATCATGCCAATTCATTGGCCAATTCCTATCACAAGTACTATTTCCCTAGGGAAATAGTTTTGACTATTTCCCTACAACCTCATCCCCAGAGTCACAGTGAGGTGTAATAAAACAAATACTATACATGGTATATGATCGGGAAATAGGGCACACTATTTTCCCTCGGTACTGGCTACAGGCCTATCACCCCTCACCCTTCGTGTTCGGGGTGATAGGCCCGTAGCCAGTACCTCGGGAAAATAGTGTGCTCTATTTCCCCTCTATCATGTAGTATTTGTATATTGTCGTGTTGCCCTCATGTGCCATAAATCTTCTTGAAGTCAGGTTGGTCGGTCGACTTTCCCTTTACTTCTTTTTTTTTTGCTGACAAATATTACTGACAGGCCATGGTTTATGTCAAGACAAAATTGGTAAATGTCAATTTGACAAATGTTTCTAGTGGGATAATAGTTTCAAAACAGTTCATTCAAGCACTGGCTAGAAAAAATAGGGAATTCTGGAATCTGGTTCCCAGGAAATTTTGACTTTGGAGGGCAAATTTAAGTATAAAAATAAAGAAATACATTTTGAAGGGAAAATTCTACATGAAGGACAATTTTTAAAGTTAGGTTCTCGGAAAATGTGCCTTTTTCTGGCCCTGTTCAAGCAGTTATATTTTGCCAATTTGGGTAACAATTTAAATCCAAAAAGAAGAAAAAGAAAGAAAAATGTGACCCTAATTTTTTTAGATTTTTGAGTCGGTTGCTGAAATTTGTATGTTTGCCTTTTGCTTAACCTTATTGCATTTAGACGGTTACAGCAGAAAATGTTGACAACTGTTGACTAGGACTGGCTCAAGTCTACCTTGATTGGGTAAATGGTTTACAATATGATATTCTTGGAAAACGACTATGTTTGGTTTAGTTAGGGAAAGAAAATCTACAATAATAAACTAAACTATAAACTAAACTAATAATTAACGGTACAATAAAACTAAATTTGTATTAAATATTGTTCAACCAAAGAACCTGGATGCGACCAATATATTTTCTAGTCTAATAGCCATATTTACAGTGAATTTTACTATTTTTATGGGTAAACGCCTAATATAAATATATTGCCCTTTAAGTCATTCAATATTATAATGAACATTTAGTAGTTTTAAATATTACTATTGGTTAACAGTTAACATATTTGAAATCTGATCCAAATATTGTGTAAATGTGAAGACCTATATAAAATTATAAACACACAATATCCAGAAACAGAAACATCAGGTTTTTCTGCGCCCTGTCCAAGGAAACTCTTTGCGCACTGTAAAGCATGAAATCTCCGCGTGCACCAACATTTTGGAAATTACGCAAGTGCAGCTGACTCGTGAAATTTTCATGCACACGAATGTTTTGCTTTTTAAATGACTACTCGACTCATTCGCGAAATTTTCATGGCGCGAAAAAGGCCGAAGTCGGTGATTCACGAAATGTTTAATGCCGCGAACATTTCATGCTTTACAGTATATAACACACACAAAGAACAGATTTGTCTGTGCCCTATCCAATGAGTCTTATCCTTGCAAAAGGTCTCCCCTAATCACATTTGGTGAATCTAAATGGATTACAGTAAACCGTATGTGGGTTTTCATACCAATTTGTAATAACCCATTTGGTGACGTCAAAATATGTAATACAACTATAACCATGTAATACAACTAAACCTTTGAAGTTACGCAATGAAATTAGAGTATGCTTCTGGGACACCCTATATGTGAGCACAATATATCTCACATTCTTATTCTAAATATGGATGCTTGAATCCTTTAAGGGGCATTGAGAGATACGTATGGGAGTGCGCCCTCAATTATCCTGGAAATCAGGTTTTTTTGCATCGAAGTAATACTTAGGCATATACTAACTACCATCTGAAACAGTTTACCAACATTCGCCGTTTATCATATAAAATTTCATGATTTTCTTAGTTTCGATATGATCATATCGAAACTAAGGTGCTGAATTCGGAAGTTATGCTAAGTTTTACTCACGGACTTTCACGGCAAATCTCAACCCGGAAGTGCCGTTATTTGCTTAGTTTGGCATGAAGGCGATGTCGGAATTGTATGAAATTTTGGATTTGGGCTATGTTGATGATTATCTTTACGTTTTTTTCTCATTTAGTATATCGATACATCTCTCAATGCCCCTTTAATGCATATACATGTAGGAAATATTAATTAATCTGATAACGCCGATCTACTAGCACTGGCCTTTTGAGTTCTTTCCGAAGACGCTGCCAAAATAAACGCTGCCCAATCCCGTCATTTGGCCATTTGAGACATCGTATTTTGCAGAATAGCTGCCTCAATATCAGAGTCATCTTATCGTTTGGAATGTCTTCCAGTACGATAAAGATCAAGACATTACGACCTTCTTCCAGAAACCTTTGGTGAGCCATACTCAACTGGAAGTAGCACCAGTTGTTTTCAACGAAGCGAGGAGAGAGAATTACCAGGGATTTGCGGCTTCTTTGGATACACACGGAGACTGCGTTAATCAGCAGACGCCCAGCAGGGACATCTCTACCCCTAAGACAAAGTCTGAAGCGTTCCTGACCTTCCTCAATATTTGGCAAAAGCTCTCTGTCTACCCAATCTTCATCGTCCTCGTGATATGCGACGTATGCATCAAAACGAGGGATTCCGTTCTCGTCATCCTGATCGATATCGTCATCATCGTTGTCGATGTAATTGTGATAACGCTTTCTTCGGTTGAACAGGAGGAATAATCCATACTGAATATGCCAGTGATATCGTACTCCCAAAATAGCTACCAGAATCAGAATAAAGGCGCATGGAATGCTTATGGACAGGTATATCCATAAGGGTGATCTGCAGTCTAAATTGATCGATGTGATGCTCAATCCTTTCATTGAATCCGGCGTCAAACATTGGTATGCTGTTGTGGGAGGTGCGCCTCCATCTGTTTCAAGATAAACGGCATCATCTCTGAGAATCCATCTTCTGAACGGCTCCACGCTACAATTGCATACATACACATTGTCTTGAAGAGCTAGAAAATCCAGGTATGGATGATATGATTTCAATAAAGATACCTCGGGGACAACAGTAATTTTGTTTCCGTTTAAACGCAATGTCTGTAAGTGTTTAAGGTACTGTAGATTCTTCACTGATGTCAGCTTATTGTCTGCTAAATTAAGATAGGTCAGATTGCTCAGGAACATGGCATCCATTTCATCAATCTCCGCAATTTGGTTAGAACTCAAGTCTAAATCTTTCAGGTTAGGAGCATGTATCCTTATTTGCTTTAAAGATGTAAGCGGTTGATAAAACATCATGGGAAGAGCAATTTCAACCTGCTTCAAGTATAGAGTAATTAAATGAGGCAAAAAGACATTATAAGTGCGAAATCCAAAGCTACTCTGCGACAGATTTAAGATGACCAGATTAGGACAAGAATTTGTAATAACAGGGTGACCAGTAGCTCCAGATAAATCCATTTCATACAATTGAGGTGCCATATCACACAAGACGTCAATGAAGCTATAGAAACTCGTACAGTCGACCATCTTGATAATCTTCAAATTTGGAAGCGATGGACAGGGACGGTACGGAGGATCATAATTCAGATCGTTGTACGACAGGTCCAAATAGGTAAGAGAAGATAACAGTGAACAAAACGGATGAGGAAGAGTATAATCTATGAGATTATTTGTAAGTTGCAAGTGTCGAAGATGTTTGAATACATTCAATGCCTTTGTGGTGAACACATCAATTTTCACATCTATATACAGTTCTTCTACAGTATCTAATCCCTTGAAGGTATTCAGAGGTAATGTATGGTTCAAAACATTACCAATAATTGTCAGTTTGCGAAGATTGGGAAACCAGGAGAATGGTGACCCTTCTATCTGCAAATCATCATGTACGATGATATTAAGGTCGCGCAATGATGCGCTCCATGTTGCCCACCGCGCAAAGGTCGTCGAGTTTAAAGCAAACGAAGGAGATTCTACCACATCAACTACCAGTGTCAATTCCTCAAGTGGTGAATCAATGGTGCTCAATAATGGGTCAATCACATCCATAAAATGACAGTGAAAACTGGTGAGATTTTTCAGGTGCTCAAATGAAGATGCATATGGATTTATGGATGAATCATAAATCAAATTCTTCAAAGGAATTCTCTGGAAACATTTTTCAAAAGGAAAACTTGGATACGTCCAGATATCCAAAGAGTGCAGTGAATCAAGCATGCATAAGGAATCTAGCCAATCAGGAACCTTACAGCAAACATCAAGTTTAAGATCTGTGAGCTGATCCAGTCCAGCAAACAGACTATTTGCATTAATGCAGTCAGAAAGAACGCGCAAACTCAGAACATGCAGGGATTGAAGCTCACTCAAAGGTGTGCCGATAACATCGGACAGATATCCCAAACACGTCATGTTCAGTAACTCCAGGCTTTTTAATCCAATAAATGTGGCATCATCAATGCTAGTTATCCCAGTCTTTGCAAGGCTGAGTTCCTGCAGTAAGGTGAGATCTCGAAAAGGCGATCCGGATATGTTCTCCAGTGCATTATAAGACAAATCAAGAAGTTTCAGCTTGTGAAGACCATGGAAAGCATTATCCAGTAGGTATGGCAATTTGTTATGACTAAGATCGAGCCTCTCCAGTAAGCCACCATGTGGCAGTGGCGGTATGCTGATTAGCTTTCTATGCTTGCAATCCAAGCTGGTGCGATTGTACAATTTACAGGGTAAGGTACTATTCGGGTAGACATAACTGTTGGAATCAATCGTAGCTTTGCAGAATTGACTAAGAAGAGATAAGCCGATGATGATCATCCATGAAAAAGCCATGTTTAATTGTATCGGGTCTATCACAGATTCTGTACTAGAGAACAGTGACCGAGTGCTTCGGTAGAACTGGTTTATATACAGCGTGTCCAAAAAACTGGGTCCAAAAACCGGAGGGCTTATAATAATATAACTAGTAATATAGGAAACATAGCTGCACAATATTAAGGGATATGAAAGTAAATATATCTGAAATGAATTGGTGAAATTATGAGACCAATTGGATATTAGGTTTTTGAAATACAAAGCTTTTAATATAACGTGGTCAGAACCCGTTTTTTCCGATTTTGCCCATGAATCGTCCATGCCTTGTATTTGCGCATCGTACTGACTTCATCAAGTTTTGCCTTTGACTTTATTATTACTCAGGAAATTTGTCTTAAGGGTGATTAAAAAGTGTATATACCTTTTCATATGCTAAATATTGATCCAAAATACCTGTAATTTAAACCTTTTTTACCAACCATAAGTTATTTCGGAGAATATAAACACCCTACAGGGAAAACTTACACACAATGCAGAGATGCAACGCATGGGGTGTTTATTGTTAAATTGGAAAAAATGGGATCTGACCACGCTGTATTGAAAGCTTTGTATTTCAAATATTTGCTATTTAATTGGTCTCACAACTTTACCAGTGGACGTCAGGTATGTTAATCTTTATCGCCCTAAATAAGAAACAGCTAAGTTTCCTACTTTTTAAGTTATAAGCTCTGCAGTTTTTGGACCCAGTTTTTTGGGACACGCTGTATATATATAAATTAGCTGACGGCAAGGAGTGAAATTCCCAGGTATGAAAACAAAACCTCCCTTGTTTGCTTGGTGAACAGGAAACAGATTGAATGGCACAAGGCAATAATAACCAACACTCTAAAGGAGGAACATCCTGCCTTAATAGCTATATGTTGCAAAACATCTTGCATTACAGGAATTCCTACCAGGGATATGAACCCTACATGGAGGTTTTTGATCACAAGAACCAACATGCAGAGATTAGTCATTTGTTAGTTTTTGGTAAATAGACATTATTTTTAAAATTGGTAACAATGTGATTTGGGATGATAAAAGTGTGTTTTGTTTGCCTTTTTTATTGCGCTATAGCACATTATCACCACATGGAAAAATTAAACAAGGAAACATTGATCTGTTTGTGCCTCATGTCGGGCATTAAGAAGGAAACACATTTTATTTCCTACAACATACAACAGGCATTATGAATGTGACATAATCTAGCTCTACATTTATTTTAAACCACGGATGTTCACAACGTCGTGCCCGATGCGGTCGCCCAGGCGACACCACCCCCCAGTAATTACCACGGAGTAAAAGTTCTGTTCATCCAAAATAAGAATTCAGCTAGATTACATTTATTTTAACCACGATATTCACAGAGACTACCTAGAAGTAAAAGCTGTGTTTATCAAAATAAATTGTTTAATTCATACAACATGCCTTTGTGAATGTATCCAAATTCAGCCTGATTACATTTCTTTTAAACCCGGATGTTCACAACATCTTTGTGTTTCATCCCAAATAATTAGTTTACTCTTCTTCACCGCTGGATCACCTGTGTATAAACATTTCAACTCGTTCGCCTGAAGTAACTACTCAAACGGTCACCAACCCCCCAGTGAATACCTAGGAATTACATTGATTTGTTATACTACATTAACCTGCCACGGATTTGAGCAAATGATATATGGTAAAATGAAATGGCTGAACCTTTCTTATCATTATATTCTTTAATGAAACATAAGTTGGCTACTACGCGATTTACTTATTGTATTACATGTGTAATATATTTTTTAAAAGTGACATTTTATAAAATTCACAAAAAAACTGCTGTTCACGTGCCACCCTAACTGACGTGACTATAACCTCATGGGAGTGGTGGGTGGGTAAAAATTTGACTGCTCCTTTCTCAATGCTATCTTGACAGAGAATGAAATTTACGCCAAACCAAACATGGCGGCCTAACCCATAAAGCCTCTGATTGGTCTACAATCTATCTTGACCCCCAATTTCATTGGTCCTTACCGTAATGCCCCCAAACAACACAATAACATTAGCAACGGAACCTACCATTTTTCCAGAGGTGATAATGTTTGGTTTCAATGGACGGGCCATGGAAACTGAATTTCCAGGGAGAGTATAATTGGAGAGGAAATTTGAATCGCAAAACTGAAGCCTCCTATATATGGACATGTGGGGGTGAGTATGCGCGATGTAACTCTTGAAATGAGGGCGCTATCTTGACAACGCTATGATTGACAGCACGAAAGTCCTTAAAAGGGACATTTAGACGCGCAATGTAACTCTTAGAATGGGGGTGCTAGCACACTAGAGGTTTTTACAGGCTTCAATCTCGGCAATGGGAATCTGTGTACAGTGGCACCGGCCTGACATTTCCCTATAGGTAAGACACATGGTGTCCCAGAGTCTTTTATACAGTGTTTGAAGAAAAAAAATTGAAAATACGAAAAACACATTGCAGTTCAAATCTTATACCAGCAATATAATGGGGAGCATTATGTTTCCTACTTTGTCTATTTCATCAAGATATCTTTATCCGTTCCGATATGGCATGACATTTTTGACTCACACCAAACTTTAAAACTACTGTTTAAGAAAGCGTGGTGTAAATCACTCAAGTTGAGCAATTTCCTCACACCATTAAGATATTTTACATCTACATCTTTTATAACTCAATAATGTTGCCTTAAGCAATATCTAATTGAGAAACAATGTAATGGCACAAGTTAAGTTAACACATAATCAAGAACAAAAACTGACACAAAAGATGGAGAATAAAACCCTAAACTGCACTTGAAACAGCTGTTTTGAATCCCTGGGTACTGACTGCATTTATAACATTTGGGTGGAGGTCATTCCAATCTGATACGGTACGTGGGAAAAAACTATACTTATATACATTCTTGTTGGCTTTCATGATTCGGAACTTTGCCGGATGGTACTGTCTTGTGCTACTGACAGTTTGGCGTTGAATATAGTCGGGAATTGGTATGGCAATAGATTTGTTTTGTATTTTGAACATATTGATCAGGCGACTTTGTTTTCTACGTTGTTCCAGTGTTGGCCATGCAAGTTGTTTCAAAATCTGAGTCATGGATCCTTGCGCCCTGCTATAGTTTTTAGTGACGAACCGAGCAGCTCTATGCTGTACCATTTCTAGGCGTTGGATATCCGTGGTGACAAATGGATCCCATACAGCAGAAGCAAACTCTAAATAGGGTCTCACGAGTGTGAAGTACAGCTGTTCTTGCTTCATTAAACACCACAAACAGTTGACATAATAACCTATGTACTGGAAACCTGGGGGGGGGGTCGCGCGGTACTTGCCTAATACGGTATACGGGGATGTGCCGCTCTAATGGGTCGCTTTTTTTGCAAAAAATCCCTAAACATGGGGTATGATTTTGTGCTGGAAAAGCCCTAATAATGGGGTCACTTTTTACAAATTGGTCTATTTTCATGAACATTTGGTCTATTTTCGCGAAAATGTGCGAAAATTGAGCCAATTTCCCCTATAATTTGCGAAAATTTGGTCTATAATGAATCAAAATTCTTAAAAATGGATACCATCTTTTACAAAATCACCCTTAGAAATGGGTAGGGGTTTTGAATCTCCAGCCACACACCCCCAACCAAACCAAATCCGAGTACCCCCCCCCCCCCCCCTACCCCCGGACTGGAAATTAAAATTACCTGCATATTATCATTCCATTCATGTGGCTTTTGCAAAAAAGCTTTCACTTATTACATTGTATCCACAACACTAATGATGTTCATAATGATTATTTCAATCTGAAATTTAAAAATAATTCACCATGAAAAATACTTTTCTTCACTAATCTCTCCCTCTCTCGTTCCTTTCAATCTATTACATAAGCTCATTAGGCTTAAAAAAACTATGAAGGTTGGATTGCCCTTTCACCTCAATTTCTTTGGGGGTCGGTAGGTTTATTTTTTTTTTTTTTAGATTCCAAAGAATGACCAAATCACACTGGAATACACTGAGGTTTATAATTTAACTAATTTTTTATATTAAAAAGACAAAGGTCTGGTGGCGTGGATGATAAATATTTCAGAGTGGGGTCACATTATAGGGGTCAATTGAGGTCATTTAGGTGACAAATTTGTAATTTCTAAAAAAAAAAGAGTTAAAAAATCCCCTCTTTTTTCAATTTTAAAAAAAAAAAAAATGCGACTGAGTTTTCACGATTTTTAAGGTCGGTCGGGAAACGGCAATCCAACATCTTATTTTTGTTGGCCTTTTACGACGCATGAATATATAAGTGCAGTTTTACAGTTTCGAAAACTTTCTTCTCTACTTAGGCAACACAGATAGCTGTTATTGTAAATTTGATACCAAAATAATTCTACAAGTTTTCTCTATCCAATATGTTTCCAGTTTTATACTGCAAATTATTTTAGCGGAGATATAAAACAAACTAAAATAAACTGTCGGACTCTGCGCCAACAACTTATTTTTACTCTAAATGCACTCTAAAACCATGATTTTGAGGTAATTAGGAATCGTATCGCTCTGTTACTTGAAATATATTCATGATTTATGATCCGAAATGTAAATCTGCAAGAAAATCTACTTTCTAAAAAAAATCATGAATAGAGGGCGCTCCCTGGAAAATATCACATAATATGCCTTTAATGAATCTTACTTTCGGGAGCTTGAAGATGAAAGGAAAATAGTTATTGCCGACGCTTTGGAACCCGACTGTTCATTTTGACAAAATTAGGAACCAGCGCGATGCAGGGGGTAACTCTCGAGCTGCCGTTAGTCAATTTCTTAATTAATAACCAACAGACAGGAACATAATGAAATGAAGTAAGCAATCACTCATGCGAATCGATTTAATAAAAATTAATCAATTTAAGGAATCTGAACACTGATTAAGAAGTAATTATAATATCATTGCTCTGTAGACATTAATTTGTTTAATGTTCAAACGATAAATCATCATATTGTAGACATTTATTATTACTTTTATGAACAATAAGCCTGTTCAGACGGTCACTAGTCTTGAGCTTAAAATCTACCGCTAATTCAGAGTGCCTGTCCAGGCGACAATCTTAGCCCCGGTATTGTGGCACGACCTACCTGGCTGGCGGGCTGGATCAAATGTGACGCGATCAAGAGGAATGAGTCGGATGTCGGGGAATCCCAAATTGAGATATGGCCAATTCAAAATGGCGGCTTACATAAGTTTTGATGGAAATTCATGTATACAATTTGACATAACTTTGGAACAAAACGTCGTATCGACATGGGGTTTTCAGTTTCTGAAAGCTCTAGGTGTCTTCTTTAAAACTGTATTAAAAACTCATTTTCGACCAGGGTCGACATCCGACTCATTCCTCTTGATCGCGTCACAAATGGTGAGGACAAACTTACATTTTTTCAAGCTTCCTAGTAACAGCAATCAGAGTTATTTATAGATGTCATACTTTCATGTGGCCTGGGTTCGATCCCCGGGGTTGGCGCAGCCTGATCCCCCCCCCCCCCCAACGAAAAAAACCAATTTTTCTCCCCTGATAGTTTTATTCCCCAAAGCATCAAGGTTAAGAGATACATGTGTGAACAAGTGTTGGGTCAGCACAGGTGTAAACTTGAGGTGATACGCCTAGTTTATGCACACAATTTGGTATGATTGCAGATTGTGACCAACACACAGACAAAAAACTCAAGATGTTTGGCCAGTGTGAACAGATCAGAAGATGATGAGATATATAGATCATCACCAATTACAATTCATTATTCAAGATTGCTATGGAGAGAGTAAATTCATGTAGCATTAATGGTTTTTTTATCATGATTAATTAAACTGTTGTTAAAATCCTGCTTGTTGTATTCTGAATATAAATCATAAATCAAATAACCAGGATACAGTGCAGTCGTCGTGTCAGGTTTTTACGGAACATTTGGACAATGAAGTTTTGGAAAATATATGTTTTGACTCTAGTTGGTATGTATTACTAAACACTTACAATACATTTTTAACATTAAAGAAGGTGTCCGGTAAGCAAAACATTGTGCATTATATGTTTGAAAGAGAATTATCGCGCCCAAATCACGTAGTAATATAGAACAAAACATCATACTTATCATAAAAATGAATAAAAAACTGCCATCTCTCAACATGCCATTTTTAAAATTCGCGGCAATCGAAAGTCCCGGCATCAATGAAGTCATAGTTATACAATGCACTTGCGTAAATTTGAGCACCAATAACCATGACGTCATTGATCCCGGGACTTTCGATCACCGCGAATTTTAAAAATGGCATGTTGAGAGATGGCAGTTTTTTATTCATTTTTATGATAAGTATGATGTTTTGTTCTATATAACTTCGTGATTTGGGCTTGATAATTATTTTACTAACATATAATGCACAATGTTGTGCTTGCTGGACACTTTCTTTAACTCTAACCTATTCGGGGGATTTGTGGCAATCAAGCAAACACTTACAGGGCGAAACACGGGACAGACTTAGTACAGAAAAAGTGGTTTGTGCCGCCCTCTGGAATAGAACCTGGTCCGCCCCGGCCAGAGTCCAGGTAATCGTGCATCACGCTATGGGGGTCATGCTCCAATAATTTAATTTTCAGAGCCTATATGTACCTTTGCGTGATTGCGCAATGAGATTGGGGAATGGGTCCACTGGCGCGGTGCTTATGTTGGGTTCTGTTGGATTTGGTGGTGTAAGGGTTAATGGGTCTTATATTACAAAATTCATCAAATCGTGTTGGGACTTATTTTGTTTACAGGTAGTACCTTACTACATGATACAATAGGAGATGTCTGCTATGTCGGACAGGGTCAATTAGCAAACCACAACAAATTCAAATGGACATTGACCATGCTGGATCCTTGTCACTGTACTAGTCTGAGGATGACAGGAAAACATGGCGATATTCTGGTGTCAGATGACATTAACAAAATAAGGAGACTGTTCCATGCGAATTGCAAGATACCAGGTATGTATAGGCATGATAATGCTATTAATCAGGGAGGTTTAGAAAACCACAACAAAGTGTTATGTTGGACAGGGAGTCTAGGAAACACAACAAATTCAAATGGACATTGACCAGTCTGGATCCTTGTCACTGTACTAGTCTAAGGATGACAGGAAACCATGGTGATAATCTGGTGTCAGATGACATCAACCAAATAAGGAGAATGTTCCATGCGAATTGCAAGATACCAGGTATGTATGGCAAATTTTGCAGAGGCGAAATATTCGACAGTGGCCCTCAACCGCAAGAAATTGCAAAATTTGCAGAGTCCAGAGTTATGTATAATTTACTCAAACTGGGCAATAACCCTACTACTTTTCAAAAAATCCGGGACAACATCACCAAATTGTCTATTCTATCATCTTTCTCAATACTCAAAATTTGCTCACAAGGAACCCACATGGGACAATTATCCAACTCTCAACATGCATACTGCTGGGCAGGTCCCTTTAATATGGTTATCTACGAGGGTCATTCAATAAGTTCTACCATCTACCTCATAACTTTATTATTATATAAGCCAGTCTTATGAAATATCACACAATTGTAGCTTGGAACCTCAGCTACAAATACATTGTAAATTGATCTGAGTACTGGTTGTACTTTTCTGGAGATGCAGTGAAAACCAAAGTTACATTTAGTGTGATGGAAACGGATGAAAAACAGCGAAATGTGCTATTCATTAGGCTTTATATTATAAGAGGCAAAACATACCTATCGGTCAATTACAACCGCTCTAAATATCAGATATATCTTTAACAGACCATAAACAGTGAAGGTGACTGATTTCTTTGGAAAGAGTATGCCCTCTGAATAACCAGAACCAGATCAGGACAACCATAAGTTTATCCCTCCCCTAGAGCACCCTGCAAAAAGCATATTTAACATGCATAAGCTTAAAGCGATTGTCAATATACCGGACTAAATAGAGGGACTACAAGTCTGCCAAAGAGATGATTTTCTATCATTGATTATTCTGAAGATTGCACATAATGAAAACTAATACAGTGACTATTATGTTAAAGATTTAACATACGAGGTATCACTATGGCTTGAGTTGTAATAACAAAAATTAGACTGATTATCAGTATTCCAGTATGCCAAAGGCATAGCAATACATTTGAGTTGATTTTACACTATGTGCAAGCCTACAAGAGTTAATATTGCGTACAATCTGATTCATACATGATAATACTTTAATCAGTGGCGTAGCTCGGGGGGAGGTGGCAGTTGCTCCCCCTGACAGAATTGGTTGTGCCCTCGCCCCCCTTTGTTCCCTCGCCCCACTCTACGGATTTAGTTCTTATATGCATTATAACCATTTAAAAATTACCATTTTTCGCCGGGTTTTTATAAATAAAGGAAAATGTTATAGAAAAAAATGATTAAAACCCGGATAATTGACTGTGCGATTTTTTTTTTTTGACCGTGCGAAATTTTTTGACCTCTCACCACCCCCCCCCCACTTACGTGAAATTCACGAGGTGACTAAATGGGAAAAAAATTGGGGCAACCTTTTACGAAAATTTCAAAATCTTGCCCCCCCCCCCTGAAAAAAATCCTAGCTACGCCACTGACTTTAATTTTATCAGATACCATTAATTGATTTCCATTTTCAGTATCAAAATCATGCTCTTATATCTAACCATATAATACGAAAAAAACCTCGAAAAATATGCATTTATTTTTAGGGTAATTTTCCGTTTCCGTTGTCCAACATCTATCTCCAGCTTTGACCGCATCATTTCAAAAGTAAAACAGATATCAATACTCATTTACTATAAATGTGTAGCTATGATTCAGAGCTATAATCATGACAAATGTCATGAGACTGACATTTATATTAGCAATGTTATGAGGGAGGAGGTAGAACTTATTGAATGACCCTCGTATTTTAATGTTTTAACACGTCTGTTTTGTTTTTGTTTTCACTGTTGTTTTCAGCATTATTTTCCCCACTATCCCTGCGTTCGTCCACCTAAATGGGATTTCCTTTATTGTTGTGTATCGATGCTAATAAAGTGATGTGAAATAAAATAATCATCAGACAGGGAAGCTTCATAGGCAACGAAAAAAAGAAACCATGTTCACAGGCCTCGAAATAAGGAGGGCCCTCGGGTTAAAAGCCCTTAAAAATAGTGAGGACCCTTGACTCTTCTATCATAGGGGTCCTCAGGACCCAACAAAAATAAAATACATACAGAAAATTGTGTGCATTTTTTTAAACAAAAGATGTTGCTGATGACATATCCTATGATGTAGTACTTTAATATTAACAGTGCCAGGGTTTAAAATATGGGGAATCCACATTATGTTATGATTGTATACATGTTATCCAGCATCTTGAATCCAAAACTAGCCCCACCCATGTCGAATTTCAAATGTTTTTGGACCCTTGATTAGGCTTTGATTTTTGTTCTTATTTTGAGGCCTGCATGTTCAACGGGTCCGACCGACCCATTTTTAAGAAATCGGTGAATAAAATATTCACATGCAAACGAATACTGACCCAAATAATTTGTCAAAATACGGCAAGATTATACAGGTCTGTTTAGTTTTTACAGTCATTTTCAAGGGGAAAAAAGGTTAAAAAAAGGAAAAGGAAAAGACCCCACCAACCGACCCATCCTGAGGGGTCCGTTTGCCCGATAAACAGGGTTTCTGATCTTCGTCGCCTTAGCAAGACACAACAGAGTCAAATGAAAATGGAAACAAGGGGGCTTAAACTCCGTACTTGTGCATTGAACAGAATTTGGCTGAAAAGGACAAAATACAAAACAAAAACTGAAATTATATTTTGTGATGTGAGTCCCTTGAAAGTTCAAATATTGTTTTTAGTAAGTGTCATATTCAGTTCAATTGCTTTCTATTACAGCTACTTGGAAGTACATTGAAGAATGGAGTCAATGTAGTGTAACATGTGATGGTGGCACACAGACTCGTACACAGTCTTGTGTGAATTCAGATAACAGCCCAGCTGAGAGACAATGTGCAGGCCATGCCCAAACTGAGACGCGAGCATGCAACATGAATCAATGTTGTAAGTAAAATATATACAACAGTAATACCGAAAAAAGAAATTAACCTAGAAGGGCGCCCTGTATCATTTATGGACGACCACTTCAGCAATGGTCCAAATAGCCCTTCACACTACAGTTATTTAGTTCAATATAAATTTGAATATATACTCAAACTGTGCAATAACCCTACTACTTTTCAAAAATTCCGGGATAATATCACCAAATTGTCTATTCTATCATCTTTCTCAATATTCAAAATTGGGACAATTATCTAACTCTCTAACTCTTTTATATGGTTATCTATTTTAATGTTTTTAAAACAAAAACAAAACAGACATGATGTGGCACTCTATCAATTGTTTTCTATTACAGCTACTTGGGTGTACATTGAAGAATGGAGTCAATGCAGTGTAACATGTGATGGAGGCACTCAGACTCGTACACAGTCTTGTGTGAATTCAGACAACAGCCCAGCTGATGGACAATGTGCACGCCATGCCCAAACTGAGACGCGAGCATGCAACAAGAATCAATGTCGTAAGTCAAATATACACAATATACAACAGTAATACTGAAAAAAGAAATTGATGAAAAAGGGCGAACTGTATCATTTATGGACGGACCACTTCATCAATGGAAAATACAAATAAATTTATAAATATTTCTCTTCATGAAGGCATCGAGTAACTTCGAAATACAAAACAAAACAAAACAGATATAATTTGTGATGTAAGGAGTCTTTTGAATAGTCAAATTTTGTTTAAGTGTCATAATCAGTTTGAAAATGTCTATATATCTATCGATTCAAATCTTATAATGATTGTGAGTAAACTCTTTACATTTTATTCAAGACAAATTTGTTTCGTGTTGGCTTTCACCCACACTCGTCAGTTGAATAATAAATAATAATAAATATGATTACAACCAGTAGAGTAGCGCGATGCGCACGCAAGCGGGTGTTGCATATACGCTGGATTAGATGAATACACACGCATACAAAATAAGATGCGTATAATTTCAAAATGCCAAGTACAAAGCCAAATTTATCTGAGGTTGCATAGCAGATGCTTTTTGCATAGCAGATGCTTTTTAAGATTAAAATCTTCTATTAAGAAGTAGTAATGTGTGGCACTCTATCAATCGCTTTCTATTTACAGCTACTTGGGTGTATCTTCAAGAATGGAGTACATGTACTGTGACATGTGATGGAGGCACTCAGACTCGTACACAGTCTTGTGTGAATTCAGACAACAGCCCAGGTGATGGACCATGTGCAGGCCATGCCCAAACTGAGACGCAAGCATGCAACATGAATCAATGTCGTAAGTTTAATTGAGAGTAATACCAAAAAAAAGAAATTGGCTCAAAAGGGCACCCCTGTATCATTTATGGACGACCATTTTAGCAATGGAAAATACAAATAAATGTATAAATATTTCTCTTTATAAAGGCATCAAAACAAATATAATTTGCGATGTGAGTCCCTTGAAAAGTCAAATATTGTTTAAGCGTCATATTCAGGTTGGTAGGGGGGAAGGGGGGGGGGAGCACTCATCATGTATAAAGGTTGTAATCATCAGTGTGAATCCTCTCTCAAAAACTACCCTTAACAGGGATTCTCAAAGAGAAAAAAAGTGACCCTTACAGACCCACTTTTTGCGCTTTTCAAGAATTTTTATTGTAGATTTTTTTTCTCAAACCTGTAAAATCAGCCGTTTTTTTGCCAAAAATCAGTCGAACATTTTTGTCCATATATTTTTAACAAAATTCCTGATTTTTGCAGATTTTGGTTACATTTTAGGTTAACAAAAATATAAAATTAAGAACCCGACTGGTCTGTCAGCCCATAAAACAGGGTGGTTTTTTTCCGACGCCTTAACAAGAATTATAGCTCGACGAATCATACTCATAGCAAAGGATACAGATCCTCAAGATGGAGTTTAGACTGAAATGAGGCTTAACCACTTTGGTGTATTTTTTAATGAAACCCTTGGCGCGGATTCAGGTTGAAAAGGACACCCTTATTCTCTGAAATTGGTGATTTTGATATCCTTAGCACCGTTCCGTGTTGTGTTCGAAAAAAAAGCACCCTTAATCCGCGTTTTCGTTCGTGCGGATGATTACAAAATTATACCTGACTGGCCCCAGGATACGAAGTACTAATTGGTGGCACTCTATCAATTGCTTTCTATTACAGCTACTTGGAAGTACATTGAAGAATGGAGTCATTGCAGTGTAACATGTGGAGGCACTCAGACTCGTACACAGTCTTGTGTGAATTCAGACAACAGCCCAGCTGATGATGGACAATGCTCTGGCAATGCCATGACTGAGACACAAGCATGCAACATGGATTTATGTCGTAAGTGTCATATTCAGTTTGAAAATGTAAATCTACAAATTAAAATCATGGGGGGGACGGGACACTCATGTATAAAAGTTGTAATCATCAGTCTGAATCCTCTCTCAAAAACTATCCTTAACACGGATTCTCAAAGAGAAAAAAAGTGACCCTTACAGACCCGACCGACCCACTTTTTGTGCTTTTCAAGAATTTTTATTGTAGATTTTTTTCTCAAACCTGTAAAATCAGCCGTTTTTTGCCAAAAATCTGTCGAACAATTTTTTCCACACATTTTTAACAAAATTCCTGATTTTTGCAGATTTTGGTGACATTTTAGGTAAAAAAAAGTTAAAATTAAAAACCTGACAGGTCTGTCAGTCCATAAAACAGGGAGGTTTTTTTCCAACGCCTTAACAAGAATTATAGCTCGACGAATCATACTCATAGCAAAGGATACAGATCCTCAAGATGGGGTTTAGACTGAAATGAGGCTTAACCATTTTTTTTTTTTACAATGAAACCCTTGGCGCGGATTCAGGTTGAAAAGGACACCCTTATTCTCTGAAATTGGTGATTTTGATATCCTTAGCACCATTCCGTGTTGTGTTCGGAAAAAAAGCACCCTTAATAATAATAATAATAATAATACACAGCATTTATTCAAGCGCTTGATACGTAAGATCTCCAAGCGCTTTACAATATAAATACAATAGGTAATTACATGATAAAATACACAATTTTCCACAAAATATGTTATAAAACTTAAAACTACAGACATTGAACCACAAGCCAGTAAAAATCCAGTGAACCAGCAACTGGTCATAATATGAAAAATCCGGCAATGAATCCGGTAGAATACAGATAAAAATTAAAAGGCACAACATATTTAAAAGACATCATTTATAGTATTTAAAAAGTCGTCACATTTAAAAAGTCATCACATTGCGAGGTGTCAACAATATGCACTTGTCAAGCAGTAACTGAACATGAGAAACCAATATTGCACTAATCTGTAGGATGTTTAAACATGTATGTTTTTAACAAGCGTTTGAATTCGGCAAGAGACTTGGCATTTCTAATCACGAGAGGAATGGTGTTCCATAGTTTTGGAGCAGCCACACTAAACGCCCTTCTGCCATAATGAATGGTTGACACCTCGCGATAAGATGTGTCAAATCCGTGTTTTCTTTCGTGCGGATGATTACAAAATTATACCTGACTGGCCCCAGGATACGAAGTACTAATTTGTGGCACTCTATCAATTGCTTTCTATTACAGCTACTTGGAAGTACATTGAAGAATGGGGTCATTGCAGTGTAACATGTGGAGGCACTCAGACTCGTACACAGTCTTGTGTGAATTCAGACAACAGCCCAGCTGAGAGACAATGTGCAGGCAAAGCCATGACTGAGACACAAGCATGCAACATTGATCTATGTTGTAAGTACACTTAATACACCATAAGGTGACAAATAACACTCTGTTCTATGGGCAAATGGAACTCTCAAGGTAGGATCTGTGGGTCAGATATTGCTTGCCAAAGAATACTAATCTCTAGAAGTTGCACTGCCCCCCAAATTCTAAATCTGACGCGAATTGTTATTGTGACATTCCACACTAATTAAAAATGCAACGTAAGCCCTTGCCCTGTGTTGTGCCATAAGTTTTGCATTTCGGTGGGTGCTGCACCCACACAGGAATCCTGAGATTATTATTTAAGCGTCATATTCAGTTTGAAAATGTAAATCTACAAGTTAAAATCATGGGGGGGGGGGGGGGGGACGACGACGGGGCACTCATGTATAAAAGTTGTAATCATCAGTGTGAATCCTCTCTCAAAAACTATCCTTAACACGGATTCTCAACGAAAAAAAAAGTGACCCGGGATCACAATTTTTGAGGAAAAAAACACCAACTAAATCTCCGGGAACCTGCCTGGATTCGATCCGGGGACCCTCCATTCTCAAGCTCCACGTCCCACCCACTAAGCCACGGCCCTCAGCTACACATTCGCGCAGTATACTGCGCTCACTATATAGGCTCGGTTGACTACGTCATCGAAAACCGGCGGCGCATGCGCTTGGAGAGTGACTTAGGATTAGCATTTTTAGCATTCAGGGGGTTAGGGTTAACAAGGATTATAGCTCGACGAATCATACTCATAGCAAAGGATACCGATCCTCAATATGGAGTTTAGACTGAAATGAGGCCTAACCATTTTTGGCTATTTTTACAATGATGACACATGACTATCGGCCCAAGAAACCATTGGCCCGGATTCAGGTTGAAAAGGACACCCTTATTCTCTGAAATTTGTGATTTTGATATCCTTAGCACGGGTCCGTGTTGTGTTCGAAAAAAAGCACCCTTAATTTGCGTTTTCGTTCCTGGGGATGATTACAACATTATACAACATTATACCCAGGATTAGAAGTACTAATTTGTGGCACTCTATCAATTGCTTTCTATTACAGCTACTTGGGTGTACCTTGAAGAATGGAGTACATGTACAGTAACATGTGACGGTGGCACTCAGACTCGTACACAGTCTTGTGTGAATTCAGATAACAGTCCAGCTGATGGACAATGTGCAGGCAATGCCCAAACTAAGTCGCAAAAATGCAACATGGATCTATGTTGTAAGTACACTTGATACACCATAAGGGTGAAGAAAAAAACCCCTGTTCTATGGGCAATTGGAACTCTCAAGATAGGGTCTGTGGGTCAGATAGTGCTTGCCAAAGAATACTAATCTCTAGAAGTTGCACTGGCTCCCAAATTCTAAATCTGATGTGAATTGTTATTGTGACATTCCACACTAATTAAAAATGCAACGCAAGCCCTTGTGCATGAAACTGCGCTGCGTTGTGCCATACGTTTTGCATATCGGTGGGGGCTGCACCCACACAGGAATCCCGGGTTCAAACCCTCAACCAAACTATATCATATTATGGCTGTTTTTTTGTAACATACACACCCCTGCAGCGTTCATAGATTACCTCGCCGGATCTGAACAAAAGAAAAGCCCCTAGGCTATCTATATATATTCTGTAGACTTATGGGATACACACTTATGCTACTGTGACTATACTCTGTTTGGCCATCTCGAGACAGTGACGTAACCGCGTATTCTACTAATTGCATCACATAACGCGCGCGCATACCCGCGGCGCTGGCGTACAAACACGAGCGTTGAAAGGCGGAAGATACACACGCGTGCGTAAAAGCTGCGCCTGTTCAGTTACGTCACTGTCTCGAGATGGCCAAACAGAGTATAGGCCCAATATGTGTCAAGGTTTGGTGATAAGGAAGAAGAATTCTGATTTGGCAATGAAACTATTCAAACACTGAGTCCTCTTGGCAATGAAACTATTCAAACACTGAGTCCTCCATCATGTTCAAAACATTGTTTAATTAATTTATAATACTCTTTCTATCATTATAGATCCAAAGGATTGCTCTGACCTTAAGAATATTAATACTGGTGCCCATGATATATACCTTAATGGCTCACAGGTGCCTACCAAAGTGTGGTGTGATATGGACACAGATGGTGGAGGTTGGACGGTGAGTTATTCCTATGATATTGTCATTTACCTAGCAATCATATTTTACCAATAGACCAGTAATTCTATAACAAATCGGTTAGGACAGATAACCCTAACCCTCCAACACCACACAGAACAACAAGGCCAGCAGCACTTCTAGGTGTGCACACATAACTCAAACTAAACCCCGCATATAGGGTGCTGGAAAATTTAGCCTGGCAAGCCCAGCACTCGCGGTGTCGTGGTAGTTTGACTCACCTGTCACGCCGGCAACCCAGGTTCAATTCCCGGGTGTAGCGGATATAGGTTTTTTTTGGTCCCCCACTTAAGGTGCGTTCATACTTGCGTCGTCGCGTATCGGTCGACGTAAACAGACAAAAGTTAACATTGCTTCAACTCGCGCACCGATATCCGTCGACGTCGGCCGATGCGCAACGACGTGAGTATGAACGCACCTTTAACCCCCTCCCCCTGTTCTTCAATCTATCCCCACTATGCTACGGTTCTAGGGTTAGGGTTAATGTAGGACATTTATTCAGACACACACTCTTAGTCTTAGCAGTTTTTATCCATAACCAGAAAGCAGGAAGCTAAAATATGGAGAGTGCATTGAAAGTGTCTAATTGCACTATGTGTTTTGATTCACTGTTCACACAGCACAGGTTTGCCAATTTTTACTGTAGGTTAGAACAAACTTATTGACAAGGTTTAATTTGCTGGAATTATATAAAAAGAAAAAAGTATGCACAAAATTGCAAATTCTGATTAGCATTGTTGTGTATATGAATTAAGTCAATACATGCATATGTTTTGATAACGTTGATGCTCATAATAGCACTCCCATACAGAGTTGTGCCATTATTCACACATCAACATCAGTGTGTGTGCATTGATTGCTCTAATTTTCCTTAAAACAACTCTTACGCATTTATTGACCTATAAATATCTGCAGGTATTTCAGCGCCGTCAAGATGGGTCGGTGAATTTCTACCGCAACTGGACCGAATACGCATCAGGGTTTGGTGATGTGGAAGGAGAATTCTGGCTTGGCAATGAAAATATTCATAAAATCTCCACTATGTCTGGAAAGACGTACAACTTAAGAATAGACTTGGACGATGGCAATAACACAAGATTTGCCATGTATGACAGCTTTAACATAACTGGTTCCGAGGATAACTACAGACTCAAGTTAGGAACCTTCATGGAAGTTAGCAATGTTGGTGAGTAATAAATAAAAAATAATTACATCACGAAATGATATCAAATGTGTATTTTTTGTTTTTGTCTGGAATTAATTTCAAAAAGATCCACCCTTTGCTAATTTTGAAATTTAATATGCAATTTCAAAGTTTATTATATATAGATTTATACACAAATTAAATATATTTGCCCATTTTTATGTTCACAGCAGCTGCTTAAATATTCTGGTTCCCTGTATTAATGCACTCCATACAACTCATCCATAGATGCAGATACACGCTAATCATCAGAGATGTGACTGAGTGATTGAGAGATTTCCTGAAAAATTGCGAAGGGCGAAGCGAGCGGAGCTCTCGCACCTCACGGCACGCGGTGTCAAAATTTTATAGGGGCTTGTCTGGAGAATAGGATATAGAGTATCATCCCCCTAAAAAAACATGTTTGACTCTTTTTATGCTGAAATATCATCATCCGATTCCGGAAATGCAAAAATCCGGGGTTTTTTATGGCCTAATTTCCGGAAAAATCACATCTCTGAATCATGTCATCTCAGTGATTTGCTGGCATAAAAGTCATGCATATGACATACAATAATCCACAATAAATTTGGTCAGTGCCAGTATCATGCTTAGAACAAAAACAAATTAGCTGATGGCACAAAATACACTGTGAGTAATGGAGAATAAAGCCTATACTTGCACCTATGGAGGAGTTGGCGCAGGGATCCATGGCAGGCTTCTCGTTACATTGCGTTTTCGCGTCTGGGGACGCAATATTTTTGCTAAAAAGGCAGTACATTTTAAACTGGACTTTTTATCGGTCCAGCTGGACGCAATAAAAAAATTAATCGTGTGTCAAGATAATTTTGCATGTGTAAGCTTACATATATTTGAAAGTCATTTATTTACTTATCTTTCTCTTTACAAACAACAAAATAAATAGAGAAGACAATGTTTGGACATTTCAGCGCTGTTTAACCACTTCGTATCCGATTCCGAAGTCACAATTCGCAAATAACATTTTTGACTTGGACCCCATCATTTCTTCTCGGACCCCATCATTTTGAGAATTGGTAGATTATGGGGTCCACTGGACCCCATAATATTTTTACCTAACGAGAAGCCTGATCCATGGTGCAGGGAACCAGGAGACTGCTTGAAGTGCAAAAATGTAAATGTTTACAATAATCTTATAGCTAAATTAAACTACGTTTTACCCATTAGGAGATGGTATGACCTATCATTCCAAGGGTCAGCAATTTTCAACCTATGACAAAGATAATGATGATACTATCTACCAAATTTGTGCACAGACGTACAAAGGAGGTTGGTGGTATGGCGGGTGTCTCGGTGCAAACTTGAATGGTTTGTATCTGTTTGGAGTTGAAAATCCACCGTATGCGGAGTCAGTGGTGTGGAAACCATGGAAGGGGTATTATTTCTCTTTGAAGAGATCATTTATGAAGATGCGTCCAGTGTAAAACTTTAGAGGAATACGATAAGCTTGCATTCACGTTAGCACAGACCGGATGCCTATCTCATGAAATTCTGCATTTCCTTGCTGAATTTATCTGATGGTTCTGTATATATATTTATGTAAATAGTTGTTATATTCCATGTATATATATTGTAAATAATTATGTATTTTTCTCTGTGAAATGAGGGCCTGCTTGGAAAGCAGTGCTTGACACTGAAGCTGTTTACCCTCAATAAAGAAAGATTAAATAATAAAATAAAATAAATAAATAAACTGGAGTTTTCTGGGTATATTTGATCTGTAAATACTGGCAAAGCAATGGCATACAGGGTGTCAAAATATTCATGTCCTAATTTAACAGATATTTAAAATCAGTTCAATTACAAAAATGAATACATTTGATGAAATGCACAGAAGGAACTCATTGTTAGCTATAACCTAAAATGTGATGCGATCTGTGAAAACCCGCCACATGTCGGGATTTTTCATATTGGAGATATTTATATCATAATAAAGCTGAATCTGTGCTGATTACAGAACTGTTTCGATCAATTTTCTACGATCAAAACAACAAAAGTTATGAGTGAATGATGATTGTGATGTCATAAAACGCTACAAAACAAGAAATCATGAAAACAGGCCATAAAAGATACATAGTTCAATAGAATAACATTATAAGGCTACTTAGAAAAGTGACTTAAGTAAGTGTTTGAAGGTGAAATTTCATAAAGGTGATGACACAAAGTAATAGAAATTAATGTTCTAAACAAAATCTTTAAAAAAAATAAAAAGATTTTTATTTTTTTAAATCTTTAAATTTTAAATTTTACCCATAATCCCTATTTCACATTTTGCGATATCCGACGGGTTTTCACAGATCGCATCACAAATGTGTTTAATTTAAATTGGTTATTCCAGACAACAGATATGTGCTTTACCCCAAATTATGTGAAATTTAATCTGTTCCACGGGACCACTACGAAAGCAACATTTTTTGCCGAATGAGGCCCAAGTTGATTCGTTGAGAGAAGGATAATTCAGTTTAAGACCATCATACTCTTATAATCAATGAAGTAATTGACCATTGTTTTTCCAAGAAGTAGGCCAAAATATTCCAAGCTTTTGAAAAAAATACTATGTCTTCTGCATTCTTCAGAGATGTGACTTCAAGCTTGAGGCAGAATTGTATTTCACAATCAATGGTATATATGCGCACTGACGCTGCCCTCAAAGGCATTAGCCAGAATGCGGTCTTGGCGTCATATGGACACCCTGTCGCGAAAATGGACTCCCTAATAAATGCTAAAGCCGTCCAATGGACGCTTTAATCTTTAATTTTTGTTGTTCAATATTTGTTCACAATTTGAACTCCAAACGGTGGGTATATGCTATTTTATGTCCAAAAACACTGTTTTTGGCTTAATATTTTAAATTTGGACCCATTTTTATTTATAATAGTTCGGAGCTCACAGCTTCTGATGCGGTCAATTTACACAGGAACGTGGACGCTCCGCTCGCGCTGCTCACTCCACTTTATTTTGGTCCCACTTTGGACACCCAACTTTCGAATCCTGCAGACGACGGTGGACACAAATGGCCGTTAATTTTGAATTTCCGTTGGTTTCAATGTAACAATGAATTTTGATTATATGACCCCATAAAATTCATCACATGTTGGAACTAAATTATTTCATCCTAAAACCGCTGGAGTTGGATAACCAACTCCAGTGTCAGTATCATTTTTTGAATTTAAACCGTTGTTAAGCGTTCGTCCCATTCACTTGATCACGTAACCTCGTTCGCATATTTTAGCCTGAATATTCGTGAATACGCCTGTATCCAGCGTCGTCTGGAATCCTGGTTATTAGGCCCTGGCACCCCAAGGTCAAATCTCAAAGAAGACATAGTGTTTGTGGAAAGATCATATGTTCTGGCTGTTTCAACAACAACAAATTCATGTTATGATTTTAACATTTTTTATACATTTCTTTAAGTGCATATACTAGCCAGATAATTAATTTTCATGGTCTGTACATGTTTTAAGGTACACATTTTGAATTCAATTTGGTGAACTAAAATGAATCTCAAAATTAATTCTATTTTATGTTATAATTTTAAAATACAAATAGATTCTAAAGTGAATGCATGATGACAGCAAATATTTCAGGTCCCAGCACCGAAACTACGGAATAAGTTGCCTGAATATGTGAAACAGTCAAACTCTGTACATACTTCTAAGAAAACCCTGACGACATATTTTAGGTATGTGACGATCAGCGCTGAGCAGCGGGTCTCTGTAGCACGCTTTGTCTGTTCGTGTATTGATCTCGCGGTGCGCATAGTGCTCTGTTTATATCGCTGCAGAGATTGTATTTTTGTGTGTTCCGAAGAACAAAAATAGTGATGACGTAGTTCACAGTTTCCTCTTTCTTGTCGTCTTCAAAAATTTGCCGTGCGATTTTCAAAAGTGGTGAATTTTATCGTCCGAATTTGGCGTTGTTTACGCTACCGTTCATTTAGACGAAGGTATGTAGGCACCTTTCTGAATCTTTTGCAACTTGTTAGTGTATATATTATCTCATTACATATGTAATATTTACTTGATTTGAGCACCGAAATCATGTTTTTGCACATTATAAATGATCGTAGTGCAGACCGAGAGACTGAACAAAATTGCTTGACCATTACACTTGACGGCAGCATGACTGCATTCACCCGCACACGTACACTTTGTATTTGGTCACACATTTTCCCTTTGTTTCCATTCATTATTAAGGACCAAAATTGAGCAGAATAGATGACTTCAAAATGCTATAATGTTTTATATATTTGACCTATAGGGGTGCTTTGGGTATCATTTCAAAGCAAATGTTATGCTCCTTCCGATGGTAACAAATGCCAAGGATTTTCTTTTTTTGTCACATACCTACATATTTGTACTCGGAAGCATTTGCTTAGAAATGTAATGCATTTTTCACTCATTTTATGATGTGACTCTCCTCATCTCTTATGCATAATTTAACCAACAACATGTATCGATACGCAGTATTGGAAATACCCACATGACTTTCCACCCAGGGTTCACGATCATGTGTGTCGCAGCACTATTAATAATATTGTATTTACTGATCATAACAGTAGTATAGCTTTATTCCGTAATAATAAGAGGAATTAAAATCATGTCTTAGCCAGTTCACCCCTCGCTAGTCTAGTGGTTGACTTACAGGCTTTACAATGCAAGACCACTTTTTCAACTGATTTATTTCTTTTTGTAAAAGTTGGGTTAGAACATAGACGGTAACCGTCTATGGTTAGAAATATTCTAAGTCCACAAAGTGTGTAGTTCCTAGTCAACCCTGGGTGGAAAGTAATGTTGGTATTTCCATCGCTGCGTATCGATAGTACTAACATTATATATGTTATGATTTTAAAATTTGAGAGATATTTCACTTAGTGCATTGTATGATAGATTATTAATTCTCTACCTGTTGTATGTTCAATTTATTAGTGAATAAAATATAACAATATTACATTGCATTTATGTTATGATTTTAAAATACGTTAGAAACATTTATGACGTGCAGTATAGATGATTATTATGTTTTGAGGTCTGTGTTTTTAAGACACAAATTATAAGTTCAATTTGGTAAACTAAAATAAACCCTAACTAATATATGGTACACAACACTGTATTATTGATTACATAGCCTAAGTATGTTGGGGACTTTTGCCACCAACCAAATCAGAAAGCAGTAAACTAATATATGCCGAGTGCATTGATAATGTCTTATTACACTAAGTATAAGTGCTGTACATGTGCGCACTACACCAGGGGTAGCATAAGGCCCAACATTTGGGGTCTGTTTTCATCCCTGAGCATGAAAAGAATCCAAAAATGGAGGGTGAAAATAATGTTTTGTGAGTGAAAAATATGTTTGCCATATAAGGAACATAGGCTAACAGGCCCAAATATTGGGGTTTAATTTGACCCTTGAGCTGTCAAAAAGTCCCAATAGAGGGGTGAAATTTAATTGGGGGCATTCACTCCCAATGAGGGGTTAATGCTACCCCATGCACTACACATATGTTTTGATTTGTTGTGTTTCTTGCAATATGCACACGGTTTTGGCCGCATACCAGCGTTACACACATAAGACACACAGTGCGTTTGCTGCTATAAGGAGGTTTGGTAATTTGGATCTGATCAAGCTATAGTATTACATTTTAAGGATTGCCCCCCTCCTGTTCAGCTAATCTTTTTTTGAGAAGATTATCAATATACTCAATTTCACCTGGGGACCTAATGTGGCATCACAGTGCATTTCAGTGATTAAATCATGTTTCAGCGTATGTGTATCACCAGTCATCTGCGTGGAAACCACATAGACACGCAGAACGTAAATTATAGGTTGGTGATGTTCACTTTGGCAGAAACATGATTTAATTAATCCCTTTCAGCAACGACCAAGCATTTGAACACCATCTCATAAATAGACAATGCAAATAAGATCATAATTTAATTGCACTATCAATCATTTTTAATTCAATTTCATTCAAACTATTTTCAAACACTAAAATGACCAGATCAAATAACAATCAAGTTCCTTTTAGTTTCAAAAGTTGATGTGATCAGCGACCAATCCAAAACAACACACACTGTGGCTGCGATCGGGTAACGCGTAAACACATTATCTGCGGGGTGCGGTTTGATCAGCTTGCTGGTTTCCAATAGCAGCATTGTTTTCATCTAATTAACACTGCTTTGCTTCTGTACTTAAGGTATGGGGGAGTTGTTGAATCAAATATGTTTACTTACTATGCTCAGCATCTTCAAACCATTCCAGAGCCTATAAATAGATGAAAACATTGGTTCATAACAGATAGTTATAACATGTCTCACAATAAGGCAAAAAAAAATTGTTTGGTTGCCCTTTCACCCCAAATTTTTTTGGGGTCGGTAGGTCGATTCTTTTAAATTTTAAATTTTTAAAAAAAATTCTTTTGAAATGTCAAAGAATGACAAAAATACACTTTCAAGTGAATTAGATATGTTTTATTTCGAAATATAAGTGTTTTTACAAATGTAAAATGGAAGATGAAAGGGATTTTACATGATTTTTGCATACATTACCAATCTTTTCTTACACAAACAATTCACACTCAGACAAATCAGATATCTATAAACTTGATGTGGTGCATATGGTGTTTTATTAAAATTTGTAGAAACGTTCCAACCAATAGAATAGAAACACACCAAGGTGATCGAGCGAAACATGTGAGGTGAAATGTTATGTTTACGATTGTCGTGTACCTGCTCGTTTAGCATCAGCCTAGAAGCTCCTAGAGAGGAATAAAATATGTATGGCCTAAGAATATGTGTCTGCAATACATTTTAAATCTTTAATATTATGGTAAAACCAATAGCTGTGTGGAAATTGTTAAGTATCATAATATCAAATTCATGTATTATAATCATAGTTAGAATAATTCTAAAGGATTTCATTGTGATTTATTGTTAATATATTTTATTGACTTATTCGATAATAAAACTGACATAAAATGTACTGACTTCAACTGATATAGCTATTTTTTCCCACTGTGATTTGTATAGAGCAGAAAATGTGATACAGGGTGTCCTAAAAGTGTTCATACCTTGTTGAAGCTTTATATCTCTATGTATAAGTTCCACAAATGTATAGTATTGTGGGTTATTGACGAAATCTTTCAGTGTGCCTCAGAAAAGGAAACAAGTTTGGTGCGAAAATCATTCGAGGTCTGTCAAAATATGTTTTGCAGTTCGATACTGCGAGTTATTTTACTGGAGATATAAAGCTTGAAAAATGTATCAACACTTTTGGGACACACTGTATTTTGGATCAATTTTCATCCAAAATATTATGAGGGAAGTGTATCTCTGAAATCAGTAAGAAGGAAAGCGACTATCATACGCAAGACAATAGATGCCATCTGTTAGAAGCGATGGCAGTCACAGGCAATAATACAGAGATCTTCTGTTTTGGATTAGCTGTTATTTTAGAAGGAACACAAAGGTGTTTGCAACATGGTTCGGACCCAACCCTCCCCATTCAATACAACCTAGCGAATGACCGCCATATTACTATAACATTTACTCGAAATGAAAAATCACATGCATCTGTAGCCAAGATACTTGAATAGAGTTTGAGTTGGCCGAGCGGTCTAGCGCGCTGATCGTCGGTCGGGAGTTTTTCCATCAAGCACTGAATCGTGGGTTCAAGTCTCTTTGAAACCAGGATTCTTTACTTACCTCCAAAAAGTTCCTATCTAGGTCGGAAATTCTACAATCAAATCTTTATTCAGTAAGGTTAGTTTATCGGATCCTCTTTCCGTGGTTTAAGCTGATAATCAGATTTAATTGTAGAATTTCTCCTCTACCCCATTCACTGTGAACAACGTGCAGGTCTATACAGTGAGTGTCAGTACGCCGTGGTTCGGAGAATCACGTTAAGCCGTTGGTCATGTGTATTCAGACGCTTCACCCTGAACACGTTAAAAGTTACAGACCTTATCGTTAAAGAGTAGGGGATCATCCCGGGTCTGTTACCTGTACAAAAATCACAACCTCTAGGTTTCAGAGGGCTTAACAAGCAATAAGAGCTCCCTCTAAAATGGCAGCTAATACAAAACACAGGACCTCACTATTCCATTGGCTAATGACTCAGTGGACACTTTTTTATAAGTCAGAAGATTCCACTCAACCTAACACTTTTGGGATGGGAATGTTGAAAAACACTATCAAGAGAAATCTAGCAGAGAAAACCGGACTTGCCGGTGACAAACCCGGGTCCTCCAGCATGGAATACAGTGTCTTAGTCCAAGGGTCACACGCCTGTAACTAACAATTCCGTCTGCATTTATCACACGCCGTGATTGCCCGGGGAGATGGACTGAGACGGTACATGCTTCCAGCATAGTTTTCAAGTGGGGGTTCAGGACTTTAAGGGTTAAGGTCTTTTATAGTTTTAATCAGTTCTAAATTGGCAAGAAATATATATGTTTTTGTTATCTCTCCTGATGCAAAAGTAATAAGCAAGCATAAGACATATGATTCATGATTAATGGGCCATGTTGTTATTTTACACTCTTCTGCATTCTTTGCTGCTGTAAAAAGGTTCACCAATTTGGAACTGACTGATAATAATAATAATAATAATAACAATCAATTTATATAGCGCCGTCTATCTAGGCAGCCTTATTCCGAGGCGCTGTAGCCTATTTTTACGCTGCCGTTTTGAAATCGTCACAATCGTTTCGCTTCACTGATGTGGCAACTGGCTAAGTGCTCAACCATATCAGCACTTGGATTGTAATATCACCCTTAACATCTACCCAATCTCGCTTGGGTGAACGAGGCAATTGAGACTAAGTATCTTGCCCAAGGACACAAACATGTTAGCCCTGGCGGAGCTAAACCTCACAACCTCATGATCATGAGTCCCATTTGTTCCGCTGGACCACATATGCTTACATGCGATCTATAGCAAAGAATTGTGAAACAGCAATGGGGTCAGGGTCCTATTGCATAAAACTTTTAAGATTCATCGTAAGTAGAGTTAGTCTTCTTAAGTCTTAAACTCTTATTCAGAAGATATTTTAAGAATTTTCGAGTTGGTCTTCATGACATAGAATAGGTCAATCTGCAGAACTTGGCCCTTCTTCATAAAGCTCAACTCAGGAAGAATCCAACATATTCTTCTTAACCCCCTGGGGTCTACCTGTCTATCTTACAGTGGTTCTGATTGGTTTATTACAAGATGTAATCATATGAATAGCCAATTCAAATGCAGCTTGTAAAATGTTTCACTCCCATCTTTATCAGGGATACAATTATTCTAACAATGTCTCTCATTGGTGTAATAAATGATGTATCCATCTTTTTAACCAATCGGCCGGTAGTTCTCAGGGGGTTAATCAGGCCTTAGAATTGCTTTAGATTAATCTTAACTTTTATGCAATAGGGCCCAGATCAAGTTATGAAAGTCATGGATTACTGTATTACAACTCTTCCCAATACAGATTTGTAAGACATCACCTTCTTCATGAAACCCATCCTGAATTTTAAAAATAAAATTACATCACATCTTTTAAACTTACCTCTTCAAATGATGTCTCTGGAAGTTTTCCAAAGATGGCTGTTGCAATTTTTGCTTGATACCACGGCAGATCTGCATATGTGTAGCACCTGAAACAGGTATAGCGGTATAAAAGAATTGGTTATATAGGCTTTTGAATAATGGCCTTTGCCAGAATGTCCTCCATTTGGAATAAAATGGTTGTCTTTGACCTCATTTTAGTGTCAAATGTTCCAAAGGTAAAGTGTCTTAACCCTAACCGCCCTGAGTGCTAAAAAATGCTAATCCTAAGTCCCTCTCCAAACGCATGCGCCGTCGGTTTTTGATGACGTAGTCAACCGAGCCTATATAGTGAGCGCAGTATACTGCGCGAATGTGTAGCTGAGGGCCGTGGCTTAGTGGTTGGGACGTGGGGCTTGAGAACGGAGGGTCCCCGGATCGAAACCCGGCAGGTTCTCGGAGATTTAGTTGGTGTTTTTTCCTCGAAAATTGTGATCCTGGTCAAAAACTCTAAACCGGGGTTAGGGTTAAAAGCAAGTTATAACTCTGCTGATGAAAGTCAACGTGTTTCAATTGAAAATTGTATTGAGATCAAAAGCTCAATATTTCTATCTAAACTTTTGACAGCGAAGATGACCTTCCATGCTGTAGTTTAATCAGTTCCAAATTGGCGAGAAATATTTGGTTTTTATCTCTCTGCGCGCAAAAGTAATCCAAGCGTACGCGTGCGATTATGGCCACACGCACGCATGACGCATATGATGCACAGTGAGTGCGCTTGTTACCTTCAGCTGCTGTAAGGATAGCTATCAAACTATAGGATATTTTCTGCACAACTTACCACATTCCAATTATAGATTTTGTGGTTGCGTCCTTCGGATTCAACTTCACTGCTTTCTGTAACAAAATCAAATCAAACAAAACATACACTTGGTGAAAAGTAATATCCATTGAACAAAAAACAAACTCATTTTGGTTTCTGAAGTATCATTGCAGCGTTTGGAAGATGGACGCACATCACAAAAAAAACATCGCAAAAAGGGACGCGAGGTCAACCAGCCACTGAAAATGGTCCAATGGACATCCATGATGCGCAATACGTAAGCTAAATCTACCGCTCTAATTGGTTCCAAGAATTGTGTGAGTTTACAAGCATGACCAATGAACTGATTGGAGTGTGCCACCTGCGTGTGTCTGACTGTGGTCAGGAGGATATGACCATTGACTACAACTTATGAACGTGTAGTTTTGGACAGTGTGTATACTATTGGGTGTACTTTTTAAGCTCCTCCACACTGTGTCAAATGACTTTTGGATGTCTACGAAAGCCATGTACCTTTTTACCTTGAAAAATATGGGGGCAAGAAGTTGTGATGATGGTAAGCCTACATATGGCTTTCTTGGACGTTTTGACACATTGTGGGGGAACACACCCAATAACTAGTACACGTTGTCCAAAACTACACATTGTAGCTATTGATTAGTTAACATATGAACAAACATCATATATTCTCCTGGTCACAGTCACACGCATGTGGCACTCTTGAGGTCAGCTCATTGCGCATGATTGAAAATTCACAGAAATCCTATGACCAATCAGCACCGTGAGGTCAAGCATGTACTGCACACCAAGGATACACATACGGGGTAAGGTAAACCTTGCATACTTTACGCAAGGTGAACCTCATACGACGTGCGTCAATTGCCACTGCACATTGAGTCAAGTTGAGTGCTCCCCTCTCCTTCCTCTGATTAAGGAGTCTAATTATGACATACTATCACTGCTTACCATCAGCTCTTCTTTGCATATATAGGAATTGGTTATATTTTCACTGCTTACCATGAGCTCTTCTTTGCATATATAGGAATTGATTATATTTTCACTGCTTACCATGAGCTCTTCTTTGCATAGGAATTGGTTATATTTTCACTGCTTACCATGAGCTCTTCTTTGCATATATAGGAATTGATTATATTTTTACTGCTTACCATGAGCTCTTCTTTGCATATAGGAATTGGTTATATTTTCACTGCTTACCATGAGCTCTTCTTTGCATATAGGAATTGGTTATATTTTCACTGCTTACCATGAGCTCTTCTTTGCATATGGCTCATTCCATGAAGTTGGGGCATTTGTTAAAATAGCAGAATTTGGTACTTTAGGCAGCTTATAAACTGTTTTACTCTATGTGTATATCAATTTTTTTTAGTGTCCAAAAACAGTACTAGGTTATAGTATTGAGCCATGAGAAAAAATTAAAAATTGACCCTTCCTTGAAGAAAATAAAAATAAAAAATGAGGTGGTGTCCAAGACCATTTTTGCTAAAAAACGTGACATGGAAAACACAACAATTAATATGAGTTTTATGTAAGCAAAACTATCATAGAATTGCTTGGAAATCGATTTGATTAATAAAAGATACATGTATTCATAGTTTACTGACCAAAACACCTCGTCACGCTGGACTGATTTTTCACCCAAGCAACATGAAAATTGCCTTTCCGATGCTACACACGGTGTCCACAAAATATACACGTGTAGCATCGGGAGTTTTCATTGCTGAATGGGGGTAGTTCTCTATCATACATTTTTAAATTATATTCCAAAATTAAGAGCATTTATCAATTGAAAACTATTGCAAATGAGAATAAATTTCATGAAGACCATTCCATATATTCATGAAAAAGTATACCGTGCCATGTGCATGGTGTCCTAACCATAAAATGTAGCATCGTTATAAACATCCTATGCAATTTGTGGGAATCCCCCCCTGGAGATAAATAAAACATTCCATATTTCTTTTTGTAAGGATAGAGGTCAATAGCTATCAGGCTTGTTTGGAATTTGCCACATGTGGACTAGTTTTATCAAGGTTTCAGTCGCTGGTGTCCCGTTGTAGCATCGGGACTTTTATGTAGCATCAAAATGTAAACATTGGATAGTTTTGTGAATGGTAAGTGCGATTGTAATTATTTCTTAATGTTGCTTGTATGTCTGTATTTATTAGTGCATTTTTATTGAAAGGGAAACACTGAATCAGAATTTCTTTTCATGTTATGATATTAATTTTGAGTCACGGACGCCATAATAATTTGGCGTCCATGCAACATCGGGCATAGCATGGGCAATATTTTGCGTTGGGTATCGTTATAGTTCGTTGAAATTGTAATTTTTTTGTAGAATCACATCATTAATAAACTTTGAAGTTAATAATGAATTAGTTTTTGCTCTTTTAATGTTAATAATATAGCTTACCAGTACGATGCTACATGGACACCATGTCCATGTAGCATTTCATAAAATTGGCCTAAATTAGACTAAAACAATTACCCCATTCGAAATTATCCATCACCCAAAACATTCAAAACATTGCCTACATTTTACTCCACTTTCCAGAAAAAAGGCATATTATGAGAGATGTATATCTAATGAAATATATTAATACACAATGCTACATGGACACCATTTCCATTAGCATTTCACTGAATTCGCAATAAACATTCCCTTATTTTAGTTTTATTTACTAAAAATAAAACAAATAATTGTAAATCATTTAAGTTCTCTATCCTTTGCTATTCTTTTTCATGTTAAATGAATAATAAATAAAATACTCCAGCATGATTTTAATATAAATATTTTCCTGCAACACAAAAAGTGCAACATGAATAAATAATCTACTCCAATATCAATACACAATGTTCCATGAAGATACTAAGCCATAGGGTTTATTTTGTTTTGCTTTGCAGGTTCTTGACATTAATTCAGAAGACAGTTCTATCGTCCTGGAATTTATGGAGATGACAAGGAACCCATCATTTTCAGAAACTAGTACCTTTCCAAAGAAATCCATCATGGCAATTAAATTATTTTTTTGCAAACTGACTTTTTAAGTGATCAAACTTTTCAATCATCTTTATCAATAATAGAGGATGATTCAATCAGAAACGAGCAAAGAGACTAAGATCACAAAGGGTACTTTAAGAACAACACTGCATGAAGTTTGTTTCAGTGGACATCTTAAGTTTCTTTGATCAATGGTGTATTGTTATTGTGTAATTGTAAGAAATGGTGTATGTGTATCATAGGTAATTATGTTTTATGCTTCATGGCAGGTTATCTTTTTGTGTAATTTGTAGTTTTACAATCCATGATATTAATTTTATCGTGTGCTTATAACATAAAAAGTTAACATCATAGTACATCCTCTCTATTGATCTGAAAAAGATGCACCTGTTCAAGCTGTTCCAAATATTTTAGGGCACGGTGTCCATGTAGCATCGTAATACTTAAGTACACAGAAAAGGTAAATTTTACATGAACAGTGTTTAGATAAATTTCAAGCAATTCACTCTGTGTATCTACTTGATATGATGAACAAGTAGACAAACCATTCACACTTAAATAATTGTAACAGTATGAATAGTCTTATTATTAACAATGTTACAAGACGCGGTGTCCATGTAGCATCGGTAGTGCATTTTATAACATTATACAGGTAAATAATACTTCATATACTTACTTTATGACTATAATGTAATCAATGTGCATGGTTTATAGAGTACTTTACATCAAACAAATATTGATATGTACTTTATTTAAATTCATTATACAAATTGCAAAATAAAGAGTCACTTTTCAATGAGTTTTTACATAAAACAGTTAATCTACGATGTCTTGTTCGTTAAGTTATGTTCAACCTAGACAAATCTGGTTTCTTTTCATGTATTTGTGGTTCCAAGTTAGTTAATTGAGGTATAGAAACTTGGCCCACATCTTAAGCTAATTTATTAGAAAATGATATGGAAATGGGAAATGGTGTCCATGTAGCATCAGGATTTTTGGAAATGTCATCCAACTGTTGAACATGTGCGGTTATTTTACACCAAATGTTACATTAAAATAAAAAGTTCTACATTGGACTTTGGTAAATGTAGAACCTAAAAAAGAAGAAAGAGTTGGAAAATATCCATTTTGAAAATTTCACTTGGATGTCACATAATATGCCCCAACTTCATGGAATGAGCCATATAGGAATTGGTTATATTTTCACTGCTTACCATGAGCTCTTCTTTGCATATATAGGAATTGGTTATATTTTCACTGCTTACCATGAGCTCTTCTTTGCATAGGAATTGATTATATTTTCACTGCTTACCATCAGCTCTTCTTTGCATATATAGGAATTGATTATACTTTCACTGCCTCTCATGAGCTCTTCTTTGCATATATAGGAATTGATTATACTTTCACTGCTTACCATGAGCTCTTCTTTGCATATATAGGAATTGATTATACTTTCACTGCTTACCATGAGCTCTTCTTTGCATATATAGGAATTGATTATATTTTCACTGCCTCTCATGAGCTCTTCTTTGCATATATACATGTCTAACCACCTTTCCTTTCATTATTATCTATTGTCTTTCTATTGTTGCATCAGCCCTTTATTTTGTAGGAAGAGGTCGCCATTCTGGTCACGGCGTATGAACAGCCCGTTATCTAGCCAAGAGACCATTATTAGACAAAGGTTTTTGATAATGTCCTCTAGCTCACATAACGTCGTCTGTCCTATAGTAACCTCTTCCAAAAATATTGAGCGGATGAACAACAAAAAAGACAATAGAAACAATGAAAAGAAAAGTGGATTACCTACGAAAAGTAGCATCACCTATCGGATTAACACTTCCGAGTAAACATCACATTAACCGATTTAAGTAGGCCTAGCAAAAGTAACACGATCAATAGTTATTCAATTGTGGATGAATTCCTGATCGTGAAGTAGGCTTAATCTTCAATGATTGTGTTATAATGCACACCTGAAGGCACAATCAAATATTAGTATTTTAATAATGAAAGGATAGTGTCAACCCTTTTAATATGAAATTTATCAAGCGCTGTAATGTGATATTTAATAAATGAAAATACATTTTTGGAAAGGAAATGAGTCAGATAATCCATTTTGGTACTAAAATGCTGATTTTTACATTTTTAAATCATTTCAAAACTAAACATTTGCATGTAAAAATAAACCAGAAGAGAAGTGTCTTAGGGACGCACCATTCGATACTCAGGGGAGGGGGGGGGAAGGGGGGGGGGGGGGGGGGGGGGGGGTGGGGGGGGGATGGAAGTTTAAAAAAAGAACTTTGCCCACTATCCAGGAGAAAAAACAACTTTGCCCACCAACCAGGAAGAAAAGAAAGATGACCCACTGCTGATTTTTTTTTAAAAAGATGACTCGCCCAACTCAATGGTAAAAAAACCAATAAAACCTAAAAAATAAAAAAAATGCAGCCTTTGCCCCCAAAAATGCCAATTTTTTTAATTTTTTTAAACCTCCAAAATCACATTTCTTGGGTCAAAAGTTTTATTGGTCAAAAGTTTTAAAAAAATAAAACTTTTTAATGTAACAACTAAAAAATGTTCCAGAGAACATGTCTTACGATGAATTTGGTACAATTTCAGCATATTTTGTTTGACCCAAAATGTAATTTTGGAGGTTAAAAAAAAAATCAAATTTTAGTGTCTCAATAGTATGATCAAGCAATTTTGGGCATTTTGTATTCAAAAATAATTTTGTTAGCTTGCCCAAAATGAATTTGGTCAAAACAAATATTGTTGGTGATTTCCTCAACAAAAGCAACATTTTTGGTCAAAATTGATGCCAAAAATTGATTCTCTGACCCAAATTCTTTCCAAAAATGGATACTTTTATATGCATTTGATTAATAGTTCAAAAATTACAGCACTCGATAAATTCAACAAATCCCATTAAAAAATTCCTTGAGCAGATGATAAAAAAGGCCAAAAGGTGAGAAAAAAGGGGGGGGGGGAAATCACATGTTGGCAATTTTTGGTCAAATTGGCACTATATTAGTGTCTTAATAGTATAATCAAGCAATTTTGGGCATTACTCAAAAATAATGTTGTTAGTGACGGTTAGCTTGTCCCATATAAATTTGGTCACAAAAGTGTATTTTTGTGATTTTCTCAACCCCAAAAAACAATTTTGGTCATAATTGACGCCAAAAATGGATTCTCTGACCCAAATCCCTTCCAAAAATGTGTACTTTTATATGCATTTGATTAATTTGATTAATAGTTTAATAATTACAGCGTTCACAAAATTCAAAAAAATAATTCCTGTCAACCCTCACAACAAGACATTTATCAAGCACACTAACTTTTTAACTAGTAATATGATGTATTTAGTATACATTTTTGGAAAGAAAATGAGTCGGATAATCCAGTTTTTTGTATCAAATTTCACCAAAAATACTGATTTTTTTCAATTTTTGACCAAAGAAAGAAAAAAATTGGGGGGCACAAAATTTCAAGACGTCGATTTGGGGAATCGAAAAGCAACTAGTATAAAAAATAGGTGGTGCCAGCATCAGAACAATTATTTTATTTTTTTCGGGGGGGGGGGGGGGGGGGGGGGGGGGGGTAAGAGAACATTTGTTGGTTCGCGCACAAAATGCAAAAAGTCTGAAAATGTAAGTTAAATGTATGTAAATTAGTTCAAATGGTCGATGATTTGGGGTTGAAAAGGGGGTACAGGGCATGAGCTGACTGCGTCGGGGAGGGAGGCAAGTGTGCGGGGGTGTGTGGAAGTGGGAAAGGGCGTGACTGTTGGCATTTTCTTTTTCGTGTTAATCTATACGCAGCTAAACTTGATTCTGAAATTATTCGCATTGAAATTTGATATAGAGGGCCTTACAAATCATCATGTATTACCTGCCATGGTACAACATAATAATGTAATAGTATGATACAAAATCATAGATCAACTCACGTTCTGTAGTTTCGTGTCAACAATCGCATGTAGACCTATATAAAGGCATTTTCCAAGTATATCCAAACATACAACGTGCGTATAATTCGTTGTTATCGGTGATGTTTTTTACACAAATCATACAGTATTTAAAACTGTCATTGACATGCAATAGGCTTCTTGACTTCAGCATGAGCATTGCTTTGGTAATACACTTCGAGATTGTAAATAGAGCTCAAAATTGGTACCACCTGTAATACATATAACTGATTCCAAAATACAATGGTCGGATCAATACGACTAAAGATTATGCTAAATTCGTTTATATCAATTTTTAAATCAGTTAAATCCATGTGTGTACCACCTATAGTATTTCATGGTTTGCTAACTTCAAGGAGGTTGTATATTACGTCATGGGTACTAATCACTAGACCAACATTATATATAGTCTCTTGCAAAGTTTAGCGATGTCAAAATTAGTATAACAGACACCTTCATGTTATTACTAGATCAATTGTACAATTTTGATTATATAACTTACAAATTATCATCTTTATTTATTTGTACCGTTACCATGGTTACGGTGTTTCAACATGTATGAAAGATAAAACACTCATAGTAGACCATCAGCAATAATAATGGGCGCCGGCGCGCCACTTTTGCAGGCTCGGGCCTGCGGCCTCGCCTGCAAAAGAGGCTTGCCGGGCGCCCATTATTATTGCTGATGGTCTACTACTCGTCCTTTATCTAATACATAGGGGCGATTCCACGGTAACACGCGTTACATTTTAGGGCGCCATTCTTTATTCTCCCCTCTAGTTCTGTAAAAGTAGTCTGAATGAAGTTTACATCTTTTGTATTGTAATACCCAAGACTTAAGGCTAAATCCTCATGCTAACACCAATATGAAATATCAGCTCATGTTAATGTAAGACCGCTCTGAATATCGGTAACACGCGTTACGAAAAAAGACGCACTAAAAAAAATCCCAACTTTGTTTTGCTTGTGTATTTAAACTAATCTACCTGCAATCAATTGGTCACTACTGTGAGCAAGTACCTACCCAAGGTTTATAATACTAGAATAATAACAAGAATTTAAGTTCTCACTTTTTTTGTAAATTTCAAAATAGTCGGTAACACGTGTTACGGTAACACGCGTTACATTTTGTCCATCCATAATTTACTAGCTTTATATTATTTATTTAATTTCTAAATTAAAATTAAGTTTGACTTTGACAATGGAACTAACATATAAACCATAAATAGTGATAACTAACTCTAAAAAAATTAAGGTTTTAGCACATTTTACTGAATATGAGTTCGGTAACACGCGTTACGACATTTTGATGGCTTATAGTGGAGTGGTGGTTATGAATTTATCAAATTGTTTACTATTTTTAAATAGGGCCTAACTAGTAGGATTAAAATTATAAGTGGCATCAATTAAAATCAAATCAATTAGGAAATATTTTCAAAAAAGTGTTGCTTCGGTAACACGTGTTACCGTTTTGGAAGTAAGAAAAGTTTAAAAAAATCATAGTTAACAACGGTCAATGGTTGCAATATTTTTTTCCTGAACGTTTGCATAGGCTTTGCACAACATGAATGTAAAATTAAATCTTTTGGAGCATTTTTTAGTTTTTTTGCTCCGTCACATTTTCATGGAATCGCCCATATAGGAATTGATTATACTTTCACTACTTACCATGAGCTCTTCTTTGCATATATAGGAATTGATTATATTTTCACTGCTTACCATTAGCTCTTCTCTGCATATGAATTAGTTATACCTTCACTGCTTACCATGAGCTCTTCTTTGCATATATAGGAATTGGTTATCTGCTGTTTTGTTATATTTTCACTGCTTACCATGAGCTCTTCTTTGCATATATAGGAATTTATTATCTGCTGTTTTGTTCCTTCCATTTCTCCTATTTCGTTTATAGTTATACCAATCCACTGCAAAACAAAATGTTATAAGATTTCATTCACAAATAATCTATCTTGAATTGACTGAGTAGCAGGCTCTCAGGCAAAATAGAAGCAATGGTGGGGGAAGTATCAACATTTATGAGAAGGGCCAGGGACAATTTAGGGGGGGGGGGGGGTTGGATAGGGACATATTTAAAAATATACATGTTCTATGAGGTGTTTGGCAAATTTTACATGGGGAAGGGGGGGGGGGGGCAGACATTGTCCCCCTCATCCCCCAACCCCCAACATTTTCAAAAGTATTGGTTCAATTTTTAAAAACTAGGCATCATTGAAAAGCTTGTATAAGATTCTGTTCCCCTGGTAAAGTTGCGACAATCCAAGATGATTCTCATGGATAATCTGTCTAACACGCTATAATTTGAATGGAGGAGAATCCATAGATTCTTGCCAAATCCTTTGCAAGATTCTAAATGGATTCTCGCACCTTGGACGAACTTCTGACCCTGTCTGGCATACTTCAGGCTGTTATACAGGGTGCGTGCAGGCAACTCTCTTTCAAATTCAAGGACTTTTCAAGGACCAATAGTTCATATTTCAAGTACCCTAAGTTACTACCGGTACTACCAAAACAGCACTACTCGCGGATGCACTTTCTGTATTTAACGATCGAGACCTGGGTTGTCCTTCTTCAGCAGTACCTGTAGAAGGCTTGCAAAACTTGCCAGAGAAGTGTTTGTACGCTGCGTCTTTTTAAAGCTCTCAAGCAAGCTCTGGTGCTTTTTCCCCTCTCCATGACTTGTAAAGGCCGATTCACCCATTTTTGAAATGTCAAACTGACTCAAACATAATCTCATGCCTTTTGTTAAGTCAAGATGGACCAGGAGCCGAATATCTGGAAAAAGCGGCTCCTGGTCCTCAAATTTTGGAGAGGACCAGGAGCCGCTTTTCCAAGACCAGGAGCCAAGCCTTGAAATAAGCGGAAAATGACCAGGAGCAATTGTTTTTTGAAAATTACCCTGGTTCACAGGAATTTTTAAAAAGTGAACAATTACAACTAAAAATGCACTTTTTACACTGTGGATATTTAATGAGTTATAGGCATTTAAACATTTCCTTTAACATAGGCTTTCAATTGAAAAAAGAAACTTTAAATTAGACGATTAGACATTTTTGGTTTTTTGAAATATCCACTTTTTCAGGGGGGAGGGGATATCTCAACATTTTGGATACATCATAAGATTATATTTTACAGCAAAGAAATTGTGTGTTTTTTAATCTAAGAATATTTTAATTTTTGCGCTTGTACCAACTACCGCAAAAATAATAACACAGCTGTTTTTTCACGCAAAACGGTCGAAAATCTGCAAAGCGCAAAAATGTAATCGCTTGAAAATGACCACTTTTACAGCACTCCGTATGTCACATACCTTGTGTGCTGCAAAATTGTCATCATTAATCTCTTGTGCTTCTCTGGCAAACTTCAGGCTGTCATACATCAGCTGTTTTTTCCTCTCTGGTGTCGTAGTTGACATAAGCGCCACCTCCCTGCTTGCACGACACAATCGCCATAGTAACTCGTCATTTTTGGACTCCTTAAATTCAAGTAAGAGTTCATAGAGTTTCATGTATTCCACGGCATCGTATAAACGATCCGCTTCAACGATGGCTATTTCTTCTGCGGTTGGTTCTGGTGCTTTAGGTTCTTCCTTGGCTATTGGAGAAAGAAAGAAAGGAAAAGAAAAAAATTAAGACAGTGATATACCATTTCAAAATGAGATCTGAAATCTTCGGAAAAACAGGTCATGTGGAATAGGTTCTTCGCAATAATTGAGCGCATTCACAGCATTGGTTGTCCGCCTAGTGATTTACTATGTTTACATACACGCGTACACCCATGCTAGGTAAAACGTGGAACGAGACTATTTGGTCTTTTTATCAACAATGGCGTTGACCGGCAAATTCCAAATGTATTGAGCAGAAGGTAAAAAGTGAAAATATTACCCCATGTCTCTTTTATCTCACCGTTTTTGTTACTGAAATGCCGCAATATCAACTTTGTGAGGGATACAATCTATCACCAACACCAGTGCAATCTACCACACAGGCAGACGGGTGAAAAATATGTTGTTGTTTTTCCGGCACATGGACATGACTTGTGAGCTGACAAGTCATGTAACCGAGCGTCAAATCACTCGGCTAATCGGAAACATTCGGAACCGATCGTATATTTTCGGATTTGAAATGGTCTATATTGTGAGGGAAAAATACAAAAATGAAATCAAATTGATACCATGAAAATCTAAATATTTTCTATTTGAAACCTTCTTTCTAAAAGAACCCTACTGGATGGATAGTATATTAGTTTTGTGTTTATAAAATCAGTTGCATTTGTTATATTCTAAAAACTAACAATACCGACAAAGCTATACATTGTACGAGCCATGATTATTACTTAGGAGTTGAAAATATAAAATGACCATTAGGCGACGAAAAAAGAAAATCATGTTCTAAGGCGAGGGGGGAAAACCCCTTGTTTTACGGGCCCGACCGACCCACTTTTTGCATTTTTCAAGATTTTTTTCTCCTCAAATCATGTAAAATCAGCCGTTTTTTGGCTGAAAATCTGTCGAAAATAAAATTCCCAATTTTTGCAGATTTTGGTGATATTTCAGGTCTAAAACAAAATTTAAAATTTAAAAAAAACCACTGACCGACCCTACTTGACAGATCCGTCCGCCTGTAAAACAGGTGTGTGTTTTTTTGCCGCCTTTATGCAAACAGACCTTTCAGGTAGGGTCGGTCGGTCTAGCTGGGTTTTATTTGTAAACATACTTTTCACCATTTTCTAAAATTTTCTAAACAAAATGGGTCGGTCGAGCCCGGCGAAGAGGTTTGTTTTTTGTTGTCGCCTTAGCACAAAGACAAATATAGGATTCCAGTATTAAAGTGAGATACTAGCGGACGGACCTGTCAAATAAGGTAGGTCGGTCATGTGTTTTTTACATTTATTTTTTACCTAAAATGTCACATAAATCTGCAAAAAACGGTTGATTTTACATGATTTGAGAAGGAAAAAAATCAACAACAAAAAATCAAAATAAATTCTTGAAAAACGCATAAAGTTGGTCTGTCGGGCCCGTAAAACAGGGTGTTTTTTTCCTCGAAAAATGTACAACTTGGAATAATGTGGAGTAGACTAAACAAACCTCTTCGCAGAGAGAAATTTAGACTATTTAGAAAAAATGGTTGGAAATACTGAACATTTTTGGAAAATGTCCATCCTATAAGTAAACATTTTTTCCAGGCACAATATAATCTGGGACTAAAATAACTAAAAGTTGTACCATACTGACGCGTGTATAATAGTCCTAGCCTTTTTTTTACCCCAAAATATACGTAAAGGGGGGTGGGACTTCAATCGGGTGCCCATGTGTGCATGAAATCTGAAATCTAGATTTTACAATTTGAACTAACAAATTTTAGTAACAAAACACAAGGAAACACAGGCATTATTTTGCTCACGAGTCACGATGGATTTGATAATTGTTACGTCTTCTTACGATCGCACGCCATTTTGTTATGATTTTTGTATCCGTGGTGCACTATTTTATTCCAAGTCATTTTTATTGGCTCCTTTTCCTAACACTCGGCGGCACGAGAACAACACTAGCATCAGAAGTGACGTCATGATTATAACATTCTCCGACCTGCGCAGAAATCCGCCATTTTGTTAATTTTAAACCGACAGAAAAAATTCTGCGCACGCATGTGTAAAGCAATGGCAATTTTGACTCTAACGAAAACGAAATATTAACTGCCGATACTTCAGGATTTATCATACTTTTTCTAGTTATTTGAAGATGAAACTCTATCTTTGTTGGTTTGGCTTTAATGGTATGTGATCAAATATCAAGTAGGGAATCTTTTTGCGTCAGTTTTTGCTACATATATATTTGTGCAATAGCATTGCAAATCTTCAAAAGTGTGTCGCATTTCGAGATCCTACGCCAGTTAAATCGAACGTTACACTTGGTTTTATGCACTCTGCAGGTTATTGTGGGGATGATTTCTACTCCCAGACCCTCACGGGGTGCAGGATGATACGGGTACCTGTTATACGCATGTATATAATGATCCGTGTCACGTAAGAGAAATTGCACGGGGATAACTCATGCCTACTTTTAATAAAGTTCAATGATGTATGTGTCCGGCTGAGTTACTACTTTTTACCCCTGGGACTTAAGACGGGTGCCCATCCTAGTCTGAGAAAGCTCAATTAAGGGGTGGGACTTAAATCGAGTATGGGACTATACACGCGTCAGTACGGTAGTTAGTCCCAGATACTATATTGCTGGATTTTTATCACTTACCAGGATGCTAAGAGTAAGTTAACTTGGATGCCTAGTAGTCAACATCTATTACTGGCATTGTGCTATAATTACAGTGGTGGACTTGTCTAGTTCATTATCTTATTTATAGTTCTTAACACTTTTGTTTTTTATATTTTGTCCCTGATGAAGGGTGGTATATCCACTTGAAACGTCGGTCTTTATTGTTACCATATATCCTGAGTAGTCTCAGATATATCTTTGTTGTTTTATTGCACAGCAATTTCATTGCTTGTCCCAGTGCATTTCCGTTTTTTTGTTTTTGTTTGTTATTTATCTGTTTTATCGCGTTATTCTCCCTTGTTATTACCTGTTTCCCCACACCCTGCTGGTATATCTTGCTTTTACTCTTAGCATTTTTATATTTTCGAGATATCCTCTTGTATCAGTTTTCTGATCCTTGGTGTGTTTTGTTCCTGGTTCCGTTGGATTCATCTTTTTACATTTTATACACTTACCAGGAGTCGACCAGAATGCAGCTCTTGATAGTGCAAGAGATCCAGCAACAAAGGTTCCAATCCTCAGCTGACTTACACCTCTAAGGTTCCGGGTCACATACTGTAGGTAGGATAGAAAAAAGGACATTATATTTTTAATACTGGGGCATTATGTGATTATAGGTCAATAAATGCATATAAATGATGTTTTGAGAGAAATTAGACAAATCAGTGCATGCACGCTTATTTTGAGCAAATTCTCCCAAAAATTACCCTTTTAGTATATCTTTCTATGCCAGATTGAGTGCCAGCTAATTTTACTGACGGCGAACAGAGTAAGTGTAGCAAACAAAGTGCAGTGGATCACATCATGGTGTCCAGAGACCTGCTTTATGTTTTTTAGGTTTTTTATTGCACTTTTAGGGTTTCTGCCACATCATTTCTTATTTTATGAGGCAGTTTAATGATTCTATCCATAAATTTAAAAAATAAAAAATAAAAAATAAATAAAATAATAATAATTAAAACAAGTTGTGAGATAGGCTTTTTACGACGGGTATTCATAATATAAGTTAAACGTTTAACGGGTTCGCCGTCGGACAAGTTTTAATCTGTCAAGCTTTCGTCAGGATTAGCTCTGACTTCTTCAGGACCAAATTATTATAATATTAAACAAAACATAGAGATTGCCACTTCTCTTGTTATCATCATTTGGGCTGCCCCTTGCCCGATGATTTGAGAGTAGGTGCCCTTTCCTACTTGTGAAAGAATTGGTGGCTCTAAAAAGAGCCATTCAGATGGATTGCCGCTTCCACTGAACACGTAGGTTGCCACTGGCCTACTATATATAACTTTGGTTCAGTAAATTCAGTCATAACAGGTGGCCAAATTGCCCCACCGATTAAGTGGGCAAATATGGCAACCAAGACAAAATGCATAATTAATTCACTATTTTTCATGTTTAAAACCCAAAATAATTGTTCCAATGGAGTGAAAATCTGCTGGGGTAAGGTTTATGTTTGATTTCCTGTTTGAATTAAGCAAATTCTGATACTTGTTGAAGAGATGAAGAACATTTTGTGATTTTGGGTTTGAGACTGAGAGGCTTGATATCTCCCAGCACTATATCTGGTTGGATCCACTAGCCTAAATGAGTACTTGTGGCCAATGAAATACAAAAGATGTGTCAGAGACATCCATTCGGCATCAAGCAAAAGTGTTGTCTATTGTAGAAAAAGTTTTTGTAGTGATGGGCAACGCAACAATACCATGTGATTTTTGTAATAGGGGGGTTTGGTGTGAGGTGGGGGTATAGGGAGGTTGTTTGTGATTGGGAAGGGGGTTAGTGATGGGGATGGTATTTGTGGTTGTGGTTGGGAGGGGTTAGTGATGGGGAGGGTGTTTGTGGTTGGGGAGGGGGGTTATTGGTAAGGAGGGGTTGTGGTGGAGGGCAGGGGTTTGTGGTGGCGAATGAGGATGGGATGGTCCTGGGGAGAGGGTTTGTGGTGGGGAAGGGAGGATGTGGGCGTGGATGCATGGGGGGAGGGTTGGCCTAGGGGTGGGGTGGGTAGGGTGTTTGTGGTGGGGAGGGGTTTTGTGGTGGGGGAGGGGTTTTGTGTTGGGGGAGGTTTGTGGTGGGGTTGGGAAGGGGAGGGGGGTTTAGGGTGGGGGATTGTGATGGAGAGGGGGTTGTGGTGGCATGGATGCATGGGGTGGGGTGGGTAGGCCGTGGAGTGGGGTGGGGAGGGTAGACCGTGGGATGGGTAGAGGGGTTTTGTGGTTGGGGATGGGTTTGTGAATAGAAGGGGAGGGGTTTGTGGTGGGGATGGGAAAGGGAGGGGTTTGTGGTGGGGAGGGGAGGTTGTAGGGGTGGTTTGGATGTGGAGGGGGCATTGTGGGAGGAAGGTGTGGAGTAGGTTTGTGGTTGGGGTTGAGTGGGTTGTGGTGGGAGGGGTTGTGGTGGTGGAGGTGGTGGGGGAGGGGTTGGTGTATGCTTGGGTGGTGTGTTTTTTTTGCCAAACATTACTAACAATACATTTAATCTATTTGTTTGTGCTTCTATAATTAAACCTCTTGAATAATATTTGAATATTAATAATTATTTATATCAAATTAAATTTTTGAATACCAAATCAAATTCTTCATCTTAATATATATATAACAAAGTCAAAATTGTGACTACATGTGATGAATGAGATTGTATTTGATATCCTCATCATTAAACAAGGTGAATTTTGCTATGTCAATATCTAATAATTTTCATTTCAATCAAATCTATTTGTTTGTGCTTATATAATTAAACATCTTGAAGGGGGCGCACCACCGAATAAAATCTTCATGAAATTTGAATGTTGACAGTCATGTTTATGGTACTATTGTGGTGCCTTCTGCACAACTTGAGATATAGTGTTTGATATCAAATTCAAGCATTCGTCTTCAATTTTGTGTATATTTTACCAAAATTTGGAAAACCCTGTTGAATATTTATGCGTGGGACACTCCCAGAATTGTACGTGGTGCATTTTCAGACGTGTTTAGAGTCATTTTCATGGTCAAATTTTGAAATATTCTGCTGTACTTGAGAGACACTGCTTGCTCTCAAAATAAGGAAAATTATCTCAGCTGTCAAAACATGGTTCTATCCCTTGAGTTTTCCCTCTACAGCGACAAATAGCGCCGCAACCCTATTTTCAATGAAACACATTGACACTCATATAAATTTAGGTATCGGCTGTCGTGAACATCCGCGTGCCTATTTTAGCTTTAACATTTTCAAAATAGTTTGATTTGTTGGTTATATAATCTTGACATATACAGGGTGAGTCAAAAAAAAGTTTACTCAACTTCAGCGATTTTTTTAGAAAAAAGAATTCGTTTGTTTTCAAAACAATATACTACGGTATAAAGACAAATCAATTAGCTTTAATATGAATTTTATCTGGTTTAGATTGGTTGAGGGAAACTTATTTTACGCTGTTTTGAATAAAAGTGACCAATTTAACGTCCGAACACGCTTCCAGAACTTGACCATTATATTTCATAAGATACGACCAATACAAAATTACAATACCGACAGCGAAAGGATCAATTCCTTTGTTATGAAATGATTAAAGTGTGGTAATTGTGTCATAAATAGGCCTTAAAGCTGTCTATTGTTTTAATCTATTAGAAGACAATTATCATTTCAATCAGATCTTTGAGAAAAAAAATCAAAAAAATCAAAAATGATTGATTTGTGGTGGCAAAATGACTGAAATTTAATTTATTTTCCATTCCAGTAAAACAAATTATTTTTTAGAAGGTTCACAAAATATTTAGGTATTAGTAAAGCTATCAATATTAATAAGGGTAGGGGATTCCCTGTTTGTTAATGTAATAGTGCACTTTCAATGAAAGCTTGAAAATGAAATTTCAAAATAGTTTTTGCCAAAAATGACTGAAATTGCATATTTTTTTTCTAGTAAAACGTAGGCCTAACCATGAATTGTTTTGAAGCGACGCAAAATATTTTGGTATCAAGTTCAGCTATCGATATATGAAGGATAGAAGATGCCATTTTGTGTGTGGAAGCGCTACTTTTGGATTTAATAACTGTAAATACTCATACTGGCAAAATGTCCACTTGCCACAAAATGACTGAATTTTCATCATTTTTCTGGCAAAACGCAACCAAGAAATAGGTATAATTGAGTTAAACAATTGATGAAGGGTAGAATATGCCTTTTTTGTGCGGAAGCGCTACTTTTGGATTAACTGTAAATACTGGCAAATTTGCCAGGGCTGGACAATTTGGCCACCTCACCTGCAACTTGCAAGGAATGAATTAATTAGCCTAATAATTGCCATTATTATATTAAGATTTAATTTTATTGGCCTAGATAATACTACTTTTACCTTATTTGTCAAATACCGAAGTCTAGCGAGTCTATTTGCTCTCACGCCGACTTGATTACCCAAGAAACCATGCAAAAAGTGCCTAAAACATACAGCAGAAGATCGGGCAAAATGTCTATAGGACGTCGCCATTTTGAAAATGTAAACTAGAAACACACTTCTGAAAAATTCCTATTCAGATTTTGATAATCTGAAACTTGCTTATGTTTATGTTTCAAATAAGTTAAAAATATGATTGCTTTAATTATTTACCCTTCAGTGATCATATAATGTGCAGATCAACTGTTTTTATCATGTTTTATGTGAAGGATAAAGTTTGACGTTAAAAATCTCTATTTAAAAACACTTAATATATGCTGACGCCCTCATCGATCCAGATGCATTACAAAATGGCGCTTGCTTCAAAACGAAATTTGACAGTCCAATTTGTTATGATGGTTGTTTTTATGTTTGATAACAACATGTTGATGCTGAATATCGGATAAACATGACGGTAGAGCCACTTCGCACCGACATTGACCTTCAGCTCCTGTTCAAGAAATTGGGTAAGTGCAAAATAAAGCTTAGACCTATGCCTAGCTAAGAAAGCCTATTATATGGCCATTATTTATTATGGGCCAGCTAAAAACTTTAACAAAAAACTAAATAATATAAGCTTACTTTTCTTAATCTTATTTTATATAAAAATAAAGTCTTGCTGTCACATTCTGGAGTCTCTGGAGACGTTGGACATCTCTTTGCTGTACTCCAAGCAGAAGAGTATATTATCATCCTTTATACCAAGTTCATTATAAAAGTATGATGAACAAGCTTCTCTGCCCTTAGTTTTTTTTTTTTTTTTACAATTTGTGGATAAAATCATTAAACTGCATCATAAAACAAGATATTATGTGGCAGGAACCCTCAAAGTGCATTAAAAAACCCTAAAAAGACATTAAGAAGGCCTCTGGATCCCATGCCATGACCTACTGCACGTTGGCGATGCATTATGACCTCTTGACCTCGTGCTTTTATCTGCTGATTTTTGCGTGTTTTTAAAAATTTAGCCGGCACTCAGATTAGTCTGGTGACAGCCCTGCCTTAGTCCCAATTGGTACCGTAGTGAAAGTGTATATTCGATACACGGTACCACTACCCTCCATAGACTCACAACGTCGCGAAATTCACATTGAGTGTCAGCACTGCCATTTTTTTACCTCAATATTTCCCCCCAAAATGAGGATGCTTGATCAAAATTAATGAAGTCAATGTATTACTAAGAGTTCTAGGAACAACATGTGAGTGCATTTTGATTGATTTCGATTATATTTGATGTGAAAATTTTGATATCAAAATGTGAGTTTCGCGACGTCGTGTGTCTATAGAGGGTGTTGTGGCTATAGTATAGTGAAGCATGAACGATAGTATAGCCACCATTGGGTCTACTCTGCCCTGCACTTTACTGCAGCAGACTCAATCACTGACACTGAGTGAGTTAAACTTAAAGTTAAAGTGATAAATCTCTTGAGTCTGAATTTTAAGACTTGAGACTGACTACTCAAACTCAGTGATTTAGTCTGCTGCAGAGAAGCTTGTTCATTTACTAAAATTTGCCCATTCATGATAAGGAAATGTTGGATCCCCATTGGCCATTGTTTGTTTTCAAAATGCAAAATGAATTTTGATACGTATGTCATGTACACTTTTTTAAAAATCATCACAAACTAAATTATTTCATCTTACCACCGCTACAGTTGGAACATGTGATCCATTATTTAATTGTTTGCCACATTTGGTTGATAATGTAAACCTTGTACGCATTTGATGATTATTCAACCTTGAAATTGAATATTTGTGAATGAGACTATGTCCAACATCGTCTGGTGTTACAGTGCAACAGAGCATAAATTACCAAATATTGGATTATAAATATAGTGCCCCCCTGAGCCGGCCCCTGAGTGTTGTACAACCATAAACATTTCAATCCTAAGAATGTGTATCATATTTAATCAAAACAGCTTTGTTTTAAAGTACACTTTTGTTTCCTTGTATGTTTATCAACATTGTTACATTTCTTATTAAACCTGATTTCGAATTGGCCAATACTTGATTATCCATACGGCTATACGCTATTAAATCCAACCAGCTACTGGCTACTTGCTTTTATGGCCTTGACTATTTAGACTTATAGTACAGGCCTTTATAATGTAAAGGCTTGCATGTCAGCACACGATCACCTAAAGTAACATACACCTAGCACAAAAAGTCCCTGACCAGGTGCTTTCTTGTTGGCTAATCCAAAATTAATAATCGGTCCCAAAAATCTGAACAAAAAATTATATGGGCAAATTTCTTCTCCGTAGTTTGATACCTCATTCATAAAGATCGAATTGATAAGTTATGATGATTTCAATAACCAAAAGTAACGACAACAAAGTTGCACTATAATTGGTTTCCTATGGGATATCATTGATTTGCATCATCGATTCAATTTTCAACAACTCCCCCATACCTTAATAATAATAATAACACACACTTATATAGCGCATAAAGCAACGGCACCAATGCGCTTTACAAACAAATGATAAATATCTTAAAAACTACACATTTAAAACACATGATAAAAAGATTATAAATATATACAATGCAAAAACACCACAAAAAATACAAACAAATTTGTTAAAACAGCCATAGGAGAAAAATACAATCAGCTGCTATTGATATAAGCATTATGATTTAAAAGTCAATAAAACATCAATTATGACATGTTATAAGCAGTTTAAAAAGATACATTTTCAAGAGAGATTTGAACTGAGTTGTTGATTGTGGATTTCGGAGTTGGAGAGGAAGGGAATTCCACAGCTTTGGCGCAGTCACCACGAAACTTCTGCCGTACGTTATTGTTTTGCTAGGAGTTGCTTGAAGCAGATATAGAGATGATGATCTAAGAGTCCGGCTCGGTTTGTAATCTGCAATGAGTTCTGAGATGTATGTGGGTGCCTGACCGGTCAGGGCTTTAAAAGTAAAATGTTTAAAACAATCCTCTCACGAATTGGCAGCCAGTGTAGATTGCACATAACTGGTGAGAAGTGGTCGCGTTTCCTACTCGGAGAGATGATCCTTGCCGCCATATTCTGGATGCGCTGAAGTTTATTGAGGTCTTTATTCGGGAGTCCAAAAAGAAGACTATTGCAGTTATCCAATCGGGATGAGATAAAAGCATGAACCAATTTTTCAGCATTTTCTTTATCAAGGTAACGATGTATCTTCCCAATTTTACTGATGGCAAAAGACGCACTCCTACACACACTATTTATATGACTGCGCATGGTAAGACAGCTATCAAAAAGCACACCAAGATCGCGAACATCCTTTGATGGAGATATTGTAGTATTGCCGATGTTGGGTCGGGGTGATCTTTCTGGTGAATTTTGGGTTTCGTGTGGTGGTTTAGAATAATTACAATACAAAAACAAGGTGTCTTTCCTTTTTTTAGAGCAGCTATTTTTAATGGTAAATTTAGCCTTTTAAAACCCCTTTTTTCATTAATTTTTCAGAACAATATTAATTAAAGCTTAACTTAAGGCCTTATATTTTCCCTTTACATTTCAGGTCATGATGTCGAGGAGATTCGGACACGTTCTGTTAAAAACATTTTGAGTAAGCTGTCTCATGGATTGATATATGAAGCAGACTTGATCCAAGAGAGACACTTATTGGTTAGATTGCTGGAATGGTTTAACTTTAACACAGTGCCATGCAAACAAGAGGTGTTGGAACTCATCCACAGACTTGCTAAGGTAAGTAATTATGTATTTGCTCTTTGCACGGATCTGCCATTTACGAGGAGAGCCTCGAACTGGAATCAGATTGAATGAAAGTGTTGCATCATTTCACAATGTTTCACTGCATGACCAGTCATATGCAGAGACATTCGAGCTAGTTGCATAATGTTACGGAATAGTCCCATTCAATGGGGTGCCAGTGCCAGTTCGATGTTCTCTTCACAAATGGCGGATCCCTGCATATGATCGAATGGGGTTATGTAAATAATAATGTGCAACAGACTTCCTTCAGCATATGTGTGTAATGTCACTGTCATAATGCTATGCTATGCTATTTCACGGGAGTGTGTTTATTGTTGTTCGCGGAGCTGCGTCCAAATGCTTGTGTCCAAATGCTTTGTTGTGCATGCATGCGCGTGACAATTTCATGATTAACCAATCACGGCCCGCGTTCATATTTTTAAAGCGTCCGATACGCACTTTCGGGGCGGGGGCATGCACATACACGCATGTACGCACACATTGGTGGCATTTTGTCCATAGCATTAGCATTATGACAATGACTATAGTGACATGCATGCAATGTAATTTTGCCAGATATAGTGGGGCAGTAATGGTCATACATTTCCCCGACCAGGGATAGAATGTTGATGAGAATTTGTGCATTTATCAATTATTGCAAAGATTCTTTGAAAGGAATTATAGTGTATCAAATTTGATTCTCGTAAATGTTGGAAGCTTTCGCCGTAGCTAATCATATAGTTCCTGAGGCTGATCGGTTTGTCACAGACGGACGTTTGTGCAAAACATGAGCGAAAAACAGTTTGTAAAAAGTAACTACTGACATTTATTCAACTTTTTATGTTTAATGTTATAGAGAATCATCAACTTTATTGAAATACACAAAAAAAAATAAGGTGTGGTTTGTTACTAAAAATAAAACGACGGAAATGTTTGTGTCACGGACGGACTAGATAGAAATAGGGTTCTCTACCTTTTAGTGCTTCTTTTTAATTTCTATCTAGTCAACTCCATATTCCCCAATGCTTTCCAGGTCAAATAGTAAGTAAGATACATGGTTTGAATATCTGATACACAGCATTTGAAAATATTTCTTATTTTTTACAGGGGTAAGGTAACAAACTTTGTCACGGACGGACATTTTTGAGCGTCACGGACGGACACAAATGTTAACTACATACACAACTTTAAAATTGCCACTTATTTACACTTTTAGTATGAAAAAATGGTATCAAATACTTACAAAATAGTAAGAAAAATGTTAAGTCATAAATTTTCAGTCTTAGTAATAAAAAGTCAAGATATTAGTCTTTTTCCAACACTACGGACAAGATAGAAATAGGGTTCTCCGGACCTTTAGTACTTCTTCTTAATTTCTATTTAAACAATTCCATAATCCTCAAGCTTTCCAGGTCAAATAGTAAGTGAGATACATGGTTTGATACACAGCATTTGAAAACAGATTTATTTTTTACAGGAGAAGGGTAGACCTGTAACAAACTGTGTCACAGACGTAAATTTGTTATAGCGTCACAGACAGACACAGATGTTGAAGAACTTTGAAATTGCCACTTATTTACATGACAACAAAATGGTATCAAATACTTACAAAAATAGTAAGAAAAATTGTATGTCATCATTTTTCAGTAATTAAAAAGGATCACAAGATACCAAAACCAGTGTGATGGTTATAGAATTTGGGTGCAGAATTTGGCACTTTGATAGCAGAGGGTTATTTATTTATTTATTTATTTATTTATTCATGGTATACAAATGCCAGCAAAACAGCACAGCTGATAACACTGGCTTACAAATTACATATCATACATAGTAAAAATATAGAAAAAATATATATACATACATAATATTATAAACAGTTAACATTGATTTAAAAGACGAATGACATATGGGATAGTTGAGTTGTAATATCTGTCAGTTCTTGTTTTTGGCTCCTGGTATTTTTTCTGGCTCCTGAGGGAATACTTTGTTGCGGTTTTCGCAGGGAGCAGATGTTGGTGGCGCTCCGAATTGAGGAGCTTCTGGCCGAATTTCAAAACCAGTTGTTCCCGGCGGTCGCTGAGTTTATCAATACCTAACTCGAGGAGGGCAGTGTCATAGTGTTCGTACCTACTGCCAAGCATGAGTCTACAAGATCTTTTTTGCAGCATCTCAATATGCTTACTTTGCTCACGGGTGATGGATGGATGCCACACCGGGCAGGCATACTCGAGGAGCGGTCTAATATAGGTTTGATACACGGCCAGAATGTCCTCAACTGGAGCACCAAATCCTCTAAGGGCATACAACAAAAATAACCTTCTTGATGCTCTGCTGATCATTTCAGTCACCTGCTTGTCCCATTTTAAATTTGCCTGTATATGGACACCAAGGAGTTTTAAATTGTCGACAGAGTTAAGTGTTTCACCAGACAACATGTATGATGGATAAAAGGAAAGATTTTTTAAAAAGGAAACATTCATTATATGGCATTTGGATGGTTTGGGCAACATATCATTGCGATCGCACCAGGCACTTAACTCATCTAGATGATATTGGAGACGACCGTGCCTTTGATTTTTAACATTGATTGTCTCACGTAGCGTGAGATCGTCCACAAATTTCCAACGCTTGTTACAAGTATCAGCAGCATCATTGACAACTATCGTGAATATGATTGGACCACATTTGGTACCCTGTGGTACTCCACATGTTATGGTTGTGGGATCTGATATGTGGCCGTTCAGCTTAACACACTGATTGCGGTTTGAAAGAAAGCTGCAGATAGTTGGTATTATGGACGGTCTAACGTTGGACTCAACAATCTTACGAATGGCAACGGTATGATTTATGCGATCGAATGCTTTGGTAAAATCAATTGCACATAACGTAGAATAATTACCGGGAAGTTCGAGATCACATAAGACATCATCAAGCATATCAACCAGATAGTGTGTGGTGGAAATCTTTTTAACATTACCATACTGCCGTGGATCCAACATTGGTTCAAAATCTTCCTTCAGCCATTTGGAGAGAAAAGATTCAAAAACCCGAGCAAAAATTGGCGTCAAGGCAATTGGACGCAGCTCGTTAGCTGTTTTTGGCTTTGTAACTTTTGGAACAGGTATTATGGCTGCCGTTTTCCATACAGTTGGAAACACCCCCTCTTTGAGGCATACATTGAAGATTTTTGTGAGAGGTATGGCAATCTCAAAAGCGAATTCCTTGATAAGCTTGATAGGGATATCATTTGGGTGACCAGCTTTTGAGGCATTGAGCTTCTTAAGTTCTTTAAAAACTTGCCCATTGGTGATTTCAGGTGGTGGCTCACAGGGTAGGTAGCAAGGAAGCTGATTTAGATCCAAAGGTGGTAACGAACTACAAATTGTGGAAAAATGGTTACATAAATTGTTGGCTTGCTCTCTTACTGTTACACCACAGCCAGGAATTTCCACTGGTTTTGCCTTGGTTTTATGGCCGGTAATTGCTTTGATATTTTTGTGCCATTTCCCTGGTTCAGCGTTTTTTAGCCCATCAACTTTGTTTTTATAAAAGTTACGTTTAGCCCTCTTTATTTCTGACGCAACATTTGATTTCAGTTCACTGTGCTTTCTCAAGTCACCTTGATTGTAGGCCTTTTGGCGTTTTTTCATAAGCAATCGGATAGCATCATTCATCCATGGTTTATCGTTTACTTTGCGAATAACAGTTTTACTGGGGAAGTGTGCAGTGTATTTCTCTTTAAGCACGTTTTCAAGTGTCGCGGCCATTGCACTTCCTCCAGATAGCTCATTTATATCATCCCAACTTTCTTTGGTTATCCATTGCCCAAATGTTCTTTGGTTCAAGGTTCACATTGGTGTGAATTCTTTTTTGATATTGATATTGAAATGTACCTCACGATATTGGACAACATCTTGGCTAACTGAAACTGCATTCGAAAAGAAGAAAAAATGCGGAAAAGTTTTTGGAACAGTCCATTATTGCCCAAGGGGTAGAAACAAGATGCGTCATGGACGGACATTCTTAGTAGAAGTTGACCTTGCCATATTGTATGTTAATGAAACATTTTCAATTTTTTAATTAAAAATTGATAGATGGCACATTTATCCATTAAATAAGAAATATATTTTAGAAAAAAAGTTCTGGGAAGTAATTACCCTGCCCTTGTGATAACTTTTTGATGCAGAGCTGTCCGTCCATGACGCAAACTAAGTTTTAAAGTTTTACAACTTTGTTCAAGGTAAGTGAGAGAAAAATAAAAATATAGTGAGCTATCTATCTTCTCTATCTACCCCCTTTCTCATGTAGAAATGTAACTTAACAATGGCGTCAATAAATAAGTTAAATCAGTGATTAAAAGTTGTCACAGACGGACACAAATTTTGTCACGGACGGACATTATTCAGTTCTGAGTACAAATGCCAAACTGAATCCTGCCCCTCTGACCATAAATGGCAAGAGATAGACCTGCTGCATCATATAAATAGACTGTATGCTGTGATACAACTTTGTAAAACAATTTTGACCCTTCTTTGATAAATTTTGTTCGATTAATTGTGTAAAAGACTGTATGCTGTGATACAACTTTTTAAAACAATTTTGACCCTTCTTTGATAAGTTTTTGTTCAATTAATTGTGTAATTAAAGGTTAGTGATAATGGATACATGTAGGCATCCAACCGTGTTTTGAGTTTTTCAAAGTTTCATGAAGAAAAAGCCTGCAACTTTTGATAGTGCAAAGCTTAAAATTAAATTTGTGCTAACATCTCCAATGATACTTTCTGATTTTGCTTTTATTTTACATACACTTTATTATTACATGGGGCAATTTTAAACAGTGTCTTTTAACTGATGTCATGCTACCCCTTTTATTTACAAGCATTATTTCAGCATGTACAGGCAGTAAGGTTAACAAGCGCAAGATATACTACAGATTCACCAAAGAAGATCTGCTGAGGGTTCATAAATGCGCAAATAAGCAAATTACTTCATTTGACTTCAAGTAATTTTACAGTGCACCTTGTGAGCATCATAACATGTGCTCACTGCTGTAGCAAACCTACTCATTTGCATAAAGGGCATACCTGTATGGGCTAGTTCATTTAATGGTAAGAGGGGTGGTATTCAGCTTTGCTTGTGTGCTCAGAACTGAACAGTAGCTAACAGTGTCCGTCCGTGACAAAATTTGTGTCCGTCCGTGACAACTTTTAATTAAAGATTTAACTAATTTATGCCTGCCCTAATTAATTAATACTCCTGCATGGGAAAGAATACATATAAGGGAGATACTTCAGTATGTTTTTATTTTTTTACTTTGTCCTTGAAATTCGTTAAAAAACTTTTAAACTTTTTTTGTGTCACGGACGGACAGCAAAACATCAAAATGTTAACGCAAGTCTAGCGATATAACTTCCCCAGAACTTTTTTCCCAAATATTTATCTTATTTGATGGAAAAGTGTGTCAGCTATCAACATTACATCACAAAACTCTGAAAATGTTACATTAACATAACAATATAGCATGATGAACTTGAACTAAAATGTCCGTCCGTGACGCATCTTGTTTTCACCCCTTGGACAATAATGGACTGTTCCGCGAACATACCGCATTTTTATTTTTTTTTAAATGCCGTTTCAGATAGCCTAGATATTGTCCAACATTGTGAGGTACCTATCGATATCAAAATCAGAAATTTATTTTTTCATAACCATGTTAACCTTTAACCGATCAGCCTCTCCTGCCAAAAATGTTTTCGCACAGCAATGATGCGATGACATTTTGATCCTGCTATTTGCTTGGATACATTCATCATGTACCAGTGTGAATGATTCATTACAACAACATTATGTTTTAAAAATGCTTTAACGGTCAGGGATTTTGAAGGAAACTAGTCACAATTCATTTCTGTTGAAGGCTTGCTGGTGAATAATTTTAGCACAAGGCTCATGGCACTGATGTGAAATTTATTCAGCATTGGTTGAACTACAACATATGGAAATTAAGTCTTCTAACAAATACATTGTGTTTGTTCTCCACACAGCATGGCTCTGCAGCCAAACTCTTCGTGGAGCTTGGAGCTGTTCCATTCCTGTCTAAACTGAGACTAGATTGCTCTGATGATCTGCATCAGCCGATAGATGATATCATAGAGGCACTGCTAAGCTTGCCTAGTCATGAAGATAATCACTTGTTGAGACAAAGAAAGGAATGTGTTTATCAGCAACAAGACCATACATATACAGGTAGGTTATAATGATTCAAGTAAAATGGTTAGGTTCCACTGATAATGTGACAACAGAAAGATATAACCTTATTAAGTCTTTCCAGATTAATCACGTTTAAAGTCAAACATTACATTCAATTTTACAATTTTGTAATTAAATTTCATTTTCTGGTATCAAATTTAATAAGATTTAATTTGAACATGACTTCAACTCTAGAAGTATAGCAGTGTGAATGGACGAAAAAAAGAGGGGGGTGGTTACTTCACAGACCATATACTACATATGGGATAGAACTTATATGTGCACGCGCCTAGAAGTGCTGTATGCTGTAGTAGGGTTAGGGATTGACATGTATAGGTCATGATCAAATCTTATCTTATTATCTAAACATTTTAATTGGTATGGCTCATGATTTTTTAATCATGAGATATTTTTAATACTCAAGGCAGGACACATTTATATCTTTTTGATACAGGACTCAAGCATAATCTAGTCTCATTGATATGTGCCTGAATTCACCTCCAAATTTTGAACTGTGTAATGTTTCCTGGGAATCTAAATTGTACGTTCCTTCAATTGTGCCACTCGTAATGGGATTCACATGTCCTTTAAAACATGCTTATTACGTGTGTGAAGTTGACATTAAACGACCTTTGCTGAGTTAGATTTAGGATGTTTGGATACACTCGAAGACATGATGAAACATGGCTGCAATAAGATGAATTTAAATTCAATGAACATAGTCTTTAATCTTATACCTTACTTACTTCAATGTATTCCCGAGTCGTCATTTCTTGACCTTGTATTAAAGCATGCGTAAACGGTCTTTACAACAGCAATAATGGGTCACGGTAAAATATATTTTTGGATCAGTATTAACGTGGAGGTCGCCATTACGAACGGTCTTCCCATCATGCTTTTGGCATACATATCGATTACCGTTAAAGGGATAATCCCCGATCTGGATTAATAAAACTGATTTTGGACATTTCAAACAGTTTTGAAACTTGAGTGGAATCTGCTTGTGGCTTTGGGTAACTTGACTCACATCATGTCTTATTGAATATTTGACATGAGGCAATTCAAGTTTGTTTCTTTTTGCAGTTTTGAAATGGTATCTTGGGCCTGGACAACTCTTGGCTTTCAGTGACTACAGTCAATGTAATTTGGTTGAATGTATGTCTGGACTTAAGTCTATTAGCATTTGAAATAATGGTTTGAGTCAAGTCAACTCTTTGCCTTAAGTGATTTGAGTCGATGTAATTCTCTTTGGGATTTTTGACTTGAATCATATAAAATCTTGTCGACAGTTTCATGTTGTGCAATGTCAGGTAGGATCAACACATCAGGCTTTTTTATTGATTAGTATTTAATTCTGTACAATAGTTTGATCAGTACCAAATTGGCAAAGTCGCTTTAAAGCAGCGAATGAATACAAAAGGACATGGGCGCGCATTAAGACAACTCGTGCACTTTTTTCATCATATGCGTGACGCGTGCGTGCGACCAAAAACGTGTGTGTGTGTGGCCATAATCTCGGGTACGCTTCGCTTGGATTACTTTTGCGCGTGGAGAGATAAAAAAAGGAATATTCGTGCCAATTTGGAACTGATTAAACTATATGCAGAACTATGTTGATATTAAAGATTTGATTTTTACCCCCACATTATCTCTATAGGTGGTAGAGATGAACCCAGCAATACAAAGCCTTATGATGCATCTCAAGCGAGTGTATTCACAACACATCAGCCGACAGACCAGGGTTACTTTGCATTACAAGACTCAGTGGTTAACCAGCCACAGCAGCAGGATAGGGGTAAATAAATGGATGGATAATTTTGTTTTATCCATTAAATAATGTTTTTTTAATAACAATAAAAATGCAAAGTTTCTATTGAAAAATGCTACCTTTTCTTGTTTCAATTGCAAAGTTCCAATATAAATATATAAAGACACTAACAAAATTTGGTACCAAAGCTATTTGTCTAAAGATTATATTATATAGTTTGTGACATCAACACATTAGTAAGCATGTGATCTCCGGACATGTTGGAGGTCTGAGTCAAATCTGAGGTATTAATATGACTTGAAAGAGCACATTTTAAGCTTTGAAATGATACCATGTTGAAGGTAATCAGACTTTGTAATCACAAGATATGATTCTATTATTTTATATTTCATCAAATATATTGTCCTCTATCTCAAAACATATTATACACATGTATGCTCCGTGTAATGTTTCAATTTAGTGTTGATACCTTGTTTGGTTTGGTTTGTTTTGAAATTGAACAGGTGATCAAGGTGTGAAAGGCCTAAAATTCTGCACCTTTCCATGGTTGTCTCTTACACATACTGATAGAAATGTACTATTGTCAACAAATAGGTGAGTGTCAGTTAGCTGTTACAGAGATTGTTAATGAAATACCATTTTATGCCAGTTTTTAGTTTATGACCAGTAACCCTGAGTATACATGTTGAATATCAGTTTGCTGTACATGCTGGTATTAGTTAGCTGTTTGTGGATTGTACGATCAAACCAACACATTTTCAAGTGCTATTATAAGGTTAGGTTATATTTTTAAAAATGTACCATAAATAACTTCATACTACAGGAAGGGTCTGATAACATTGCCCAGTGGGGGTATTCATGTTGAGCAAAGGCTTTAAGCTTTCCATCCAATACAGCTATTTTCAATAGTGTAAATTAAAGTGTAATTTCAAAACAACTCAGTGATGATGGATGGTATTTTCAATGGGAATGTTAATACTTTTGCACTATTTCTAGAAACACTAAAATGCCAAATATGGTGAATTTCTAGGTAAAATGTATGTGTTCAATTTTTACAAACAAGGTGTCATATTAAAGGTAAATAAGTTTAGAAAATTCTCTCATGAAGGTTTCCCTTCTAGACTTAATCACAGTCTTTTGAACATTGTCCTAAAATGTGCCTGCTTCTTTGTGCCAAACTTCAAAGGATGGGATTCAATTGAAATGTTGTGTTCAAACTAGTAATGTTTACTCTTTATCATCATTTACAGCTTACTGTGTGGTTCCAGACCCAACCTGGTTGCTACCTCGTGTGAATTCATCAGTGATGTGGTCTTACAAGATTTTCCAGCAGAGATATTTTTGCAAAGACCAAATATAGTGAAGGTAATACGCATGGACAAGAATGTGCAGTTAGATCAGTTGTAAACAGTGTTCAAGTTAAGGGGGGAAACCAGCGGATAACCATGATATGAAATCAGGTTCTCCGCCAAAGCTTTTGGTTGTCCGCTACAGTCAGAAAGAATTCAATCTAGCCGAAGGTTCGATGGGGTGAAATATTGAGGAGGGAGACAGCATTTTATATAAGTTCCTGCACAGATAAATATCTTTGTGTTTTTTTATCCAGATGTAAAATTGTGTTATAAGTTTATCAATTGTAACCCCAGGGTCGTTCATTTATTTAAACTAATATTTCATACTCATTATTTGGCGGATTTCATTAGAATGATAACAATTCATTTTTGCAGGATTTTTTGTTCTCGGCCTCAAGGTGGTATGTAGTGAATAAGTCACTGGAGGTAACATTTCCTAACAGTAGTTCTTGCCATTCACCCTTCTAATGAAATCCTTTGATTACAAATATGAAGTGTGTAAGGTCCTCTTACATACCGTAATTTGGGTTGACTTTGGACAGTGGGGTGGACACAATTCGGAAAACTATTCTTTCATGTAAACTTCTTTACCAAGTCTATAGTGATAAGGTAACATTATTTTATATGTAAAATGAATGTGGTTTTCTGTGTAAATCTTTATCTTAACACTTTCCACGCGACTATTCGTTTTACCACATACAAAATAGATTTTTCAGAAATCTTTCCCAACTTTCAAATACTTATCTCAAGAATTACTGAACCTATACTAGGCATGTTTGTACTTATTTTAATGCATTTCTTATGGTGATTCCAAATGGTGATGAAATACAATATTTTTTACATGTTTGTAACATTTTGTGCACTTTTGGAACTGTCGTCTCCGCCGTAATTTAGCAAAACAGCGTAACTCGAAATATTGACTTTTTGTGTTACATGCATTTCCGGGGAAATCGAGGGCGCTCTTTTCATCTGTGAGAGTCTCAAAAGACCTCGACGCACCGTTTTAATGATGGCGTAAAGTATCTCAGCCTTATTTTGCAACTTTGAGCATTTTAATGTGGTAAAACAGCGTTACTCGAGTTACGTGTTTCAAAGTCTAGTATTTTCTTGGCAAAACAGGATATCTCTAAGTTACGTGCCTTTTCCAAACACCTTTTTTTGCTACGAGATACGCGGGTTTGGCGAAATAATAGTAACCAAAGAATTACACGTAACTTGAGTTACGCTGTTTTGGAAGATTAACTCTGCGTATAATTAGGTGTCAGATAGGCAAACCCGCGTATCTGGACAAAATCAGCTGTAACTTTAGTAAAAATAGTTTACTTTACTTAAAGGTAGATGACCCGATTTTCAACTTGATTTTTTCTATTCTACATGAAAGGTCATCCTTAAAAAAGTCGTGTTCCAAAATTTGAGTTGCATAGCTCTAATGGTTCTTATTTTAGACGCGCAAGATGCTGTGAACTGTACCCATTGAGTAGTACACAAACTATATCGGTGGTAACCACCATTCGCGGTATTTCGACGTTATTTCATCGATTTCTCCGTAATTATACCGATTTAGGCCGTCAAATTTCAGTATGATGATGAGAAAAATACGAGCTTTCATATGATTTGAAAATCTCCGTATGTTTGAAATAATTCTGTGTTACGAAAATGTGATCGGGTCATCTACCTTTAAGTTTTTAAAAATTAAACAAATTAAACATAATGCACGTTTCCATTTTTAAATCAATTTCCTCTGTAAATAATAGAGAAAATGCAAACACTCAAACTTTAAAGTGCTCATAAACGTCATTTTCGAATTACGCTGTTTTGCCAAATTACGGCCGAACTGCCGCGTGGAAAGTATTAAATGCTTTATGTATTATTTTGAAGTGAAATTCATCCATAGTCACCCAAATTAGAAGAATAGTATTAAGGCTATCATCATAAGTTTACTATTATGACATTTAATGAATCTTAATCAATCATTTCCACTGGTATTTTGTAGAGCTTGTTCTCCCTGCTTGGTGTAAAGCCATTGGGTGAAACAGACTCTGAGATCCCAATAGGAGCTGCTAGGTGTCTTAGGGACCTGGCTGTGTTAATTCTGGCAAGATATAGATTCTACCACGACCCATCTCTGTACTGTCCTAAACAAGGTAAGCAGGGCTGGAAATAAGGTGTGCCTTCAGACTCTGAGATCCCAATAGGAGCTGCTAGGTGTCTTAGGGACCTGGCTGTGTTAATTCTGGCAAGATATAGGTTCTACCACGACCCATCTCTGTACTGTCCTAAACAAGGTAAGCAGGGCTGGAAATATAGCAGGCCAAATATTCCTCTACCATGGTTTTCAAATTGTGTTATTATCCCATTGACTGTGAGAGTTCTTGCTGCACATAACATGTGTTAAGTTTGTCATTTTAGACAGAGTTCTGGGACAGAGTTCACACAAATGTACTCACTTGAGCTGCCTTTCGAATCATGTTGCATGTGTTCACATGTCAATACAAAAGTCATATAACTCAAAATCAGCTGACACGCATGGCACTTGAAGGACCTCTTGAATCCAAAAGGTTTAATATGCTTTCTGGTGATAAGGATCAATTAATTGATGTTGATGTACAGAGAATATGAATGTCACATATGGTATTCCAAAAAAAGATTATCAAAACTGTTTAATTATTTCTCTCCAGAATTTGGCTCAGTTCCCTCTTCTAGCTACACCTCCAGTTCTGGCCGTGCATCACAGGCAACCAGCCAATCAACACTCAGCTCTAACTCAAGACCCTCTGTGATTGGACGAAATGAACCGCGTCTGCGTGGAGATGGACAGGACTTAGACTCCCCTAGTTCTGTGTATGTCTTTTCAGTTACATTTGACATTAATTTATTACTAATACTATAGTTCAATCAGTTTAAAATTGGCGAGCATTTCTTATCTCTCCACATGCAAAAGTAATCCAAGGGAACGCCTGCGCTTCTGGCCATACACACACGTCTATGGCCAAAGTCACCCATCATGCATTTGATGCACTGTGCGCTTGTTGCATTCATGTGTGACTACACCCTTCTGTATTAATTTGTTGCTGTAAGGAGGCTTAGAGCTTATCAGACTATATATGTATAAGCTTTGAAAATGGGGTCAGGTGTAAATTGAAATAGTGATTGACACAGTTTGGGGAAAAAATCTTTATCTAAGGTTTCGTAGGCTCAAATGGTAAATACTAAGCATTGTTAGAAAAAAACTATTTTGTGTATATAATTCATTTATCATAATGAATATTGGTTGTTAAATAGACGTTTATTTGGAAACTTTCGTTTTTTGCTTAATTGTATTCAGCGTCCACTGATTCAGGGTCCACTGATTCCAACAATGGTCCTCAAGTTTGCTACTAAATGATGTTTTCATGGCAAAAGAGCTTGTTCCCAGTTTCCCACTCTCAGGATTTTTTCTTATTAAAATTTAATTTAAATTAGATGTCATTTTATATATATAGCGCTTTTCAAATTATGCTCAAGGCGTGTACATTTAATCCGCTGCCACTATAGGATACATCAGAATCAGTTCGCTTCACTTAGGTTGCTGCACATCATACAAATACTGATATTTATCAGGGACAACATCTTATTATCAAAGACAACATTCCACAAGTTTGGAATTGATGTGCCTTCACATTTATTCTCATCTCAGTGATCAAAAACTCTGGTTTATCGAACTTACAGTTTAGACTCACAGAGATTTTAATATCAATACACAATGTACCTTTATTCTCATTAAAGCGGAACATCAAGCCCAGTGATCATTGGCTCTCCTTCGCTGGCCTCTGATTCCGACACGGACAGCGAAGATGCCCTCTCCCTTCAGTTCTCCCAGCTCACATTACCTCAATTCACTGTGGAGACCTTGAGCAAGATCCTGCCTATCCTGAAGACAACAAACCCGGATGTGATGCTGGCGGCAATGCAGCTGCTGCATCAGATTGGTAAACTGATGAGGGTATCTATGACGACAGAGATATGGGAAGATAAGAGTGTTGCTGGAAGATCTCTGGTGAGAACTTTGTTAAGGATAGCCATTTGTCTGTCTTTCTTTTCTTTTTCAACAGAAGCTGATAGATAGAAATTTAGGAAAAAGTGTACTTTAGGTCCATACCAGTGAAAAGTTGCCAGTATTGCTCGATACTGGTACATTTTTATTTCCAGTATCGGTCAATACTAATACACATGCTACCAGTAGTGATTTGTCCCAGTTTTGATCGATACTGGTACATGATTGTGTTCCCGTATCGCCCAATACTGGGACATTTTATTTAAAAACTGATTTTGTACCAGTATCGAGCAATACTGGATGTTCCAGAATCGGACGATACTAGTACAGTCCAGAATCTGGGACCTGAAGTACACTTTTTCTGAAATTTAATCTTTAAACTTGATCACCAGCTCCTTTGACGTTCTATACAATAAATAATGAAAAGTATGCTTTTGGTTTTGTTTTCCATGATTATGTGTTTTCATATATTTTTGCTACTTGCATACACAAAAATAATCTCAACTTCTAAGGTAAGATATGGGGGGCTATTGGGTATGTAATGATTTTTTCATCTCTTTTTTAATTTCTTATACAAATACTGGTGTAAAATATAAAAATAATCATACCATATGAAAATTGCAACTCAAAACTATGCATCATGGATGCTGGGACAAACCTTTATTTGTCTTAAACATTGACTATCGATGGGTTTGTGCATTCTTTATATCCTACATATGATCATGCGAGTCACTCACATTTTTTCATTTACAAATGTTCTAGACGGAGAAGTTGTACGATAGCTTTGAGAGTCTTGGGGAGGTATTGGAGTATCATCAGGAACATTGCAGTAGGACGGATAGGGAAGACAGTGTGTCAACACTGGCTATTCAACATCATAGGATGTCATTTGTAGTGCTGGCAGCTTTTACACTTCAGATTGTGCAAGATATGGTGCCTGTCCAAAAGGTTAGTAAGGTTGTGGAGAATGGGAAGGGGTAGGGGAGGTGGTATGATAGTTTTGGCTATAAGGTATCATATGATGTCATTTGTATTTACGCTGCTGTTACATGACAGATGGTACATAAATTTATACCTGTGGGAAAGTATGGTTATTTATAGAGGGGCTTCAGGTCAGGCAAATAACAAAAAAGTGTTGGACATCTTTAAGAAATACCACTCTTATGGAATCTGCTAAAAGTGTAATGAATGAACATCAATCAAACCTATGACAAATAAATGTAGTTCAGTGCTTAAATATCCACTCTCATGGATCAATGGACAGTGCATGATATGAAAGTTGCTGCCTCAATTCTGGCTCTTTCTTAGCACATTTTTTAGATCTAACCGGTATAAATAATTGATTGTTAACCTTAACCTTGTAAGCCAGAGTATGACATTTATATTGCTCCTTTTTCTGGAATTATTGGCAACACAATAATTTTGTCGCATTACAATCACATTTTCATATAAATCTTGCTCAATTTCAGGCCAGAGATATTCTCCCTGACAGTGTTGTATCAGCTATAACCCTACTTGTAATGGACCAGTCATTGATTCACTGCATTCCACAAACAAGACCTGTGCTCGGAGTCTACCTGGAGAACTTGGACTGTGAGAAATACAAGCTATACCAGGATGCATTGCAGCTGTGTCAGTCGTTAGAAAGCACTGTAGCATTCCTCAGGGAATCCAAACAAATTGTAAGTGAATATATATATGTTATTTTGTATCTGTAAATTGATTTATAATATAAACATATGATGTAAGGCCAAACAAAAAAAATAGTTGTGTTGCCCTCATCCGGTCGGGTCAAAATTATGAGAATGTGGGCCGGGTTGTTTTTTTTTTTTTTTTTAAAATCAAGATTTTTTTCTCTTTTTTCAAGATTTGGTTTTGTTTGGTTTTTTTCCAAGATTTTTTTTCAAGATTTTTTTTTTCCAAGATTTTTTTTTCTCCAAGATTTTTTTTAAAGATATTTTTTCTCAAGATCTTCCAATCTGTGAAAAGAGATGGGCAAGAAAACAAAATATTCTCCATTGGGTTGAAAATACATCCAGTAAGCGTTTTCCTTGGTATCTTCACACATGTTGACTGAAATCATAGGTATAAAATCGTTGATTTTCAAAAATAAAAAAATAAAATAAAAAATCCGGCAGGCCGTCCTTCCCGATTTTAGGCTTGTGAGGGCAACACAACTTTTCTTTTTTTTTGGCCTAAGGTGTTCAAATGAGTATGACCCGAACATTTCACATGGTATTTTGCATTTTTCTTGAAAGTACATTTGTACAACTTAATTCCAAAACTTGAGTTAAATGTTTGAGTGGTTTTAACAATTTAATCAATATGATAAATGCTGATTTCTGGGAAAGTAGAAGAAAATCATCAGCTTCAAGAAAAAATCTTACATATTTTACTGCCCTGTAGGTTGCTCACTTATTCCTGAACTCCTCCTACATTTGTTACACTTGTTCAGCTCATTGTTTCATAATTTTTTCACCAGATAAAAGAAGATTTGTTGGCTTCGGCATCAGCAAGTCTTCCTAGTTTACCATATCATCCTGATCACACATTTGTAGCCGAATTTATTAAAGTTTATTCACAAATGTAAGTATATCCAATATTTTCAAGAAGTATAATAATAATAATAATAATAATACCAAGCGCTTATATAGCGCCCTTAGCCCAAAGGGGCCTCAAGGCGCTTAACAACATATTATGATAGCATATAACACAATAAACACAAACAATATATATAAAAAGGTCGCTAAAATAGTGGGTCGAGCATCAGGACACATGGAGAAAGACGGACACGACCAAATGGTCTCATAAATTTCGACTCGCTATCTCACAACCTATGATCAGGTCGTCCATATATGCACATATATGCGTGAGAGGGAAAAGACAGGCGGTCGAGCAAACAACAAAGGAAGAGGATAAACACACAAATGCATGGATGGAGAACTGAACATAGTATGATAATTTTGATTAAATTACAACATTAAAATCTAAGATACAATAAAACTGTATGAAATACTAAAAGAGTAAAAAGTATAATAGTCCATGAGCCTGGACCCAAATTTTTGCTCATCGGTACCATATTGAGGGAGTAAGGCTAACTTGGATTTTTGGAAAGGTATTAACCTCTAGTTTCATAATATGGCTGATAGCAAATTCAAAGCGGTAGCTTTATATGAGTTTTCAGCCATTTTCAAAATGGCCGCCAAAATGCCAACATAAAGCACACTAATAATACTTATGATGAATTTTGGAAAGTCTGTTGGATGTAAATAACGCAGTCTTGTATGTATTAGACCACTAGACACTCATATCCAGAACTTTTGTGCTTTGTTAACACATCCAAATCCAAGATGGCCGCCAAAATGGCCGCCAAAAATGGTAAAATTCCATATATTGGCATATATAAACCAACACGTATGATCAGAGTATAGTTTTAGCAATGGGATGTATGTGTTAGACCATTAAAAATTCATAACTCGTATTTTTGCATTGTTAACATACTTTAAAACCAAAATGGCCGCCAAATTGATGGCCAAAAATGATCAAAAATTGTCAAAATTCCATATAATATCATAATATCAACCATAATGCATGATGAAAATATAATTTTAATGATGGGATGTATGTATTGGACTACTAGTAACGCATATACAGTATTCTTGCTTTGTTAACATAATACAAAATCCAAAATGGCCCCCAAAATGGTTCCCGAAGTGGCTGCAAAAATTATCAAATTCCATAAAATTGGATAATATCAACCTAAATGTATGATGAAAATATAGTTTTAATGATAGGATGTATGTATTAGACCACCAGTAACTCATATCTAGTATTTTTGCTTGTTAACATACTTAAAATCCAAAATGGCCCCCAAAATGACTGAACAAATTGTTGGAATTCCATAAAATGGGCTAATATCACCCAAAATGTATGATGAAAGTATAGTTTTAACATTGGGGTGTATGTATTAGACCACTAATAACTCATATCCACTATTATTTGCATTGAAATAACATACTTTAAATCCAAGATGGTAAAAAAAAAATCTATACTAGTACATAAGTGTATGATAATCCAAAACATATATTGTGAGAGTGTATAATATTACATCAAATCCACCAAATAGAATGTTATAAACTGGTAAGCTATTGCTTTGAGAAATAAGGCCCACATCTGTGACAATTTTGATTCCAATCACTTTCTAAAATGGCTGCCAGAATGGTTCAGTTGATGTTAAATGACCTAAAACAATTGTTTTGTATTGTAAATGACCGGTACTATGTAATACCAATACCCCCAAATTGAATGGGACAGCATTCACTACATGTCTATGATAAAGCCTAGGGGCTGTAGATCTAGTTTGAGTATTCTAAAATATCCAAGATGGCTGTAAAAGGTTAAAATAGCTGAAAAACAGTGTTAGATTATTGTTAGTATTACATTAGATATGACCAAATTATTATATCTACAGCTTAAAGCCATCCAGTAAACGTGTTTGTATATGTGACAAGGATGATTGAATGGTATAGACTCCATTTTGACAATGTCATGTTATTAAGATGGGCATTATAATGAACATTTCATTAAAATTACCTCTAAATGACCAAAATAATTACCACGGGTGGCCACCAATTGATAAAAATATATGACCAGAATGAAAAAATGGAGTCTATACCATTCAATCATACCTTGTCACCTACAGATACGTTTACTTGGTGGATTAAAATCTATAGATATAATCTTTTGGTCATATCTAATGTAACACTAACAATAAAACTAATACTGTTTTTTCAGTTATTTTAACATTTTGCAGACATCTTGGATACTTTAAAATACTCAAACTAGATCTACAGCCCCTAAACTTGATCATAGATATATGTTGAATGCTGTCTTATTAGATTTGGGGGTATTAGTATTACACTAAAATGGTCATTTAAACAATTGTTTTAGGTCATTTAACATCAAAATAACCATTCTGGCAGCCATTTTGGAAAGTGATACAGAATAAAAATTGTAACAGAGGTGAGCCTTATATCTAAAAGATATAGCTTAGCAGTTTTAGAACATACTATTTGGTGAATGTGATGTAATATACACTCTTACAATGTCTATTGTGGATTATCATTCACTCATGTAGACTATTTTAACATTTACAGCGGCCGTTTTGGTGGCCATCTTGAATTTAATGTACATTATTACAATGCAAATATACTGGATATGAATTACGAGTGGTCTAATAAATACATCCCGATGTTAAAACTATACTTTCTTCATACATTTTGGTTGATATTTTACCATTTTATGGAATTTCGACAATTTGTTCAGTTATTTTGGGATCCATTTGGTGGCCATTTTGGATTTTCAAGTATGCTAACAAAGCAAAAATACTAGATATGAGTTACTAGTGGTTAAATACATACATCCCATCATTAAAACTGTATTACATCTTACATTTAGGTTGATATTATCCCATTTTATGGAATTTGACAATTTTTGCAGCCACTTCAGGAACCATTTTTGGGCCACTTTGGCAGCCATTTTGGATTTTGAACTATGTTAACAAAGCATGAATACTGGATATAAGTTACTAGTGGTCTAACACATACATCCCATCGTTCAAAATATATTTTCATCATACATTTCGGTTGATATTATGCTATTTCATGGAATTCTGACCACTTTTTACCATTTTTGGCCATTAATTTGGCGGCCATTTTGGTTTTAAAGTATGTTAACAAAGCAAAAATACTAGATATTCTAAGGGTCTAACACATACATCCCATTGTTAAAACTATACTCTGATCATACATGTTGGTTTATATGCCAATATATGGAATTTTATCATTTTTGGCGGCCATTTTGGATTTAGATGTGTTAACAAAGCAAAATATCCGGATATGAGTGTCTAGTGGTCTAATACATACATTACTGTGTTATTTACATCCACCAGAGTTTCCAATATTCATCATAAGTTTATTAGTGTGCTTTTTGTTTGGTATTTTGGCAGCCATTTTGAAAATGTGCTGATAACACACAGAAAGCTACCGCTTTGAATTTGCTATCAACCATATTCTGGTTCCATGGATCCATACCAATACAAAAATCATTATTAGCCTTACTCCCTCGACATGGTACCGACCGACCCTACGGGCTCATGGACTATAATATATAGATGTATAATCGCCTTGCTTAAGGCGCTGTCACACACTCCCGATGTACCTCGCCGGGACTAAACCGGAGCACACAATTACAGCGACCAGAAAATCGGCGGAGAACCGTCGAGAAAGCACTTAAAAAATAAAGGCGCTGTCAAACCTTGCTGATTTGGCTCGCTAGAGCTATACTGGAGCACAAATTTGGTAATCTTCGGGGATCCGTAATAGTATGGTAGCGCAACGGTATCACATCGCTAAGAGCGGTAGTACATCGGCAGGACTACGGTTATCACATCAGTACCAGTTTAGTACACTTTGATGCCACCGGAGAGCCGCCGATCCATTACGGGCGCTACCGATGCTCTACCGACATTAACGAAGCCATACTGGAGTGCTGCCGTTGTACTGCCGGCAACAGCAGACATTTTTGAGCATGTTCACAAATTAATACCGTTGCCTGCCGTTGCTAATTTTGTTGACAATGTTTTTGGAAAATTTTAACAATTATTTTGAGAGGTCTGTTAGCCCATAGAGCAGGTTTTTTCGTTCGGTGTATGCTAGCTATTGGAAAAAGGACTTCATAAGGCTTAATTTTTTGGTATCTTTATCCCATGCAGTTGCCGTAATTTGGGAAGAAACCATGATGATGATGCCCTCGCTGATGGAAGGAAAACGCTGTTAAAACTTCTGGCTCACCCTGATCCTGACATAAGACAGTGTGTGTATAAAGAATGCGTCAATATTGTTAAGGTAATGGTAAGAAATCTGTAAATAATTGATATCGATGCAACAAAGGGTCAAAAAGAGTCAAATATATAATCAAATTCTCAACAGTGCTAATGCGACAGTATTGAATGATCTGTAAAGTGAGCTAAATTAGGCAAATGAAATTGCAGGTGTACTATCAAGCAGCAGTAGAAGTAATTCAGGAAGTCTGTTTGCATCCTTTGACTGCTTGATTGGATATGAAGGTTCATGTTTGAAGGTATTCTGAAGACATAAACACATTGAAGGAGTTATTTGTGACCAGTCAGTCACATCAAAAGGTGGCTTTTGTCAGTAGTATGCATTTCAATATATTGAGGAAGTAAAGCTGGACAAAAACAAAGGAAATTTCACATAAAATCTGAATGCACTGATGAAATGTATCAATTAAGTTGGGTATCATTTTAAGGCTTACAAAACACACTTTTGCAGCGTGAAAACAAAATCTCAATTTGATGTGACTGGTTGACTGACTGTTGGTGCCCTTTCTGATTCAAGATTGATCTACCACTGTCAGTTTTATTGCATCAAATATATTAATGATACTCCACAGGTGATAACTGAATGAGTGTTGCAACAATGCTTCAGGGGGTCAAAGTTTAAATAAAAAGGGGTATAAAGTTATATTGAAAACGAAAGGTAATAAGCCTGTATTTTTTAATTTTTTTATTCCCAACAGAGATGTAAATGCTTCATCAACAAAATCAAAGGCCAAAATCAAAATAGCCCTGATTTGCTTCAATTACAAACTTGCAAGGATGTGAGAATCACAATTTGAGTAACCAAACGCAAACCTGTACAGTATCAGGCATGGGGATTTTCCTGATCAAACAGAAATTTTTCTGTGTTTGTGTGCATTTTTATTTATTTGTAGCATATTTTTGGTCTTTTTTGGCGAAATATCACACATTTTTTCATGATTTTTCACAAGTTTCCTGAGTTTTTTTCAATGTAATCATTCTGATTCCTGCAGTATGGTACATAAAGTTAAACCTATACTCTATCACTTGTTACCTTGCTAACAGCATACCATCAACTAACTAGACTGTTGGGTATCAATACCATTGTTTCTATTTACTTGGCAGAAATCTTTGAATGTAGATGAAGCAGTTAAAGCACACAGTGATGCTTGTTATGCAGTGCGTTTCTTGGCAGATAGTGGTGTTCTGTACGAGATCTCTTGCTTCGGACTCAATGACTCAAATAAAGAGGTAAATATTGACACAGTTTTTAGATCATGTTATGCCAGGAGAAATATTTTCTGATCCCTTTTGAGTTACCTCGTGAAATCATTTACCTGTGCTTGAGTCATTTGGTCACCATAGATAATGGGCTCCATAACCCTTCAGCTCTGAACCCCATGAAATCCCATTTAAAAACTATGCTGGCAGCATGTGATCCCTTAGTATACCCCCAGGGCGATTACAGCAGTTGATAAATATGGCCGGAATTGTTGAATACAGGCACACGACCACCTTGCCGAGTGAACTAAGACAGTAGCATGAACACACTGTGCATCAAATGCGTATGTTTCATTTTTTAATCACGTGCGTATGACCAAAATCGTTCATGTTTGTTTAGATTTCTTTTGAGCACAAAGAGATAACAAAATCACAAATTTCTTGCCAATCTGAAACTGATTGAACTATAGTTTTATATGTAAACTTCTTTTGGACATTAACCAGAATTAGTATCCAACAAATAATTGCATTAGTTTGAATTGCTGTAAACATTAGTTGGATACATGTTCACAGATTTGATACGGGATACACTCTCTCCTAAATTAACAAATCTTATTTCAGAGAGACACATTTTTCTCAAAATTTGACTCAAATGATTTCCTTATGCTGCACCACCAAACAGTATATCAACGTCAAAATGTATATCCTAATATGAAATACTATTCTATTTTAACAGGTGTCTTGCAGTGCCAGAGACTTGGTCCTTCATTTTTTGCAAGGCAAACTTCTCATGCACTCTCAGCTATGGGAAGAAACAACTCAGGCTATTATTCCATCACTACCAATATTGCAGGTATGTTTCAAACCTCAATCTTGTTACACATTGGTTGAGACGCAGTGACGCACCACGTCAAAGGATAAATCTTGCACTACTTTTGAACAAATTTAAGAGTTTGATAATGTCTGACAGATTATGAACAAGCTTTTCAGTGAAAACTAGGTTTTGAAAATTATAGTAATAGTTTTGGAAATATGAGGAAAAGAAGGTAAATGTAGGAGGATTAGGCTGTTGATCAGGTCATAAATCCAATGAGAAATTGTCCTTGTATCATTTCAGTGTCATGCTGGTAGAGAGACAACATTGTCCAGGTGTGTCTTGGGTCTCTACGAAGCACCATTGGTGTCGTCAGCTGCACCAGATGGCTTCCAAATATTGCCAAAGCTGGAAAAGTTACGAGGAGCTTTGAGGTTATTCTTTAGCAAAGATGAAAGGTAGGGATTTTAATCTCAAGATCAGCATAATGTCATAAGTTGTCTTGTGTTCAATCTGACTGCTACTGGTGATTTCTAACAATCAGTATTTTCATCTCTCAAATAATATTTCAAAAAGTTTTCTATATTGTTTTGTTTTCTGAAGTGGAAAAGAAAAACATTGGTATCTGTAGTTCTTGTGATTCATGCAAACTGCATATTCATGGCCTGAAAAAATGGTTTTTTCCCGGCAAGCGATTCCAAATTTCCCTCCAAAATGGAATGCTTTTCTTAATGAAAGAGTAACATTTCCCTCCAAATGCTCAAATTTCCCTGCAAGGAGCTTTCCGTATTGCCTACTTTTTCAGCCTGTGTGCATATTCTTTCAAATATTACCTCATATCCATAAAAGTATCTTAATTTGATATATATCAATATTGTTTATACTTCAAACGATAGGGTTTAACAAAACTTTGTTTACTTTGCAAATTTAAACTGTTTATGATTTTTTCTTCACATTGTAAGGCAAGAAGCAGTCATGCACTGCACCCCACTACATTCAGTAATCTTTCAAATAATATCTAATATCCATAAAGTATCTTAATTTGATTATAAATGTATCAATATTGTTTGTACTTCAAACTACGGTGTTAAACAAAACTGTGTTTAATTTGCTAATTTAAACCATTCATAATTTTCTTTTCCACAGTGTAAGGCGAGAAGCATCCAGGTCAGTACTGTGGTATCTTACCCAAGACCCAGACAGAGGGAGAAAACTTCCATCTGTTTCCAATCCTGTGCTTACTGATATGGCAGATTTGTACCTCATGGAGCATCCTTTTGTGTTGGATGATAGTAGAGAGAGATCTGTGTTTCAGGTAGGTTGAATTGGTTCATCCAAATCAGTCCCAAGGAGACAGGAGGTCATCTCATGCATAGATTTTCAAATATTGTTTTTATTGCAAATCTTTATGATGTATCATCACAAGTCTCTGCAAGTTTGGGTGATGTCTGTGTAGTTGTTAGTCAAAGGAGCAACATTTCTTTGATTTTGTGGTTGCAAAAGCCATTGCATTAGATTAATGCCTGCAAAAATCTGTGGACACTAGATTGTGTGACATCCCACCCACCCTCACCCTTATGACAGGAAAAAATGTGGGACTCAGGAAGCTCCTTCCATGGCCATTTTGATGTTTAAAGGGAAATTTGGGACTTGGAGGGAAATGTTGCTTTTCCAAATACATATATGCCATTTGTCTTTAGTTCTGGTAAATTTGGAGTATCTTACTGAGAAATAAACATTTTTTCTTGGCCAGCTCACCCTGCTTGAGGTAACAAAGAATATATTTTTAAACAAATTTGAAATACATACCTATTGGGGCTTAAAGAAGCAAGAGGCAAACTTTCGTCCATGGTACTATAGAGAAACTATGTTGTGTCACCTCAAGTTGAGCAAAAACCACGGATTTGTATGCACAATATAATGAAGCATTCACAAGACCCCCTCCCAGGGGTGTGCCACTGAGCTTGCCGATCGGGTCCACTTTTAAATTGAAGTTAGTCAGCATAGAATTGGTGGCGCTAAACCGATAAGACGTGATTGTCCCTGTGATTGTAGCAGACGATGGTAGACACGAACGGCCGTTAATTTTGAATTTCCATTGCTTTCAATGTAACAATGGATTTTGCCCGGGATTTTGATTATATGACCCCATAAAATTCATCACACGTTGGAACTAAATTATTTCATCCAAAAACCGATGGAGTTGGATAACCAACTTCAGTGTCGGTATCATTTTTTGACAGCAAGCTGTGTGTAAATCTACCGCGTGCACAGCGCCACCAATTCTATGCTGACTAAAGTCAATTCTATGCTGACTAAATTTGACGTCATACGCCTGTCACCGACGCATTCCAGACGATTATCAAAAGGTCCGTTTTCGCTACGTACGTTAGTATAGGACTTTCCTATCCCAAAATGAATAGTATTCCTGCCCCTCCCCCCAAACTTGAGGTTACACAGTATATTTATAAGCAAACATGTAACATTTTAGGCTTGAAGCTGAGATAAAATGTATTTAATTTTGAGATCTATAAAAAAAAAATCACTTGTCAAACATATGCTTGTGGAGCAAACATAAGCCTTTCTTAACATCACAGTAGACCAGCCAAAGGCAATAATTGTGCTTTAAAATTATCACGGCATTTTATTGTTACAGCTTGACACCCAGGCTAAATCAAGTCCTTAAATAGTTAGCTTTCAAATGAAGAGGGGTGACAAAAATAGAATTTTTTAAAGTCATTTACAGCCAAAAAAGGCCATTTTTGGGGGCAAATATGATTTTCATGTTTTGTGTGTAATTGGTATTTTTGCACATTGTGCTATTCACCAGTTATCACCTTGACCCGATTCGATGTTTATTTAGGGATAATCAATGAATTAAACTGAATAAATATTTAAAAAATATAAGACATTTGGGACTATTACAAAACAGTACTTTTCTCAGAATGTAGTTTCATTTCACCACTTATGTTCACTAAGCATTAAATCTATCATGTGATGTTAAAATATGTGACCAGACATGTTTGATGTGACTTATGACATGTGTAGATACTTTTAACATCAAAGGGGCATTGCAGGATAAATTAACATCATGATAGATTAAGCGTAAATCAAGCATATGGCACATTTCAATGGAAATACCGTATGTACACATTGATACTTGACACATTTTACACCACATTGCATATGTTTAATACATTTCTCATTTTGTGTATATTGTTCAATGGCATCACTTGCTAAACTATGCTCTATGACATAGATTGTACCCACATCTCTAAAGGGTTCACATCTAAGAGACAAAAAGGTTATTTTATCCACGATTACTGGTAAAAATGACAAATACTAAGACAATAATTCACTATATACACAACATTTTTACATTTACAACATAAAATATAATATAAATTAATTGCAATACCGTATATAAGGACTATTATAATTTTTGACTCAGCATTAGATTACAAAGGTACACTGACGAATCAGTTTGAGATTCCAGTCCATTGATAACATAGGCCCAGCACAACATGGAACTTTTAACTTTAAAACAAGATACTTTGTTTTCAAAATAATTGTCTGTCTTGTGAGAGATCTGTCATGATGGTAAATTAGAATTTTGACATTTCAGTATTCAATTTCTTGACTTTGGAAGTCTGACACTCTACGTTGGATTTAAGCACTGCTCTGCACCACAAACACATGCACTCATATATGACTGACCATTCCTGAAGCATTTACAAGCTGCAGTCTTGCATTTGGCGGGTATTTGGAAAGTTCGTGAGTAAGGTCATCTTTCATGTCTACGTCATGTCCGGCTCTAGATGCATTAATAGCACGTACACAGCCAGTCCAGAGTTCCACAAATTTCACTTATAGTACAGCTTCAGAGTGCTATAAATTTGACATCGTAAATAACCTGATTAATTAAATCCCAACTTGGTGGGTGTGTGTTTAGTGGTTTAGTAGATGATTATTTATCTTGATCAGTGTTGCTTGAATCAAAACTTCAAAGTTCTATCAGTGTCCTACTGTGCAGGGGTTTGTACAGCAGAGTTCTGCCACATAAATCATCACTAATACTAGTACTGTCGATGAGTGCTATTAATTCCTTATAGCACTCGGCTGCCTCGTGCTATAAGTTATACTAAAAAGCTTTTGTATAAGTTTTCTATCTGCCTTGATGGATGTTGCTTTGTTGTCCTTCGTTGTGCAAGAGACTTTATACAAAGAAGCCATCGTCTTTGAGTTGTGGCTCTTGGTTGGTCTATACAAGTCAGTTGATTTGTTGACCATTTTCTCTATAATATTCTGTATGAGAGTATCTTTTCCTCTTTCATACGCTGTTGGGAGATCATTTTCTTTCTCTTCTATTGTAACATCTTTGGTGGTGAGAGATGTCAAACCAACAGTGGGAGCAGCTATATCGCCTGACTCTAAGCATGTTGCGATATCGCGCTGCGACGATATCGCGATTGGATAAGCTTATCGCGACAGCAATATTAAATTTGACCTCAGACGATATCCAACAATGTAAACTTTTACCTGTATAAAAGTGTATACATTTTCAACTTGTGTGTCATCACAATAAATCTTCAGCTTGTCGACTGTAATTTATTCCTTGTTTTGTTCCTAAAGTGGTTTGATTGTTTGTTTAAATCCATCATCATTGTTATTACAAACATGTCAACTTGTCATCAAAAAGAAACTGGACCGCTAAGCCTAACCACATGTGCCCTTGTTTTGCCTTGGCCGATATAAACAGCCCGTTCTAAGTTGCAATCTTGCTCATTTATTGGCGATGTTATTAGGTTATGGACAATATTGAAACGGAAACCAGCGAATGACGTCATGCTAATAAATGGTGACCACATGATTCAACACGTGATTAATTTTCCATTGATAAAAATACAAACTAATCTTCGGATAGCCTCGATTTTCCGATACCGAGTGAGATGAATGACGTCATGCTAAACATTGACGACCACATGTTTTACAATAATAAATAAAAAGACGAAACAAAATGCTAGCGGCAATGTTTTCATGAACTTGTTTATTGATTAATTCTTTGAATTTGAACATCGTGAAACATGATGAGGAACAGTTTGCATGTAAAATGTGGTGGGCAGAATGTTACATTGAATGTAATAATGTGTTGTATCATGTATTTCGAGGACAAATAAGGTTCGTTTTCATCACTGAAAAATGTATTTAAAAAAGTAAGCTTTTTAAAAGTTTGGAAACAAATATCGTGATATGGCGATATCGCGATCAAATTTTACCCACGATCAACGATTTGAGACAAGGTGGCGATAAACACACCTACCTGACTCTGAAGTATCTGCTGAAGAGAGTTGGTCATTAAAGACTCCGAAACATAGAAACTGTTTCACCATTTCCTTCACAGCCTTTTGATCAATGAGGATACGGGAGGGCAACAATTCTTTAGGAGTTGAAATAATCTCGCTATCATCTTCATCTTCCAAGTTGTAAAGGACGTTAGTGCACTTGCTTGAATGTGATCGCTCCATCCAAGTTGTACAAAACCTGTCTCTCGCTGTATCAATCGTAGCGATGCCAATTATCTCGTTTGATACTTTGCAAATTCGATTGACCTATTCAGTTGCTTGGTCAACCGGTACTTGATTGAACCGGCTGTTGTTCATCTTGACAACAAAGTTACCTTCTTGAACTCTTGATACACTTCTGGGGCCGCCTCTTCTAGGTTGTGCATTTCGGCCAAGTATATAGCACCCCACTTTGCATAGTTTCGATGGTCATATATATCTCCATATAAGGTAACATAGCTGCAAGCGCCTCTAAATTTAAGTACAAGTTGCCCTCTCTCATGGCCCGTGTGAAATCAAGGAGAGTTTTTACCATTCTCATGTAGTTTCTCCAAAATGTGAAGTTTGGATCGGCTGCATTATGCTCGTCAAACTGATTTATCTGATCTTTCACTCGAGGGAGGCTTGCTATCAGACTTTGCACAGCATCAAACTTGTCGTCATTGTATCCACTGATACCCTTTGCGAATGCATCTGGTACTCTTTTCACCTTGCCGTCGATATCGATACCCTTGCCACTTGTCTTCAGCCATGTCTGGAATCTACTCCAATAGACACCAAAAAGAGCCTCATATGTTAAGTTATGGACCCTGATTCCTCTGTGATATTGCTTGCCTTGCATTACAGAATGTGATATGATTTCTCCCAATATGTTGCCCTCTATCCATATGTCGTCAAGCCCCATGGATTCCATATGCTTGCCAATGGTCTTCATCCAGTTGAACACAATGTGGAGACTTCCCATCATCATGATGACATTCTCAAATGTCTTTAGATTGGCCCATATTACCTCCTTTCCTCTGCTGTGCAGGGATTGATACTAAAGATGATTGTATGCTTCTGGCCTAGATGGGTAGCAATGTCTTTGATTATTTTCAAGACCTCGGCTATGGTGTCATATTTATCAGCTTTTGCTTGAAGTATGGGCATCATGCCCATTGATGTAGTTGATGGGTTCTCTTTGCAGACAGATTCATTGAAAGCAGACCAAGAAGGCACATTCTGGTTAGCCTCATTTTGTCACCTTCCATGTTGTCATATGATGATAGTATTATGTATCCAGGTGAAGGGGTTGTTATGCCATCAGGAATCTTTCCAACAGTATAGAAGAGATCTACCAGTTGTTCTGACCTAGTTGCATGGTGTAGAGTCATTCCTAAAGCAATGTGTTTTGGTGTTAGCTTGTGACTCTTCGATATTTCAAACACGATATCCTGAGCCAGACTCAAGGCAGTTGTTTTCATACTGTCATCCTCTTCATCATCAAAGGCGTAATCAATACCCCCAAGGAGAACACAACTATGGTCTTCATCTATTCCTCCCCAAGCAGCACTATGACCTGGTGTAGCATTCACATCCATTCTTAATTTAAGGGCCGTGTGTATCAACTCGTGTAGGACTGATGATGGTTGGGGGTTAAGGGTATTGGCTCATTATCACCAGTCTCCGTTTCTGTTGACGATGGCATTTCAAGTTCATGTTTAGTGCTAGGAGAGTGTCCCAGGTAATCAAGTCCCGCCCGAAAATGTAGGGTCCCTGGAACAAAAATCACCTTCCCGAATCCTGAAAATAAACCATCAACAAAATTATAAAAGTAAGCTTACTAAAAAGACCTTGACGACTAATTCACGATTATTTAATGCAAATTTATAGTGGAGATTGATTTGAAATGGATTTATTTGGTCAAATCTGTGCATTTTTATACTCTTATTTTTTCAATAAGCTATCGTAGTGACTTTCTTCTGTATTTTTCAAAAGTGTCGAGACCCCCCTCCTCCATTAAAATGGGGGTATTTCCAATATGTATCCTTGCCCTGATTATCCAAAACAGTGCTCATTCCGATCATTTAATGACTGAGGAATTCCACAAAAATCAAATTGAACGTCATATTTCTTAAAGATAGTTAGTAAACAGCTAACGTAACCATCGCCTTATGAACAAAATTTAGATAACATATTTAAATGTATTCTATAATGTTTAAATGCTGTATCATCGTATCCTGGAATATCATTGTCATGTTATCACAAAAGTATCTACACATATCATAAGTCACATCAAACATGTCTGGTCACATATTTTAACATCACATGATAGATTTAATGCTTAGTGAACATAAGTGGTGAAATAAAACTACATTCTGAGAAGTATTATTCATTGATTATCTCTAAAATAAACATTGGATCAGGACAAGATGAATACTGGTGGATAGCACAATGTGCAAAAATACCAAATACACACAAAAACGTGAAAATCATATTGCCCCCCTCCCCCCCAATGGCCTTTTTTTGATGAAAATGACCTAAAAAATGATATATTTGTCACCCCCCTTCATTCGAGAGCTAACTATTTAAGGACTTGATTTAGCCCTGGATGTCAAGCTGTTACAAAAAATGCTGTGACAAAAAAAATTAAAGCACAATTATTGCCATTGGCTGGTCAACTGTCATGTAGTTATTAATGGTGCCAAGATAGCTATTTATTAACCATTCAAGTACGTCAGGAAACACAGTGTAGCACATGTAATTTGTGTTTCTTATCATGTTATATATTTACCATTCATATAAATCTGCATAAGACACTTTTCTTCACAGGTTGATGGACTTGTAAAAGTCTACAATATATACGGCTCCAAAGACACTGAACCAAGCCTTAAGAAATCTGCTGGAGAGCAGATTGCTATCATGCTACAAGGTATGTACGCAGGTCCATTTTAATAAAAATGGAATTTGGGGGGAAATGGTGTAAAATTGATAGTTCATCAATCCCCTGAAACTCTCAGTGACCTTGGACATTGTCCCTAAATAAAAAGGGCATGTGTTGTGCATCATTGTTCTCATTAAATAATCATTATTTGGTATCAATGTTTATATAAGCTAAAAGATAATTTAGTTTGCTTTCAAGTGTCGTTTGTTTGATTGCAATTGCTTTTATCGATCAAGGATCTGTTGCAATTAACAATGTAATTGTTACTTTATGTATCAAATATTCCATTACTAAAGTTTCATTCAGTGTTGTATATTGTGTGTAGGCCAATATAATGTATTCATGATATGTGATAGACTTTTCACTGGAAATACACATAACTCATCTATGTAGAAAAGGATGAAATAATGAGGAAATCTCGAGAGAAAAAAATTGAATTTGCCTCATCAAAGCTGAAATAGTGGGACCATAAAACTGGGATTCAAGGTCCAGACTGAAAGTTAAAGTTTAAAAGCATTTATTTTTTTTAAATTATTTGTATCAAATTTAAAGTAATTTGATTTTTGAAAGGTAATGTTTATTGCTTGTAACAGCTGGGGATATACAGTGATGTACCAATGCATGCTTGTTCTTATTTTAGTCATATCAAGATCAATGATTCTTTAATGATCTTTTCATCATCGCTTAATGTTTATGAAATTCAAATTTTAGTTGTAGTATTCCTTTTTGCAAAAAGTCATTTTTTTGAAGGAAAGAAATGTATTTCATAATATCTAAAATGAAACATTTTGACATATAATATGCCACACACATAAGCTTTGAGACAAACAAACATGTTTGTTGTTGCTTCACCCATTAAAATACATTGTTCTGTTACTTACTTTTTAAACTGACATTTATGTGTTTATTTGTTGGTAACAGATGTGACGCTACATCAAGCTTTCATAGCAAATAATGGAGTAAAGAAGACATTGGAATACCTCGAGGAAGCCATTGATGCATCATCAACAAAACAGGTACACTTTGTTTTTTTGTGTTATCAATCTCTACTACACCATAAACCTCCAACCCTTTACGCTTTCACACATGCGCACTAGTGCCATAACATAAGTAAAACAACGCTCGATCAGGAAAGCGTTTTACGATAATTTGACCAGTTAACGCTCTGGGGAAAAGCGGCAAACACTAAGGTAGAAATCAAGTCAACTTGGTAGCGTTGCTGCTTTCCATTGACTAATCAGCAAGCAGAACACTTTGTTGACTTTTGACGTCACATTAATTTTGTCAAGCTCCCACTTCATAAAAATACAGCGTGTTATTAGTGTAAATAGACAACTAAAACTAGTGTTGCTGATGGAATGACATTGTGCATGCCAAGGTATGTTTTAATAGTAGGCCTAAGAAAGTTTATCATAAAATCGATAAATTTGATGTGCTAGAATTTTACAGCGTTTTGGGAGATAATTTTTACGGTTTTGTTGTCTTCTCTCCGAAACACCCATGCCCCGCCCATAGCGTTAAGTGTCTGTTGGTCAGCGCTGAGCAGCAGAGAGTTGGTACATTCTGTGACGAGCGTAGCGTTCACAAAGCTACCTCTCGGCGTTCGAGTGTTATGGAGTATGTTCACGGCATAAGTCAAAAGAATGTTATTAGTTTTTCCTTCACTGTCTGCTCATAATTTTGAAACCGTAAAATTAAGATTTTATGTGTTGCTTGGAAATGGTTTAGTTGTCATGGGTTAAGGGATGTCAAGCAATGTCCAACTGAAAATGTAACCTAACACAGATATACAATTTGTCAGACAGTTAGTTGCACTTAAAACATGTTTTTACTACTTCTTTTTTCTGTTTATGTTTATTTAGGTTGCCATGGCAACTCTGATCCCAGCATGTCTATCAATCTTAAGACACATTCTTCATGAGGATTCATCGACTAGGCATAAGCTGGCTCATCAATCCAACATCTACTATGTGGTATTAAGAAGTACGTTTATGAATCAATGTCACAGCAGCCAAGCAAACAAAAGCTTGCCTGCCAGAATGCGCGCATTTCAAAGGAGGTGTCCCAAAGAAGACTTTATAGTCTTCCCACAATGCAAAACGCAAACGCCAACCAACTAAAGCTTTTCCACATGATGCATTTGTCGAGCTCTTTTAAGAGCCTTTTTCTTAAGTTTTAGAAATATGAAAAAGGAACACTGATAACTGATTTATTCATTGATGAAATCTAGAACCTAAGAGTGCTCCATTGATGAACGCGCTATGAAGCCATGATTGTGTGCATATGAGACCAGAATAAAGGGCATTTTTCAAAAACCCAATGCGCATTGTGGTGGTGTCTTTACAATCTTCTCCAGGGGTGTCCATTATAAACCATGCACTAAACCAAACCAGTCATCTGTAGTGCCTGGTTCCCACAAGAGATGACATGGTCTTTAATTTGATATAATAAAGCCTAAAGCAACACTGCAAATAAGTACCCTGTGTTCCAAGGCAAAAGTGACTTTTACCTTAGACTCTGCGATAACAACGGAACAAAATATTGCATCATCCAAAGGACAAGTACTCATTGAAATTAAATTACGACCTTTGCACAATTGGCATAATGTCCAAGAAGATCCACTGTGACCAATTTTTATGATCATGTGTGAGATGGGAATGCAAAATATTATTTTGAAAAATTGAAATCATTGTAAAAGTTTAAGTTTTTGAGTAAAAGTCACTGTTACTATTGAGCCCATGGTACTGATTTCTAAGTGCTGCCTAAAGCTATCTATATTATATTACTTACTTCAATAGAACTTTGAACAGGTAGATGTTGCCGCTGTAAAAGAAAGTGTCTCTATCTGCTCTTCCCTTAAAGTATGGGACTTCATCATCATCATTGGTCGTCCATGGACGAATTCGAGGAAGCATTCGCAACAAACTGGGCCCAGACCTTCCTGTCGTTCATGAGTTGGCGGATCTCTGGTGGATCTAAACCCATATCATTCTTGACAGTATCAGGGTACTGAAGGGTGTGGGTCTTTCGCCTCTATTAGGAGGGGTCCAGAAAACTAGACGGGAGATAGGCTGGTTGGTTGTTCGCATGCAGTCGCCAGCGAAACATAAACGGCGCTGCCTGATTATTGATGTTATAGGGGGACATCACCATATACCACGCTGTTTGGGATGTGATCCCAACTGATGTCGAATATTCTACGTAACATGATCATGTGTGTGTATGGGACTTTAAACCAGCTTGAATTGTGAGAGCTGTATTGTATGGACCCTTATTATTCTTGGCTGAGCTAGCTGATACCTATGAATGCACATATCAACAACAAGCATTGGAAATGGCATGAGTTCTATTTAAAATACTTCATGCAAATGCACATAGTTGTTCTTGCTGCGGCGAACCGATGAGTACGCTGAAACAGTATATTGCACTAATTAATGCCTGTTTCCTTTATTATCATTTATATTACTGGAATTTTGAAGCATTATTAACTGATTAAGACATGTCAAATGTTGTTTCCTTATCATTCTACAGGTACTCTTCTTTGTCAATCTGACTCCAGGGCCAGATATCAGGGTGCTCACCTTATGGTGCTGTTACTATTTGATGAAGTAGCAGGACTATCATCACCCACAACAAATGAAGATATATGCCATAGGTTTGCTTTGCCGCAGTGTGTCATAAAGAGGTAAAGTTGGACAAATATATTCCAAGTTGGGCTTAACAGTATAATACCCACCTTTTTATTATTCAGTGTGTAAGTAATTAAGTATGTGTCATTTTTTAAAAGTCTCCAAGTCCCAATTGAATGTATGTGGTGAATGATTCACTAGCTATTTCTTTTTAGATGATCTTTTCTGGGTTGCTTTGCTTGATGTCCAGAAATACACTTGCATATTGTTGATGGCAAATTTTAGTTCATCATAGTGTTGAAGATATAACTAAGGAATAGCTATAGTAAACTCCTCAAAATAAGTTCGGACATTTTTTCCAATCACCAATTTTCCGGATATTTCGTAATGTATTCATATTTTGTTTCCTTCCTATGAAAAGCTGATGTGTTCCTCTTTCCAACGATACCCTATTTGTAGCAATCACTTTTTCAGTTCTCAGCAACTTGCTTGAGATCATGGGAGGTCACAATCCGAATGTGCCAAAATTGCCACTATTTCGTGTTCAAAAGAACATTACTGTGTCGTCTGATCACTGAAGTGTTACATTGCCAACTACAGTGTAGAGTGATTGACTTTTGAGCACAAAATAGTGATGATTTTATCACATTCAGATTGTGAAGTCCCTATGTTCTCAAGCAAGAAATATCCGGAAAATTGGTGGTTTAAAAACAGTTTCCGAACTATTTTTGAGGAGTTTATATTGTATATTTTATATTTTAAATTGTATGGCACATACAGAATCACATTTATTGTAATTGCAACCCTGTTTTTGACCTTTTCGGCCCAATTTCACACACTTTTCCCATTTTTAGGTCGTCTGTAGGAAGAGACCTTATGGCAGCATCCTTCGTCTGTGTTGTAGTCTGTGGGGGTGTCTGTGTCTGTGTGTCAACAATTTGGTATACACTTTTTGTTTTGTCCATTTCTTTTCCATACAATGACCAATTGCAATCAAACTTCGGTCATAGATGCAACATGGAAACCTTCATATGTTAATGAGGTCAAAGGTCACATACCAAGGTCAAAGGTCATCTGAGGTCAAGATGTAAAATTTAGTATACACTTTTTGTATTGTCCATTTCTTTTCCATACAATGACCAATTGCAACCAAACTTCGGTCATAGATGCAACATGGAAACCTTCATATGTTATTGAGGTCAAAGGTCACATACCAAGGTCAAAGGTCATCTGAGGTCAAGATGTAAAATTTAGTGCACACTTTTTGTATTGTCCATATCTTTTCCATACAATGACCAATTGCAACCAAACTTCGGTCATAGATGCAACATGGAAACCTTCATATGTTAATGAGGTCAAAGGTCACATACCAAGGTCAAAGGTCATCTGAGGTCAAGATGTAAAATTTAGTACACACTTTTTGTATTGTCCATTTCTTTTCCATACAATGACCAATTGCAACCAAACTTCAGGCATAGATGCAACATGGAAACCTTCATATGTTAATAAGGTCAAAGGTCACATACCAAGGTCAAAGGTCATCTGAGGTCAAGATGTAAAATTTAGTACACACTTTTTGTATTGTCCATTTCTTTTCCATACAATGACCAATTGCAACCAACCCTTGGTCATATATGCAACATGAAAACCTTTATATGTTAATGAGGTCAAAGGTCACATACCAAGGTCAAAGGTCATCTGAGGTCAAGATGTAAAACTAAGTACACACTTTTTGTCTTGTCCATTTCTTTTCCATACAATGACCAATTGCAACCAAACTTGGGTCATAGATGCAATATGGAAACCTTCATATGTTAATGAGGTCAAAGGTCACATACCAAGGTCAACGGTCATCTGAGGTCAAGATGTAAAATTGGCTGCATATGTAAAATTGATTACATTTAAACAGATGAAGTACAATTGCAACCAAACTACCCATATAAACGGACAACCTATTTGGTCCCTATTTTTTTTAAATTATGTTCATTCTCATATGCCTCATTATGGGTTTGGTTAGATAACTCAACATTGTATTATTCTTTTCAGATATCAACTACCATTCCGTTGTCCTGTATCCCAGACCATCAGCGTTCATCGTATCAGTAGGATACCAGACCCAGACCCTATGCTGGAACCTTTACCATTACGTATGCTAAGCATAGCATGGAATGTTGCCAAGCATGATGGCATTGCGGGTCTCATTGCATATCTTGACAAGAACCCAGTTGGAGGGGGACATAGAGATGAAGGGTAAGATTAGTTTGATGTCTGTTGAGTGATTAATTTTGCAATAATACAATGAGGTATTTAAGCACCATTCATGGACAACTTTGATTAATTTGACAAGGTTTCTGTATGGTTCATCATTGGCATGGTTAGGATTTGTTTAGTAAGGTGGTAGCAAGCCCGGCTGGTGCAAAGGCACACATCAACTGATTGTCAATTATGTGTACAAAAAGAGTTAATTGCATTATAGAAGTCCTGTGACAGGGCATGTATCACATCTGCGGTCTGCTCCCACAAAATGAGAGTAAGTCACCAGGGCACTTTAGAAGGTACAGTATATAAAACGTAGAAACAAAAGATATTTTAAGAGGAAATAATAATTTGTTGAAGGGGTGTCCACAACAATCTTGGTATGCTTTTAAAGTCTATGAAATCAGGGATCTCAAATGTGGAATATCTCAAAAAGTCATTTTGTCAATGTTTAGCTGACCTTGTGAAAGCTGGTCATATCTACTCTTGGGCATAGATCAGCTCAAGTGCAGACAGCTTTGCATTGGAGTTAGGTTTGTGATATTATGATGCGACCACATTGCCACTAAGTTACGCATGCATGGATGTTACCACAAACTTAGTGGTATTAACCCTAACACTCTTGAGTACTACGAATTACTACGATGCGGTGTGCTTGTGTCACCCGACTCGGCCCCAGGGTATATACTATATACTCTGCCATGTATGGTTTCCTTCCGTGGCCTAGCGGTAGATCGTCTGCCTCTGAACCCAGAGGTCCGGGGTTCGAGCCCCCGGGGCGTGGGGGCACCTTTTCCCCTCGCTATTTGGCCGCGAAAAAAAAAATCTTTGGAAAAAGTGCCTCTGGGGTTAGGGTTAAGTATAGATTGTACTGTGGCAAACAGTTATATTGCTATTTAATCACATAACTTCCTTTTTTATCTATCACTGCTTTAACAAAGGTGCACCAACATACTTCAACTTGACAAAACCGATCAACTCGTCCTGCACCACTCTCACATCCGTCATAGCCTGAGTCAGGCCCTCACTGGGATCACACAGGCCAGCTCTCATCATCAAGTCAAGCTTTCACTATGGCATCTATCGTTATGGCTTACCACAGGACTATTACTATCGTCAGATGAGGGGGTGGATATCACGGTGTCCCCAGCGGGACAGTTCTTATTGCTGGATTGGAAAGATGTGCTGAGAAGGTAAGGTTATTTGATTGAACGGTTGATTAACAAATATTGCTTAACTGATAAAGATTGGCTGAAAATAGCAGAAATTGATCAGGGGCTTGAAACCGGTGTTTTTTTGCTTCATCCCAATAATGCAAGTTATTTTTGGTATGGATGTTAACATTTGTTACCAATTTCTTTCCAAAAATGATCAAATTGTTCTATTAAAACATCTTCTATCTGAGTGAATATGAATCCATCAAGTATGAGAGCCTCTAGTGTCTTGGCTTTTTTAATATTTTGGATTGACAAAGATTACACTTTTTTTCATTCCAATTTTACCTATTTTACTCTGATATTACACCATTTTCAGCATTGTCAGTGTTTTCCTCCAATGCTCAATCACATGCCTGATATACTATAAAGACTTAATATGTAACATTCACCAATAGATTTGTAGAAGTAGTCCCAGCCAACTCCGAGGACAAACTACTCCTCGCAGAAGTACTCCGTTTCCTGACCAACCTGATGCAGTCACTGAAATTTGTCCCCGATGACCTCCTGGACTGGCTAGGGGAGATATCCTGTGGGAAGAAATCCGTCCTGATGACCCTACTTAGCAATTATGCTGCCAACCATCAAGCTGCCTCAGGTAGTCTGGAGGAAGGGGGCAGGAGACCTGAGGAGGAAGGGGCACCACATAGAGTGTTACACAAGCAGCTTTTAAGGTTCTTTGATACGTTTGTGAGGTGTTTGCCTTTGGCTGATGCATGGTGAGTAGGAATTTTAGAAGTACAAAAGTAGAGCGATGTTGATTTGATGCCACTGTTTTGCATGTACAGGGTGTTCCGAAAAATTGGCAAATACTTTAGCTAGGCTGTAGTTTTGCTTTTACGCCACTGATCAGTCATCTTTACGCATATAAAATTATGATCAAGATTGTACAAACTGTCTTCTATAGTCTACTGTGTCTGGTGCATATCCTGCATTATGCGTACACACACACCCTCTGTATGCTGCATCAAAGCGCGTCTGGTGCATATCCTGCATTATGCGTACACACACACCCTCTGTATGCTGCATCAAAGCGTGTCTGGTGCATATCCTGCATTATGCGTACACACACACCCTCTGTATGCTGCATCAAAGCGCTTGAGCTCGAAAATGAGCACAAGTACCTGCGCTCGTGCTAGCAATACATCAATTGCGTATTTTATACCTGTGTATACACAAGGGGCAACTTGATTGTTTTGATTATTCTATTTGGCTTTTTCAATTGTTTAACCAGGTAAAATATTTGGTTTGATTTGAGGTGCCACATGAAATAAAGATACATCCACATTATATTATATTCATCTAGTGAAAACATAGATTTCATGCAGCTCTAGATGTTATAATAAGTTGTGTCCTAGATCATCCTTCAGTTGATGGTGCACTGGTTCTGGTAAAGATGTCATGGAATTGTTTGAATCAAACCTAGTTTCTGCTGCTACCTTGCTAACGTAGTTTTTTTCTGTCCGCAGGCGACACAAAGGTCGATACCTAGGAGGAGGTCTCACCCATGGACTGCTGACAAGTCTCAACATGACAGATGCTCTTCCATTTTATGACTTACCCCCTCTGGAAGGAACCCTGCACTGTTTAGTGCATGTCACAGCTAGGTAAGTTGTCTAAAGCTAAGATAAACAACCATTTCACACAGGCTGCTTTATTGGTAGAAGTTGGTCACTCACAGTTTATGTTCATTAACTATATTTTTCTCTATCATTCTTAAGCCTAATATTGGTCAAACAAACTTAAAAATCCAGGAAAATAGGTCATAATTATAGCAAGTCTAAACTCATTTGAGAGGTTATGACTTTGAATCTGATACACACACTCTCAGTAGTTGCGAACCATTTCACTGCGGGTGTTAGCAAACTGGTTAACATGTTTTTATTCGTTTTACATAGAATCTAAAATTGTGAATTTTGATTTGTATAGTGTCGTGTATGAATTAGGTCAATACGTGCGTATGTTTTGTTGCACCTGCGCAAATGTTAATATGCTCACAATAGCACTCCCCTTGCGGGGTCGTGCCATTATTCACACATCAACATCAGCGTGTGTGCATTGATTTGTCTAATTTCTCTCGAAACAACACATACACATTTATTGACCTATAATCATTGTATGATCCTTGATATGATATGATATAGACTATTGAAGAAATTTGTAAGCTCCATTTTGATACATAATTTACTACCAAAGACTATAAATTGTTGAAGATAGATAACAATGAACAAATATGCAGTTATAAAATGTCACAATATTAGGATTATGCCCAATGCATTACATGCACAGTGATTGATCAGCGCTCTGTTGACTGTATGCACAGGATTTTTAGGAATTCTTATTGGAATCTGGGCATGCAAGCATTAGAGCGTGCATAACCTTGTAATTTTGACATTTCAGACCGTGTGATTCCTCATAAAATGTAAATCTTGCAAGATGTACAGCCCTTGGAAGCAAATAAGGTATAAAATTGTAGCTAACAAAATTATTCAAAAATGTATATCAATTATATCATCATAATGTGATCAGATTCAGAGTTATGACCGCTCTAATGAGTGGACTTTCTTTTTTTGCGGAGTTGATATTAATATGCCTATTATTTGTTGGTCTCTCATAACAGATGTGGCTGGAGTCTTGACTGGAATGAAGGCGATAGTTTGTCATTGTGTCACCATCTTCTTAACTCTCTTGTAGAGGTATGTATAAGGTGCAGCAAACGTATGCTATATGTAAATACAGGGGGCAGGGTATCACAAAAGTAACAACATTAAGCTATTTAACAATGTAACATTAATTCTGATGCTCATTACATACTAGCCAGTCTCAGGTCGTGGTGATCTTAGGTCACTCGTGTGGACTATGAAATAGATATTGCTCACAGCAACTCTCCAGATCGAGGCAACCAGTCACGCACAAGTAGGATTGAAGTAAACTGCTGCGATTCAGGCCTCACGACCTGTTTCAACTTTTAGGAAAGTTGTGTGAGGTCGCCACTGACTTGATTGTACAACAAAGGACGCAAATTACGTCATCGGGAGCGACCAGAATCGCAATGCGACCTTAGTATGTTATCAGCATAATACAACATCTGTTAAAATCTAGTAATGTACATGTGATAATTGAAACAGAATAATTGAGCATTTATATTTCCATTCTAGTAATAACATTCATTCTTTGTATATGTATTACTTGCAGGTTGTTTCAGCTTTCCATGTAGGTCGGGGAGGTACTGCAATGTCATATATGGGTAAAGGTGTTACTAAGAGTGCTACATTGTGTCTACAGCATCTCACATATGAAATGTCAATAAGAGCCTTAGATCAGGTAAGATTTTATAGATACCATACAAGGCATAATACCATAGGTCTCACCTTGAACAAACTTGAACAACCAGTTGGAACATTTACTACACAGTGATTGAATCATCTTGTGTCAGCAAATTTCTATGCCATCAATCTACAACATTGTTCGATGCCATTTGATGCCAAAAGTAGGAAAGAGAGCTGTTTCACATCTCCTAGTGCATTCTACAAAATATATACAGTGCACTTACTAAGTGTGCATGGTGTTCATTCACAATTTTCCATATCCTAATGGTGCAACTTAAGTTGTGACTTTGGACTTTTTTTCTAAATCCCCATATGCCATAAATATGTCCAACACCTTTAAAGAAATTGGTTCAGATTTTTTTTTTTTTTTTCTTCTTATTTTTTTAAGATTTTTTTAAAGAAAATTAGTTTCCAGTACTTTGTGTCATCATCTTTCATAACATTTCACCTTCAAAAACTTACTTAAGTCACTTTTATTATTAACCTTATAATGTTATTATATTGAATTATGTATCTTTTTTGGCCTGTTTTCATGATTTCTTGTTTTGTAGCTTTTGGTGACATCACAATCATCATTCACTCATAACTTTTTTTGTAGTGATCGTAGAAAAATGATCGAAACAGTTCTGTAATCAGCACAGTTTTAGCTTTCTTATGATATAAATATCTCCAATATGAAAAATGCCACCATGTGGCGGGTTTTCACAGATCGCATCACATATTGTTACCAGTGGATTAACATCGCTGTCTATATTGAGACTCAATGCTTATCTAAAGCTAATGTCAAGACAGTTACATGGCACTTTGTTTGCATACAGATAGATCCTCTTTCCTTCGGATTACTCTTTTGCACAAATGAACACTATAGTCGGATTTATAATTGAAAGAACATATTGAAGCAGCGTATTGCGTGAAGCGCGCACAACCATAAGCGTGATAATTTCGAGTACGATCATCATTGTGCTGCGTGCGTGTTGTTCATTCAATTATTAATTTGCCTATAGTTGGTAACGGAACAGTTTATAGTGAGTAGGGGTACACAATATCAAAGGAAAAGGTCTGGTCAATATCTTTATGTTATTTCAGGATTGGTCATCGCAGTGGTTTCAAACGCGTCTAGGAAAGGGACCAGACTGGCTTATGGCACTGTGGTCTTACAGGGACCCAGAGGTAGGTTGTATATGTGATGTAATTAAGTACATTGAGTCAGAAGTCGGAACTATTGCTTTGAGATATAACAAAACATAGGGTAGAATTTCTTTTGTTTCCTTTTTTTGGTTTTGAAAACCTTTCAATTGATCATCTTTGGAAGTAATCATCCATTCGTCATGGTTTTTTGTGTGCAAAATGCTGCATTGCACATGACTAATATAAGATCAAGTAGTAAACTATAAATGTGATGCATTATAACTATCAATTGTGTTAGCTTTAAAATATAATTTTGATGTGTAATGATTTGTATGTTGCAAAGACAACAAAAAAGCAGCATTTATGTGCTAATAATGCTGGGATTTGTCTTTGTTTGCGCGAGTACATACAACATCGAATTAGTGACATGTCGGGTAATAAACTGAGATCACTATATTAAGTAAGTACCGTATTGGCAAACCTACTTACAGCAGCGAATGAATACAGAAGAGCGCAGGCCCGCAAAAAGTTTGCATGGCAACATGGCGCACTGTGAATTGTACGCATTACACATGGTTATGCCTATATAGCGTACATATGCTTGGATTACTTTTGCGTGCAGAAAGATAAAAACCACATCTTGCCAATTTTGAACTGATTATAATTTATCATGAATTTACCAATTTATCATGACATCTTTTTAGGGCCTTTTCTAGGGCCCAACACACATGCACATATCCTATCTATTATTTTATACATTTAAAATACCAGGCATGTGTTATTTGATAGCTTAATTGCTTGTTTACAAATTCATCAGGGATTGAACACTTGTCCTGAAATGCTGTAATATTTTGATTGGACCATGTTTTATTTCCAGGTTAGGGCCGCTGGTCTGTGTATGGCATCGTCTCTGATAACAACAGAAGAAGGATGCATTACCATGGCAATAGCTTGTCAACATCTACCAGCTGGACTATGGGGTGTGGCATTTGCTATGCTGATGGACCAATCAGAATGCAGCATGGTCAGAGAGCAGGTGAGGAGTGTTTTGTTTTTGTTGACTTTTAAAAATAAACACTTTGTCACAAACATGATAACTGACAATTCTTTTAGTATTGGGTAGAACAATTTAAATTTAAGATTTTTTATTGTTACAGATTAAAAACGGAAATTCATTTTAATCATCTTTTATTTAATGACAAAGTCAATCTTAATCCTATAGACAAAACAAATTTCATTCTTGGTTCTTGGGTCAAATTACTTCTTTTAATCAACTGCACATTTGTTTTTGTTAAATGTAAACAATATGGAAATATAGTATGTGATGTAGCACATCAAAAGGGGGACTTTACAGGTGAAGTCAATTTTGAGTTTATTATGTGTGCTCTCAGCATTTTATAAGCTTTAAAACGACACAAAATGTATCAAAATATATCGAGGCATTCAGATTTTACAAGTGAAAACAACTCCAAAATTCATATTATTTTCTTAATTTGTTTCTGTTTGTTTTCATCTATATCTTGAAAAACACACAGCCGCAAAGTCCCCCTACTTTTGATGTGCTGCTTCACATATATATGTCAGATATTGTATGGTTTTGACTTCCCATGTGACATAAGCAATGGCTTACAATTTTTAAATTATTTTATATGCATCAGTATGTAATGTTATCTGTATTTTACTGTAGGCTGCAAATCTTCTATGTAATCTACTCAGTCGATCATTCCCTGACCTGGACGTAGACAATACAAAAAGCAACAAGAGATGGGCAGGACCACAAGTTCATGATGAGCAGACACAGGTTAGTAATACTCAGGGCTAAACTACAGACTACCATACCTTTTTGATTGTTAACAGTGTGTATGGGTCAGTTTAAAAGTCCTCTTTGAATCATGTGCTTGTAGGGTATCTGATAAGAAATATACACCTGGCTTTGATATTGAAGTTGTAATACCAACTTATATATGTGACACCATATCTCCCTATATCATCTTCTCTTGATTGATTTCTTTACATTTCACAACCTCATGAAAATGTATGGCAGTTACACACCAATTATATGTCAAAATTGTGTAATTATCAGTATATGTCCTGTACTCCGACCTTATTTGACATCTATACAAGCAAATGATCAACTTATGCACATCAGTTTTGTCCACATAGTTTATGTCTTACTACTGGTAAAAAAGCAATCTTCTTGCAGAGTGCTCAATGCGATGCAGAGCAAATTATAAGTTAAACATTTGGAATGGTAGTTGTTACTCCGAGTTTCACGCTTGTGCGATCATCAGACAAGCGTGAAACTCAGAGTAGCAACTACCGTTCCAAATGGTTTAACTTATAGTTCATGTCTTATTGGAATGACTGAGTGCATACATTCATTTGTTACCAATCGTGCATTCAACTACTGATTGGTTGGCTGTGACTAGTAGTTTCCTAGCAAACTGATTCGTCACAGAGAGAAGTAAAAAGCAATATCTATATGCAGTAATGGAAATACCCACATGACTGTCTACATAGGGTAGACGATTATGTGAATCGCAGCTCTATTTAAAATATTGTGTGTGCTGATCATAAAAGTATTATTGCTTTATTCTGTAATGCTTTAAGAAGGATTAAAATCATGTCCTGGCCAGTTCACCCCTCGCTTGTCTAGTGGTTCGGAGACATGCTTTGAATGCAGAGGTTCATGGTTCGATTCCCACTAGGACCACTTTTTCAACCAGAAGGGAGCCAAAATAAATAAACACGAGACTTGAAGTTAAATTGTTTGCATTTTATTTTTACAAACTTGTTGAAGACAAACGTAACGCTACAACACTCAGTGAATATGTTTAGAAACTAAAAGACCGTCATGTCCATTATTCAATTAAATGAACAATTATTAGCAGAGCAAAAGCCTACTCTACATCAAGTAAAATATGTAACCTTTGCCTAGAGGAGAAATTCTTCATCATCCACAGACCAAAGTTATCTTCACTTAACAAAAGAAATGAACTCACCAGTGCGTGCAGACATAGAAAGAAATACCTTCTATGTAACTATAAATAAAATTACTGTTTGTATGCATCCATAACCATGTCAACCATGTATTAACCATGTACAAAAACGTGGTGTTTCCGCGCATTTTTTTAGAGCGTTGTTGCATGGACATAATGCGCATATATATTCGCGTTTATATGTTTGCGCTTCGTGGCGCGCTATATTTATGTAGCGTGTAAGCTTCCGCGTTCACAGTATTCTCTATTCTCTGTTTTGCAGAATCAATAGCCATTCTGCATTTTGTTTTCTGAAGAGTGAGAGTCTAACAAGACCTTCACGAAACAAGTTTGTAAAAATAAAATGCAAAAAGTTTAACTTCAAGTCTCATGTTTATTCATATATACATGTAGTTATGTTTCAAATCAAATTATTTGGATTTGTGAACATAGATTCATCGATTATAATTAAGAAAAAGGTAGCTTCAGAATATCTCTCAGGGCCTTGTCCTTCGGGAAATTCTTTGTTACAAATGTAAAATGTTAAGAATTTGAACAGCTCCTCTGATATGCAGTCATTAACCTCTGAATAAAAGATTATTAATGATAATGATTATCTATAAAACTATTTTTCTATTCAGACATCTCTATCAGGCCAGCCAGCCTTACTAGCTCTCTTACACCACTATCACTTCTACCACGGTGTAGCAAGTATGTTACAGCATTACTATGGCCAGTGTACCATACAGCCAGTCAGTGTTGTGGAAGAGTCTACTATCAGTACCAGTGTCACACCATCTGGGCCATCCACTGTAACAACACCTGGTATGTGTGTGTAAGGAATGTATAGGTCACATGGTTATCACATGCAAATCACATGATTATCATGTTATGTTGCCCACCTGGGTGAGATACTATTCAGTCATCACATGGGTCATCACTGTCACATGTTTATCAATCAATTCATTTGAACCATCAGTTGTTCGAATTCCAGAGATGTCTATAGGTGCATCTAGACTGCTGTGCTGGTGACAATTTATGTGTGTATTTATACATAGTAAGTGGCCATGGGGTAATGACCGTGCAAACTAACCCGTCAGGCATCTGGATACATTTGTCATGCTTCAGTATTATCAATTCAATCCACGCAACAGATGCTTCAAGTTTGCTTAAGACCAGCAAAGGATTCTGACAGTGAATGTAGTCATGATATTACATGGTTATCTCCTGCCCCTGATACTATCCCAGGCATAGGTGATCACATGTTTATGGTCCACCTACTGATAGAATTCCAGGGTTATCTTTCTAGTCATGATATTACATGGTTAACACCATTTAAAATGTTCTAAAATGACAACAACAAAAATCTCCAACAAATTCAAATATAGGTTGATTTGCACTACATGTACTCAATTGGGTAATGTTTGCATTTGTTTTGCAAAAATAAAATCATGTTTAGAAGGATATTATCAATTTAACAACTTGACTTCATTTTCCCTAAATGTGCTGCCCATTTCATTATATAATGAATGAATGTGCAATATTTGGAGAATGGTTATTTATTTTTGCTTGAAATAGAAGTCACACATGCAAACTTGTTTTCCTTTGAACAAACCATTAATGTAACTTTTTCACCAAATGTGCAACCATTTTCTTATTGTGTACCTATCCCAGAAAATCTTGCCAAATAAATCAATTGAATTAGAATGAGATAAGAGGTCAAAAACTCAGATGAATAATCACATGCTTATCACAGGACTATCTTATTACTTTGCCTATCTGGTGTATACTATTCCAGGCATGACTGGTCATCATGTGGGTGGGTTATCACACATATATCACGTCACTTTGTTCACCTGCTGATAGAATTCCAGGGATGTTTAGTTGTGATAGTACATGATAATCCCGTGATCACATGAGTATTATGATATGTAAATCATCAGTTGGTACAATGCAAGGATTGTGTAATCATGTTATCACATGGTTATCACATGGTTATCACTTGGGTATCATATCGGTTATCTCATGGTTAACCTGTAAATTGACATTCCCCATCAAGATGTTGCCAATATATCATTTACAACAATTTAATACATTTATTCATAATATTTAGGTTGTAATAACAAGCTATGAGGGGGGAAGCTTTTGGACGTAGAGTATAGTTATCAATCACTTTCAATATGCCAAACATAAGATCAAACCTTGATCTCATTTCTCTATCCAGGAAGCAACAGAAGTCTACGTAGCAGTGTATCTACCCCTACCATAACCCAGCATACATGGCTCAATGATGATGTTACTGGTATACCAAACAATACATCCCTAACACCGTCCCCTCCTACACTTAATGGACCGGGAAGACCAATGCCAAACTTTCAAGGTGAATAATAGGCGAAGTAACAGTCAGGGTTGTAGCTACGGCAGGCGGCACTGGGCTGGCCCACCGGACTCTAGCAATTTGCAATCAGCACTCACAGTCAAAGAAATCCCTTCCGTCCAGCACTTATTCACCATACAATTGTAGTAAATAAGCTTAATAATACAATTTTAACTGGTGTTGAAGGAACATTGAAGTAAAACTGAGTATTTTTATGGTATTTCCTCGTTTTGATCACATAATACATCAATATTTGGCCCCTAAACCCCAGCCGGGGAAATTGGAACCCAGCACTAAAATTGCTCTAGCTACAATCGGGTAACAGTGCTTTGTACAATCTAAACACCCCCAATTAGATACATAAGAATTACATACAAATGTGGTACAAGATTATACAATTTAAAGTAGCATATTCAAAAAGCAATTGTTTATAATTTACAAGTTTATTTATTTCACATAAATGACATATCAGTACAAAGTCAGAGCAAAATTATTACAAAATAGATCATATCTGCAAGGCGTCGTTGAAATAAACTCACGAAGAGCATACACATGTTATCCACCCCTTGGAAAATGGCAATGGGTGAAGGTAAGGCATTAAAATGTTATATGGATAAAGGAATACAAAGAGGGATAGGATAATGTATGTGTATAAAGTAATCTTTTAAACCTGGTTGGTGTGCATACATGGACAGACTTGACAGCAAGACAGACAAACTTATACACATTACCCGTAGACATCGGATATTGATATACACAGTAGGAGACAAAAGTAGAATAAGAAGCATCTCAGCTCCTTACTAAAAATATTTAATCTCACAATTTTACACAGAATGTGTTACACAAATTATCAATACATTGATAAATTATTATTCAATTATTCAAATTTGGTTGTACAGACAAGGTTAATTTCTCATAAAGACTCTAATGTTATCAAACTGAAATTTGAAAAGTCTGAGAAAATAATGTCCTCTTGGTATTGAGTCTGGAAAGTGAATGAATTACTGGGGAATTGAAAAAAAGCCGATTAAAAACCAAACAAAGGGCTAGTTTGCGGGCTCCCGGAAGGGAACTAGAGTGCCCAACTGGTAACCACGTGTGCCCAACAAACATAAAAGAGTTTGAGCTTTATGTGCTCAAACATTTTTATGCACATAAAAAACAAACAAAACAAAGAAATCACAAGCAAAGGGAAAACAACAAAACGAAGATGGTCAAAATTGTTAAAAAAGGGTTTAGGAGCCCAATTTTTGAAACTTTTGTAGAAGGGGTTTTATGATAATTCTATGGCTTCAATAGACATTTTTATAAGTGCTAAGATCAGGTTTTCTGCTGATATGGATTTCTGATGGACACGCTTCATCAGTAATATCAACAATGGAAGTATTTTGGCAATTGTAGGAATTATACCATTTCTCTTTCTCTGGACAGTGACGTAACCTTTTATTGGCACAGCATTTAAGAACCCCTACATATCTTCCGTTTTTCTATGTGTGTGTAAATGCCAGCCAGCGCCTCGTAGCTGTGGCAATTTTTTACCGCAATTAGTGAATGTCGCAGTCACACTATTGTCTCGTGGTAGAAAAATAGACTATAACTACTTCCAAATGTCCATAGGTTGCTCATCAACGGCAAAAATCAGGCAGAACACGTAATATGATCTTCCATATTCATAGTTCAATCAATTTGATTATAGCAGGCATAATGATACTTCCATGCAAGAGGACTTTTAGATAAAGCATTCACAAGTACCGTATTATCCCTATTAAGCGCCCAGGATCTTATAAGCTCAATGACTAACAACAAACAATCTCTTATTAGCGCCCACCTTTTCAAATGGTCAGCATCCTCAAATGACCACTTGTACATATATTTCATTTAGTACATGAAATGGTCAGCCTCCTCAAATGACCAATTGTACATTTTCGTTAGTACGTCAAGTGGTCAGCCTTCTCAAATTACCACTTGTACATTGTATTTAGTACATCAAATGGTAAGCATCTTCAAATGACCATCAAATGGTCAGCATCTTCAAATGATCACTTGTACATTTTATTTAGTACAATAAATGAGTTTAAAAAAGGTAACATAATAAGCGCCCACCTAAAATGACTTTGCTAACCGCCCTGGGTGCTTAATAGGGATAATACGGTACCTTAGTCATTCTGAGATGGGTTACATATATTTGATATTTTCCCTGGAATATAGGCGCTAATCAGCTGTCATTTATGTACTATAAAGTAGCAACTATATATAGTCTAGTTAGTTCGAAATTGGTGAGCAGTCTTACAGCAGCAAATTAATACAGAAGGCATGGGCGCACATGAGGCTCGCATAACACAACAGGGTGCACTGTGCATCATATGCAACAATTTAAATATTAAAATTGATACGTAACAAAACAAAACAAACAATATTTAAATATAAAACTCCGCAATATAGAGGGTTTGCTACCGCTACAGTAATAATAAGGTAAGCCTAAAAATCTAAAATTATGTGTTTTTCTGTAAAGTGTGTTTATTTTGGTTTTATAGATTGTAAATTTTAAGATTTCTTTGGGAAAATTACATCACAGAAAGATGCAAAATTTACAAAGCAGAAAAACGCGGAATTTGACAGTTACAGAAAATTAGTGAGCTTAGTATAACCTACAATTGCAGGATATATCCACAGTTACCAATATATTGTTTCTTTTATTTAGGTAACATTACAGATACTGGTGATGACTTTCTCTCCCCTGCCCCCAGTGCCGGCTCCCCAACACGTAGCAGCACAGCAAGATTTTCCAGTGTGGTTACACCATGTCTGGTGTCGGCTGTGTGTCGTGTCCTGAAAAATGTCTTGGTACATGTCAAACATGATGCCGTCTTGGGAATGACAAAGGAGGACATATTAGCATCACTGCTTAGGTAAGAAAGGGTGAATTTTTGAAGGTGTGTGATATGTAGTTTCCCATCATGCATGGTATGTTAGCCGAACAATATTCTCTAGGGTGGTGACACCATGTCTCGTGTCAGCTGTTGCAATAGGGCGTCAAGAAATCCGGCCAAGAAATTGCCATTTATTTATGTCACTTTATTATGCATTTTCAGACCATTTTTGTCTCGCCTGATATAATCAGGATGAGACTATGTACTCGCTATTTCTGTCTGTCCGGCGTATAGCGTATGCCGTGTGCAGCTTAGAATTGTTTGTGAGCGCTGCCTCTTAAGAACAGTTATGAATGTGTGCGTTAGTGCAAACTAAATAGGATGTTACTGTTTATGATTTGATGTCGAATTGGGCCCAAAATATGTGAAGGAAGTGCTTCATTTGCATATTTTTTGCCAAAACCTGTGGAAACCTTGTTTACACGTTTTAAGCAAAACCTTCACAGTTACCAAACGTTCAGGAAAGTAGGATAGTGGGCATCTTGTCAGCTGATTAAATTTAGGGCAACAAATATTCATAATTAGTGGCTCATTTGCATATACATATATGAAATTCAAAAGACCTGCACTTACATTTAACACAATGCACTGATCAATCAAAACCCTGACTCGATCCAGGGATCAAAATGGCATGGTGATATTTATACTAGACCCCGCTTGTTATAGGAGTGTTTCGTTTGATTAATGCTTTAATTGCTTTCAAATACCCTGGAATATCCTTATCTAACATTTAGTTAATTTTATCAGTGGTTATAGATCAAAATCGACCTCTTTCCCAGTATGTGGTGCCTTATCTGTTCAGGGGTTCACACATCAAAGTGATCAACTTGTGAGCTGTAACATGTTGCTCCTATATTGCATTATACACCTATCAGTTGTAAGACGACCCCTGGGAGAGGTGTGTCGTTTACCACCACATTCTTGACGGAGGGTACGTCAGTGGCAGCCTTTGGTCCGTCACAAAAATTGATGAAGGGTGCGTCAAGGTCCATCACTTTACATGTGTCACAGTGTACATCTTTTTACGAATAACAAAATATGACCTTTAAATATATGCCACCAACCAGGCTCTACTTAAGTACCGCAAACATCACTTTCCGATATTTTATACCGCATGTTCTAAAATGCCTGAAATCACTCGATTGCCATTGCAAGTATGCAAGCCTGAGTATGGCAAACGGACAAAAATAAGGAACCGACGGTAGACCGAGAACCTTTCATTTTGAGAGTAGTGTCACGTATAAGATAGGGGCTCAGCATTGCGATATACCACACAAGCGCAGAACAATCTAACAACAGCAGGGGTAGGAGGACAGCAGACCCCCGGACTTGAATTTAGTCAGGGATGTGCGGCAGGAGATTCAAATAAAAAACACCCATTTCTAAGGGTGATTTGTGGAAAAATGGTACCCATTTCTAAGGATTTCGCTTCATTTATAGACCCCCGCTCGCAAATTATCTGGAAAATAGATTTGGATTTTTGTGTGGAAAACTAGACCCAATTTTTGCAATTCGCGAAAACATACTCAATTGTATGGATTTTAAAATAGACCCATATGTAACGAGTGGGGCAAATTTTTATTTTGAGAGATTTTCCATCACAAAAAGCGACCCATTAGAGCGGCACTATCCCCGTATACTGCAGTTATTAATCAAGCTCACAGGCACAGACATCAACCAACAAAAAGTTGGGAACAAAAAGAGAAGAAAAAAATCTGGGAGATATTTGATTTAAACAAAACAAAACACTATAGTATTAGAGCCCAGCCGCCCTGGAAATAAGGCCAAATGGTGTTAACCGTTAATACATTCGAGGCCAGGCCCCGGCCGAGGCTCAGCTGAGGGAGCCGGGGCATCCCTGCCAGGCTTTCCACTCTGTCCCCATCACCAAAATGACAGTCGGTTATGACCATCCCCTTGATCACAGCCCTATCCCTCATGCCGCCCCCCATCCAAAAACAAAAAAGAACATAAAGACACATTGATAGTTTATAGTTCAAGATTCAAGATATGAAGATCAAGATAGCTGGCATGTGCAGTCTGAAAATGGTTTTAACTCCTTGGATCGGAGAATGGTAAAGAATAAAAACATGTCATAAATAAATTGTATCATGTTAAATTTCCTTAAAATATACGTTTGTACATTATTGGCGAACTTCCCGATATCATTTCCGGCTCAGGCTGCCACAAACTCAGCTTTAATAATAATAGCCTAGTGGTGCAGCGGTAGCGGTATGCTGCATAACAGTGGCGTAGCTACCAAGGGGTGGGGCAGTGGAAAATGCCACTATGACAGTTTTGCCCCGCCCACCTCTCCAGATGTAGGGTGTATAGACATTTATGAAAACTTACAAAACATGCTCTTATGCCCTCCCCCTTCCCTCTAGTCAAATTTCATTTCATTGCCCCTCCCCACCCCCACCCCCTGGTTACGCCACTGAACAGGCCGAAGCAGAATGGAAAATGTCTCGAAATTGTTTCAGGGATCCTAATCCTGACGTTTATGATAATCAGTTAAATATGTCTAACTTTTTTTTATTTTTAACATTTCACATGTCTTACATCTTTTGAAAGATATGTTAAAGAGAAGAATGAAAATATAAATGCATCATTAATCAAAATATTAGTTAAATATCAATTTGCAGTTCGACAATTGTTTTTTATTTGTAACAGTGCCTCGGCTCTCAAAAAGCTTTTTCACAAAATTGTCTATAATTCAAGAATGCAACATGCTATCACAGAACTTAGGGTACCATTTTAAAGTACTCAACAAAAGCTTTAATTTGATAGGTAATTTGCCTTGGTAGGTAGTACCCTTCAGTAAGAAAGTTTGATAATAACATTCAAAATCTCGCACAAGTGAACCGGCTTCCCCACGTCACGAAGATCCTCGCACATCAGAAAAACTATAACAGGTATCATAGCAAAAGTATATCTTTTTTAAAAGCTCTTGAGCTGATGAGCAACTCAAATATGATGTCAATTTTGACAAAGAGTGTGATAATACAAATACATGATTGCCTAAAGTCAGACAATTGTTCCCAAAAATATTTGGTGTTTGACTTTCAATAACCCTCTTGCCCCTCACCCTTCCTAAAAAACAACCCCATTTGTGGAATCCTTGTGAAATTTCCCTTCAGAAAATGTATACTTTTTCTGTAGTACATTGGAGGAAATATTTAATTTCAGAGTGAAATTGATGCGTTTCGAAGTGTACAATTTGTGACAAATTTTAGCACCGAAAAATCTACCAACTCAAAACACATGGCCATATAAAAGTTCTCTCTATATATTCGAGGGGCCAGGGTTGACAACATCGGGCAGATCCCCCGTGAATCAAAAGTAGTTTCATTTTCAGTAGTCATCATGTTTTATCCAGTTTAGTCAACGATATCTGACGACAGGGTGCATCGTCATGGTCCGTCAGAATCCACCAATGGTGCGTCCAAAAATTGACTGAGGGTGCGCATTCGGATGACAAAATCAGAACCATTTAAATCAAACGTCATAAAGCACTACCAAACTCAAGACCAAGAAACTAAGGACTAAGCACAGCATAAACAATAGCATCGCACAGCACTTCCTGCTTGGATAGTCCCACACTGGGATGTTAAGCAGTATACTGAAAGACACTGGGATGTTAAGCAGTATACTGAAAGAAGAAGAAGACAAAGGTCCGTCTTTTTTGACACAGGGTGCGTCATGGTACATGAGAAGTTGACGCACCTCGGTAAAGTGACAGCACCACTCCCGGGGGTCGTATGGTGCGTCTTACAACTGATAGGTGTATTAGTTTTAACTACACAATCTTGGGATCTTCAGTAACATGTAGGTCTAGACAATGCATCCTTTTTATGTGACTGTACACATATTGACTGAAAACTTTTCAGGCCAGACCTGCCTAGTACTAGTAGATTAAACCAGTTAAATGCACAACAAAAAGTTGTTGTGTTGCACTTTCCTGACTGACCAAATAAAAAATAAAAATCTTGAGTCAGTTTTTTGGGGTTTTTTTACAACAGATGTTGAACATTTCCAAAAAGGTGCAAGGTCAACACAAACAAAAAATCCACAGACCCACCCTATCAGAAATTATCATGAAAGGGCAACACAACAATTTATTTTGGGGCCTAATATTGAGTGACCATAGCTAACGCAAAGAAAAGGTATGTCTCACATACATTTGGGAAAATAGCGATGCGATATATGCAATATTTAAAAAAAAATTCTTTTAGTAAAAGTAGCTTGAATCTCAACATACAAGCTTTTTTATCGGTAGAACTTATTCCTCCTATGGTGGTCATAAATAATTGCAAAGTTGATTCTAGTCAATATTAACAAGAAATCTATCCAAACCCCAGACCCATTTTCAGAACAAAATGATTTTTTTTAAATACTCGCCATGTTTCATCAGTGACAGTTATAACAGTCACTGGTTTCATTCAACCTTTTTTTGATACTCGCCATGTTTCATTCAATTCTTTGCGGTCATTGTATGTTGGCGAACCGCATAGGTCGTCACCATTTTGCATGAACTATGTGGCGTTTTTTATCCTATTAATTTATGTCGGCGAGTTCATTTTCATTAGAACCACTTGATTCAGGCAGTGACAAGTTATAATAGACAACAATGGCGCTCCATCATCAATAGGGTCACAAAGAATCAGCCATGATTCATAGAACAACGACGACGAAGATTCAGGCATAAGTGACCGGAAATGAGTGCTGACTGATAACTGCCGACTTTACCCTATGCTAAATGCGGGACTTTTTTTTGGGGGGGGGGGGTATGAGCCAATCTTTTTTTTCCCACTTGTTTTAACAACTAAAAAACATTAGGATCATCGCGTAGGGTTATGTGGCAAAAAGTGACTCCATATACCTATGCACAGACAGAATTTGTTCATAGCCTAAATTGCGAGTGGTGATTGGTTTGAGTTGGTTGAGATTGGAGGTGTGATTTGTAACTGCATGGACAGTCCAGTCCATGGTAAATGTCTCTCAAACTTATTAAGGGGGGGGGGGGGCTTAAGGAAGTTTTTGACTTGATTTTTTGAATTTTGTGAGTGCTGTTATTATTGAACTATTGATCAAATGTATATAAAAGTATACATTTTTGGATAGGAAATGGATCAGAGAATCCACATTTTGCATCAATTTTGACCCAAAATGTTGATATTTTTGAAGAAAAAAAATCACTTTTTTGACCCAAAGAAGTTCAACAAAAGCTAACAAAAATAAATTTGCGTAAAAATGTCCCAAATTGCTACATTATGATGTTACTTACTTAGGGACAATTTTTTGAAATTTTAATTTTCTATTATTTTTTGAAATTTTGACCAAAAAGTGCCGAAAAAGTGATTTTTCTTCTTCATTTTTTCCCACTTTTTCCCACTTTTTCATCAATATTTAAAAAAATATTTCATGAGGTTTAAAAAAGAAAAGAAAATTCATTCCTAAGTTAGTGTCTTTACAAGATAATCTAGCAATTTGGGAATTTTTTACTCAAAATTATTTTTGTTAGCTTTGTTGAACTTTAGAACCAAAAAAGGGATTTTTTGGGATTTTCTCAAGAAAATAACATTTTTGGTCAAAATTCATGCAGAATTTGCATTCTCTGACCTATTTCCTTTCCAAAAATGTATACTTTTATATACATTTGAGTCATAGTTACAGCACTCACAAAATTCAAAAGGTGACTTCCTTGAGTCCCTCTTAATACAAATGCAAACCTCTGTTACCTTATCGAATCATTATTGAGTAAGTTAAAATAGGAAATATGTTGACAACAGGAAACAAAACATTTTGAGCCATATTTAAATTTTCACATGTGAGAGTAACACTTTTATGCTACATTTGATTAGATGAGTTTTTCACACTCTACTCTGTGCATACCTGCATTAATTTTGAATTGGTACTTGACAATGCTAGTTTTGTTTGTCCTGAATCATGAATGCATTTTAAACCAATCACATCATTGGTCTAACTAGAACAGACAGTGTTTCCAATCTATGAGCCTTACTGTGTCTTTATAATATTGGATTCATTAGCTTATTGGGCTACTTTGAAGGACTAAAAGCTGACATAATTGCCAAAGATAGCCATTTTTGGGCTTTAGGCCCCACATTTTGCCAAATTTGTGCTGTAATGTCCAACCATTGGCAATCAAAGTTGGTATTAGAAAAGGCCTATTGTTTGCACATAGATTTAGTCAGTTTCAACTCATGAACAAAATATGCTGCTATAATTCTCGTTGAAGCTTTGGTAGATAATTTCAAGGCCAAGGTAATGTTCAAAAACTATATTCATCGAAAGGGCTGTTGAGTTGTTGTTATTACATCTTCTTCTGGAAAAGTAACTTTATGGACTAGTCGATTTTGCAATGCTCTGCAGGTCTTGGACAATATCATATCTTGGACACACTGAAATGGGCTCCACTCAAAAGACAGACGCAAAATCCACAGACTTGCCTGCCTTTACAAAATGATCAATGGTCAAATAGATATCAACCATTACACCAAAGACATCTAGAAACAGACGTTACCATGCACAGCGATTCCAACAAAAGCACCCAACAACTGACATTTATGCCAACTCTTTCTTTATGAAGACTGTCGTCGATTGGAACGAACTCTCTCCCGAAATCGTCAAAACACTGATCCGTCCAAGTAGTTTCCATTGCAAGCTACTACAACATTTACTTCTGTTTCTTTTGGTTAGCCTGTTTGCACCTCACATTTAATTTCTACTAAAAATTGTACGAGGTCCTGTTATCAGCGCAACAAGAAAAAAACCACTTGTGGCCAACGTGAATTGAATAAGCGCAATCTTACACTTAGTTTGACTCCGCTAGAAGTGTTGGGTAGTATTTCTTCCAGAACCAGAAAAGCACAAGTTACTGCACCTATTCCTGTACAAACTTTGGTTCATTACCGGATGCTATTTGAGGAACAATTCAGGAATTCAGCATGTTGTTAGTAACTGTGACTACATTTACTAGTCTGTGGGATGATGCCGGTGCCAATGTTTGAGTAGTCCTATAATAATACATATGGTGGTGTTCTAACCAATTTGGGTAAGTGTTTTGAAGGTTCTTTTTAATCTTTTAGTTTAAATTTAAGTTTTAATTTATTACTTTCAGAGCAGGGTTTGAATTGATTCAAAGCAACATGAATTGAATGCAAGAGCATGTAATGTCAGCTAAGCCACCAGGATGACAGTTGAACAATTCAATGGTAGTGTGAGTTATGCATGACCCAAACTCTCAGCGTGTGTTAAATTTGAAGGAGACAAGTTTGGTATCAAAGTCATTCTTCAAGTTTTCTTTATTCAAATATGTTTTCAATTTTATTCTGTGAATTATTATACTAGAGATATGGAGCTTTAAAAAAGTATCAACACTTTTGGGTCACCCGGTATCAAATTCATGCACTGATTGTCCCCTTTTGTAAAACAATTTTGGCGTATTAGAAATAGTAAACTTTAGCATGTAGAAAAACTAATGTCCATGAAAATTATAGAAAGGGTTTGAAATCAAATAAATGTACCATTGATCTTCATTGTTTTTTGATAAATAAAACCTTTTTTTAGACTCTAAGTTCCGTATTCACTAAAGAGTTAGACCGGGTCTAAAAGTTGGACCAGGTCTAAGTGAAATCTATTCGTGCCTCAAAAGCTGTTATCCTCTGCATTTTCATAAGATATTTTGTGCTATTTTTGAACTTTGCATCCAAATCTTTACAATTTGTTAGCTAATTTGAGAAGGAAATGTAATTAAAGGTGTGCATTTCACAAAACTAAAATCCACTTAGACCAAGTCTAACTGTAGACCTGGTCTAAGTTTTTGTGCATACGGATCTATTATCTACTTAGAAGACCAAAGTACTGATAAAGCTCTCATTTGAATTTATGAAATTAACATTGTAAAAGATTTAACATTTTGTTTCTTGTTTCTTTTACTAGGGTGGTCTCTTTACTGCATTGATTCCAGGCCAAGTCATTCAGTTATTTCAAGATATTAGGAACATCTGATTATGCCATGCCAGCTTGCATCACATCCCACCAAGTGCTCTAGTCTTCAAATTCAAAACGAATAAGTACTACATGTACATACAGTAAACATTTCCTGGTGACAAGGTCTAGTTTCTACTGCAATGCAAATTCTGTCGTAGGGTGGAAAAATCTAGGATTACACTAACATTTTTAATTTGCTGATGCGTTTTTCGGACGAAGAGAATAAACACGAAGACCACTGATGACATATAGATTTAATTGGTTTTTTTTTAATATCTTTTAATAACTCAATTCATGGTAACTTTATTACTCCAATGTAGAATCCAAAATTGTTAGTATATAATAAAAATAAGATGTGCCGATGGAGGCTGAAGTAAGATGGACTTTTTATTACTTTACTGACTTAATGGGAAAAAGATTTAAAATAAGTTATTGTACAACTACATGGTGACTAAGGCCTAACATCTGCCGCACACACACATCAATGACCTTAACATTTCTTGTACGATATCTTGTCCTGTGATCAGCGCAAAGAGAAAAAACCACTTGTGGCCAACATGAATTGAACAAGCGCAATCTTAAACTCAGTTTGACTCCACTAGAAGTGTTTGGGAGTATTTCTTCCAGAACCAGAAAAGCACAAGTTAATGCAACTATTCCTGTACAAACTTTGGTTCATTACCGGATGCTATTTGAGGAACAATTCAGGAATTCAGCATGTTGTTAGTAACTGATGTGACTACATTTACTAGTCTGTGGGATGATGCCGGTGCCAATGTTTGAGTAGTCCTAAAATAATCTGATTGACATATGGTGGTGTTCTAACCAATTTGGGTAAGTGTTTTGAAGGTTTTTTTAATCTTTTAGTTTAAATTTAAGTTTTAATTTATTACTTTCAGAGCAGGGTTTGAATTGATTCGAAGCAACATGAATGGAATGCGAGAAACCTGCAGCATGTAATGTCAGTGTTAAATTTGAAGGAGACAAGTTTGGTATCAAAATCATTCTTCAAGTTTTCTTTATTCAAATATGTTTTAAAATGTTATTCTGTGAATTATTATACTAGAGATATACAGCTTTAAAAAAATATCGACACTTTTGGGTCACCCTGTATCAGATTTTTGCACTGATTGTCCCTTTTTGTAAAACGATTTTGGCGTATTAGATATAGTAAACTTTAGCATGTAGAAAAACTAATGTCCATGAAAATGATAGAAAGGGTTTGAAATCAAATAAATGTACCGTGGAGGTGACTTTTTGATCTTCATTGTGTTTTGATAAATAAGTTAAAGAGTTAGACCGGGTCTAAAAGTTAGACCGGGTCTAAGTGAAATCTATTCATGCCTCAAAAGCTGTTATCCTCTGCATTTTTATAAGATATTTTGTGCTATTTGTGAACTTTGCATCCAAATCTTTACAATTTGTTAGCTAATTTGAGAAGGAAATGTAATGAAAGGTGTGCATTTCACAAAACTTAAATCCACTTAGACCCGGTCTAAATGTGTGTGCATACGGACCTTATGGTCTACTTGGAAGACCAAAGTACTGATAAATCGATAGTATGCGTCGTTCTTAAAAATCACACACTATGAATACCCCTGTGAAGTGTATAACAGAATTACTCCCTCATTTGAATTTATGAAATTGACATTGTAAAAGAACCTGAGTAGGATTTAACATTTTGTTTTTTTGTTTCTTTTACTAGGGTCGTCTCTTTACTGCATTGATTCCAGGCCAAGTCATTCAGTTATTTCAAGATATTAGGAACATCTGATTATGCCATGCCAGCTTGCATCACATCCCACCAAGTGCTCTAGTCTTCAAATTCATAACGAAGAAGTACTACATACAGTAACAAATTCCTGGTGACATGGTGATGACAATGGTCTAGTTTCTACTGCAATGCAAATTCTGTCGCAGGGTGGAAAAATTGAGGATTACACTAACACTAATAATTTGCTGATGCTTCACAAACGGAGCGCAGGGGCGTTTGACGGACAAAGAGAATAAAGACAATGACCACTGATGACACATTGATTTAATTGGTTTTTTTAAACAACTTTTAATAACTCAATTCATGGTAACTAAATCCAAAATTGTTAGTATATAATTAAAATAAGATGTGCCGATGGAGGCTGAAGTAAGATGGACTTCTTATTACTTTACTGACTTAATGGAAAAGAGATTTAAAAGAACTTATTGTACAACTACATGGTGACTAAAATAAGGCCTAAACTCTGCCACGCACACACACCAATGACCTAAACACACATTTCCAATGACCATTCAATTATTACTTCCTGCGTAAGAAATGGTCACTACATTTTAAGCATACCTTGCAGACAAAGATTGTTTACTCTGCATCCTAAGTGTATTTCGCAGAACACAATAATAGAACCAATCATATTATATACATAAGGATTAGTATTAAGTGTGAGTAGCCTAATACTTAATAAAACATCAAAACCAGCGAAGATATTTCAAGGGCTTTAATTTCAATAAAACACTCAAACAAATTAGTAGACTATCTGTCTGCACCTGTATAAACTTTTAAATCAAAGGAATGTTGCCAATTAACAACATTGTAGTAATAAACCAAAATGAAATTAAAATAAAACCTTTGATGATCAACTCTTAAATTAAAACACATGGAATAACTAAATAAATATTACTAAACATTAAAGTTATGCAATGGAAGTACTATATACTTGTTAGGCCAAATAAAATAAAAAAATATTTTTTTCGTCCGAACTTTTTGAAAAACGGAGGATGCGGGCACGTTTTTCATTTTACTCCACCTGTGCATAGACTGACTGCAAAAGAGAATTTTTTTCACGATTGAGAAAAAGTGCAGATTGTGAAAATGACTCGGATTTTCGAAAATTTCTTGAAAAAGACAATGAAAAATAGAATTAAAAAAAACTCAAATTAATTTTTTTTTTTAAAAACCACAAACTTTTCTTGATGCGGCAGCCAAAACGGATGCGTGCGAGGACGAAAAATTACTATATTTTTTATTTGGCCTTGCATAGGAATTATACCAATATCTGTAAAAATCAACTTTGGCAACATTTTACAACATTGGCGATGGTGCCCTCATTGAGGTGCATCCACCTAATAATGTGCTCTAATAGTTAGTTTAGTTAGTATCAAAACAACTCTTTTTAAAAAATTAATTAAACTTTTTTTATTGGGTATTTACTCATTTTAATAGTAATTCAAACCATGGACATGTTTGCCAGATAAGGAAAAAGTCTAGAAAAATGAGATAATTCAAGGGATATGCATGAAAAATGCAATTATATCTCTGATGAACTGGATATTAAGATAGTGACAGCTTTATATGTCTTAACCTCTGTACATCACAAAATAGACATTGTTATACTCCATCAACATGAGTCACATCAGTATTATCAGTACAGCATTTACGTTTTGTGCAAGTGGGAGATGTAGAAGTACTAACACTGATAAAACAAGTGCTCCATTGATGAATTCTGCATAGGGGTGTTTTTGGGGGGTAAATAACAAATTGTTCATAATTTGATTATTAATCAAAAACAAAGTTTCATTGCCAAAAGAAGAATTATTGGTGCCATTTAGAGATTTGCAAATAAATATTAGGGATCGATAGTTAAAGAAACTAAAACAAATGTGCTCTTATGATCATATTTTATCTGTTATTATTATTACTTTTATTTAAAATCATATTTATTGGTTTTATTTAAAATCATGGTTCCTTTAGTATACCCTACCACTACATGTCTTCAATGGGGACTATTAAAGAACTACCCATACACTTGCACAGTGAAGAATAAGAATGGTAGGGTGTTCTTAATCTTAGCCAAAATGATTGGCTACGTTTACAAACCGTTAATCTCCCATTAGGGAAAATTTTGATAAACATAATCTGTTAACATTTTATTTTCCCCCTCAAAAACCAGATCATCTGTTATACCCCTATGCAGAACTATTGATAGTGGACCCTCCACCATAAAGGTGTTGACAGTTCACGCCCCCTCCCCCAACATGTGTTGTGTGATTATTTGTACTAGTGTGGTGGTCATTTATTCATTTGTGTATATTGTGAACAAAGCATCATCAGTTAACATAAATTAAACCTTGATCCCAAAATTCTGAATCAACAGTTTTAGGTTGGATGGGAATCTTCATCTTGAAGTGAGACATTGTTAATGGGGTATTGTTCTGTTTAATTAAAACCAAATTCACATAATCTAGGGCAATCTTTTTCTGTAATGATAAACACGCATGTGAAAGGGATATTGCTGTTAATATATGTTGGTGATGCTTGATCACAATGTTTACAAGTTTATGATGATTATCATTCATTTATCAAGAATCATTTTCATAAATATATGACTATTCTTTTTGTTTCAATATCTGCATTTATAGAAAAGCTAGCATGTAAAATTAATTTGGAAGAGTGAAAGGCACCATACCATCTCATAACTTTACTTTATCACCTATAGAGGAATTTATGTTCTGTTCCAATAGACTTATCTAATGTGTATTGAGTCATTTGCATTACAAAACTCCAGCACTATGCTATTGAGGGTGTCTCAATAATATTAATACCTTTGAAAACCTTTGTATCGCCGATAAATAATCTGTAGAAAAACTAAAAGCAAACATCGATAGAGAACACTTGGAAAATTATTTTGATACAATGTTGTTCCCTTTGCTGAGGTCCCTTAAAATGTAACGCAAGCTGAAAGGTTTTGTCACAGCTCATAATAGAGAACAGGCCAAGATTCATTTTTGTTTTTCATTCTTCCAACTAGTACACTTACATTATGCCCTAAAAGAATGCATAACAAATCTCTGAACATTAATTTTACAATCATATTTTCAACCAGTCATATTAAATGATTTGCATAAATGAATTATAATGATCATGAAACATTATGAATATTAAGAACCTACTACATATTCATTTGTAATTATTTGATATCAAGATTGTCAATGCCAAAGAATAATATGATGAAATGTCTTTGTGATGATATCAATTAAGAATAAATAATATGAATAGGTACTTAGTCATAATGAGAAAAGAATTAAGTACATAATGAATATTCATAAGGTACATGATGAATATTCATAAGGTGCATGATGAATATTCATGACGTGCATGATGGATATTCTTCAGGTACAAATTGAATTTTCATGAGGTACACAATGAATTTTCATGAGGTACATATTGAATATTCATGAGGTACGTAATGAATATTCATGAGGTACATATTGAATATTCATGAGGTACGTAAGAATATTCATGAGGTACGTAATGAATATTCATGAGGTACGTATTGAATATTCATGAGGTACGTATTGAATATTCATGAGGTACGTATTGAATATTCATGGGGTACGTATTGAATATTCATGAGGTATGTATTGAATATTCATGAGGTACGTATTGAATATTCATGAGGTACGTATTGAATATTCATGAGGTACGTATTGAATATTCATGAGGTACGTAATGAATATTCATGAGGTACGTAATGAATATTCATGAGGTACATATTGAATATTCATGAGGTACGTATTGAATATTCATGCGGTACGTATTGAATATTCATGAGGTACGTATTGAATATTCATGAGGTACGTAATGAATACGTAATGAATATTCATGAGGTACGTAATGAATATTCATGAGGTACGTAATGAATATTCATGAGGTACGTAATGAATATTCATGAGGTACGTAAGAATATTCATGAGGTACGTAATGAATATTCATGAGGTACAGAATGATTCATGAGGTACGTATTGAATATTCACGAGGTACGTATTGAATATTCACGAGGTACGTATTGAATATTCACGAGGTACGTATTGAATATTCACGAGGAACGTAATGAATATTCACGAGGTACGTATTGAATATTCACGAGGTCGTAATGAATATTCACGAGGTCCGTATAGAATAATCACGAGGTACGTATTGAATATTCACGAGGTACGTATTGAATATTCATGAGGTACGTATTGAATATTCATGAGGTACGTATTGAATATTCATGAGGTACGTATTGAATATTCATGAGGTACGTATTGAATATTCATGAGGTACGTATTGAATATTCATGTGGTACGTATTGAATATTCATGTGGTACGTATTGTATATGCATGAGGTCATAATGAATTTTCATGAGGCACGTATTGAATATTCATGAGGCACGTATTGAAATCATGTGGTACGTATTGAAATCATGTGGTACGTATTGTATATGCATGAGGTCATAATGAATTTTCATGAGGCACGTATTGAATATTCATGAGGCACGTATTGAATATTCATGAGGCACGTATTGAATATTCATGAGGCACGTATTGATTATTCATGAGGCACGTATTGATTATTCATCGGGTGCGCATCGAATATTTTTCATGAGGTGCGCATCGAATATTCATGAGGTATAATTGAATATTCTTGATAGATATTCATGAGATGCCAGATGAATATCCATATGGTGCCAGATGAGTATCCATGAGGTTCATGATGAATATTCATGAGGCTTGTAATGGTTATTTATAACTACATAATAACAATGAGAATCCAGTAAGGAAAAATATGGACACTCCTGGCATGGAGCCTCATTGTTGTTTTATAAAATAACACAAATGTTGGTGTATGCCAATTTGTGCACAGCCTTGATTCAGAAAAAAGGTGTATACTTGACATCCAATGAATAAGATTTTTGCAAAAATTCACAAATTATTTTGTTTAAGTGTAAACATAAAATTAAATTGAAGGAGGATTGAATATTTTATATATCTAACACAATAAAGGATAGAGATCACAATGAGTATTAAAAGACAACTTCAGCATAAGTAATTATTACTTGATACTCTATGAAATGATATAACTACAAGCAAAGCCAGTCAGATTTGTGGTTCGAGAACCGACTTTCTTTTACTTTTGAATGATAACATCTTACCAACCCTCTACTGCTGCTACTCATTACATGTCATCAGACGCAAGCAGGCGAGACATGCTGTTCGAGAACCGCCTTGTTTTAGTTGTTTTTGTCTTGGTTTAAGTTCACTGATTTTCCAGGATTTATTAAAATATGTGATCAAAACCCTTTTAATCAGCCTCCCAACCTTCTTCATCCCCCCTCCCCTCCCAACTCTTGAAAAAAGGGGGGAAAAGAAACAAAATGTAGTATATCGTGTCAAATCTCTTGACTTTCTCATTCCGGCTGCTTAACTTTAGGAACTGTTTCAAAGATACAATTATAGCCAGTCCAGTGCCAGTAGTGATCCTACTCAATCTATTTCAATTCAATTTATTTTAAAATAACATCGTGGCCAAAGGCCAAATTGCGCATTTTTTACAATATAAAAACATATAATATTATCATCAAAAATACATATAAATACATGATAAAACAGCGATAACATATAAAATACATAATTATGATTCCAAATCCCCACACAAAAATTATAAAATCCCTTAAGAATCCAAACACACACATTTTACAAGCAAATGAAATAAAAACACCTCACACCACAAGTGTACACTCTTCTGTGGTGAAGAAATTGGTACCAAATCAAATAAATGAATTTATAAAGTGTTAACACTTTCCATGCGGCTATAGAACATTTCAAATCCGAAAATATACGATCGGTTCCGAATGCTTCCGATTAGCCGAGTGATTTGACGCTCGGTTACTGGCCTGTCAGCTCACAGGTCATGTCCATGTGCTGGAGAAAGACAAACATGTTTTTCACCCGTCTGCCTGTGTGGTAGATTGAGCTGGTGTTGGTGATAGATTGTATCCCGCACAAAGTTGATGTTGCAGCATTTCAGTAACAAAAACGGTGAGATGAAAGAGATTTGGGGTAATATTTTCACTTTTTACCGTCTGCTCGATACATTTGGAATTTGCCCGTCAACTCCATTGTTGATAAAAAACCAAAATAGTCTCGTTCCAAGTTTTACTTCTCATGTGTGCACACGTGTATGTAAACATAGTAAATCACTAGGCGGACAACCAACTAGGACAATGCTGTGAATGCGATCAACTGTTGCGAAGAGCGCACAACGCACCTACTCCACGTGACCTGTTTTTTCCGAAGATTTCCGATATCAATCTGAAATGGTCTATTGGTTTTACCATATTCAAAACAGATTTCTTTTCTTCAGAAATCTGTCCCTACTTTCAAAGTCTTATTTCAAGAATTACTGAACCAATTACTAGGCATGTTTGTACTTATTTTAATGCATTTTTCATACTGATTCCAAATATATTTATTACATTTAATCATTTTGACATTTCTGAAAATGTGTGTGACATTGTGGAATGTTGTCAGCAGCTGCATGTGTTAAACCTCTTCGTCTCTCTTAACTTCCCCCATGCAGGTTATTCAACAGCTCTCAACTCCTGCAGTTATTCCAGCGCTACCATCACAGCCAATCCTCCGCAGCAAGAATTGATCCCGCCCTGGAGTTACAGCTGTACAAACACCTCACTACCTACAAGGAAATATTGAAGCTATGCAAGGCATGTCTACAGCTAGGGAAGGGTAATATGGGCGGTAGGGAGGATGCCATGTTCATCAATTGTCTGCAGTTGCTACAGTTGAGAAGCGTGGCAAGTTCAGGTAAGGGTTACAAAAGGCAGCAGTTGTGTTCATCTAGACTTACATTGATATGTAATAATAGCTGCTGAATGTGTTTTATTTCTTTTGTGAGACTTATTTGAAGAGACAGTTCCTCTTCTCTGCAGATTTCATTTCCTCGTTTTTGTCATTTTGACTTTCATCTAAATGCCCTTGCTCTATACAAAGGTATAGGAATTGACATGTTTCAGTATTTTCCAGCATTTTGAAGACAGTTTTCCTGTTCTCTTTTGAATAAATCAATTGCTCCCAGAACATGCTTACTATAACTATGATAATAAGAGGAATTACAGCTATTAAGAGGGGGAAGTGCATTGATTAGCTCCTAAATAACCATTCATTGACACACTATCATGCCCCGCTGTCTCAACAATCTCACAGGACTTGATAGATTGCAACTGAGTTTAATGATCTTTATGTGGTGATCTAATTCCTGTGTGACAATTACTGGAAGCACTATAGTTATGATTTGGATCAGTCAGATGCTTTAATGTTGCTGTTGGATATGCAACAAAATGAGTGTCTAACAGATCAGATCAGGAGTTTCTGAATCGGCCCGATTTCAAGCATATCGGGATCGGTAAAAATGCCTTCATCTACCGATCTAATGAACCGATCAATCACTAGTATGAAAACCCAATTTAAAGCTTATCAAGTCGTCATTTCTCTGCTAAAATTCCTCTTAAACTCACATTCTTACTTGTTAAAATAATTACGATAACGTTTCTAGAAAGTAATATCAGAAATTCCACTGGTCGGCTACGCAATATTTACGCTAGACTGGTTACAAGTTTCAGTTGCTGTACGAAGCATCTGCGATATGCATATAACAAATCATTGCAATCGCAGACTTGATACAAGTTTATTAAGTTTAATTTATTTCGCAATGCAATTGTGGGGAAACCCAGCGTGCCGTGTGCAAAGCTTCAACGCACATGGTCGTACTGGACAAGCCACTCGCAAAGTTTGTAAACAATGACTTGATTGACAGATGTCCTTCGAGACTAGGACCAGGTAACATGATAAATAAAAAGAGTAAATAATTATATTTTTTTATTTAAAACATTTGAACTTGTTTCACTCGTTTATAATCTGCTTTGTTAAGTACACACGAGAGAAATTTACTGTTATTATAGACATTGCAGTGCACTTGCGCACTAAATCGGTGATCATCGATCTGATCGGCCGATTAAAGAGGAAATGATCGGCGCATTCAGAACTTGAGCTGATCAGTTAGACACTAAACAAAATAATATCTACTGTGTAAAATGACACCTTGCAGAAAAGCCATATTTTGTACAAATGGTAACTGTTAAAATACGGTCGAGCCAAATAATGTTTGAGATATCGTCAGCCTGCTTCGATAATTGCCTAACTCACTTTTCAGCGAAATTGAGTTTTTTGCATAAATCATGACTTCATTACATTATGCACGTGCTGTAATAAAACTAAGTCATTGACAAATCAAAAGTGTTGATAAATGCACAATTGCAATTCTGCCTAAGTCTGCATTATGAGTTAGGCAGATTGTAATAATAAAATGGGTCATTTTAACTCGTATTAGGCCTATAACAAGCCACATTTCACTTAAAAGTTAAAGGTATATCCCCAACCTAATTCTATCCAACAGGTACTGCTCCTGTTGGAATTCACCTATACTATTCATGGTGCTATTCAACATATCGCCAGCCTGCTTCGATAACTGCCTTACTCACTTTTCCTAATTTTGTTGTTTTCTAAAAACTAGAACAAATGAGTGAGCTAGGCAATAATTATAGAAGCAGGCTGACGATATGCGCTGTCAAAGATAACTCATATTTTGAGCACCCAGGCCTATGCGACAAGTCTATCAAACTGTTCTCAAATTAAAATGTCAAAATAACTAAGAAATTGGTGAAAAGAAGATAATTTGTTTGATCAATTTCATTGAATAATGATTTGATCAAGGTTACAATCATAAAATGAACCAATATGGGTCATTTCCATTTTGTTAAATTGAGTGGCGGGCAATCATCCCAGATTCAACAGGCCTTGCAACGTCTGCTTACAATTCATTTAGCAGTGGTTGTTGTCTAATTCCATAACCAAAGTTCACAATCAAAGTAGGTCGATTTGTTATCAGTATAGGTTCAACAAATATAGGTCATACATTTCAAGGAGGGAATGTTTTATGTTAATGACACACAAATCACATTCAAAGAAAGTGTCTATCTTCCAGGAATACTTTTGGTTGAGTTAAGCCATTCTGTACTTGGGCATAACTATGACGTACTAACCCTAACTCCCCGGGCATTGTTGTGTGAATTAAACTATCAGGGGAGAAAGGGGTCAATTTTGAGGGAAAGTCAGTCTTCGCATGCGGCAGGGATCGAACCCAGGCCGTGTGTGTGCAAGTCTGAGGCTCTACCGACTGAGCTATGGGGGTAAGGTACAAAAAACTTAGGTTTTTTTCACAAGTTGAACGCCTGGCAGAGTGTGGTAAGAGATTGACCGGGCAATCACAAGATTGTAGCAGTGTCGGGTTTTGTAGTGTCTACAAGAGTTAGGTTAAGGCATACATGTATATCCCTTTCTTCATAAAACATGTGTTATGAACTTTAGTAAGAGAATGATTTACATTTAATGACACACAGATAGATCCTATTAAAGAACTCAGAAACAGTTATTTTCTATAAATTTAATACTTCTGGTTGGAAATATCAGTCAGCCATCCCATACTTGGATATTATAATGATGACACACTAATGCATTTCTAGAATAGATTTATCTTGTTATGATTGCCTATATCATTGGCATAACAAAACATGTGTAGTGTAGGGCATTTCCCATAGGGAGTCGTTTTGTGACAGACGGATCATTATAAGAAGTTTTGATCTTCCATAAATACTTCTGATAGGAATAATTAGTAAGCCATTCCAATTATGGACATATTGATGACACGCTAAGGCATATCTGGAATAGATCTCCTTTTTCTTTTGATGATTGCCCCTATCATTGACATAATAATAATAAATAATAATAATCAGTATTTATATAGCGCCTTTTCCAAATGGCTCAAAGCGCTGTGATTTTGCTGCTGGTGAATCATCAGAATCATGTCGCATCAACTAGGGTGCTGCCAATTTCTAGCGCAAACCTATCCGCAGTTAGATTGTAACATCCACCATAAAACATGCGTAATGCATTTCCAAGAGGGAGTCGATTTACGACACACAGATCATATTTAGAGAGCTTCAAAGTTTGATCTTCCATGAATACTTCTGATTAGAATAATTAGTCAGCCATTCCATATATGGACATATTGATGACATGCTAGGGCATATCTGGAATATATACCACTTTTCTTGTGATGATGATCGCCCCCATAATTGAGACAATAAGCAAATGATATCCCATAGGAAACTCAATTTGCAATTTGCAACTACTTTTTTTTCTGATGGTTTGGTCACATAAGCTCTAATATTATAACTTTAAAAGTATATTCACTCAAATTTTATGAATGAGGTATCAAATTACGGATAATAAATTTGCTCAATTAATGCATATCTAGGATTTTCGGTACCGATTATTGATTCGAATTAGCTAACATATAAGCACCTGGTCTTGCCCTTTTTGTGTTAGGTGTACTGTATTTGAAATAAAAAATGGCCCTCTTTGTATAGATCATTTCAATTGGGGATTAGAATAGGTCATCAAATTGATGTGCAGCATTGTTGTTGTTTTTTGTGTGCGCATTTGTTACACATTTTAGTGTAACATAAGGCCCGATTTATCTATTTGTGGTCCACGTCCAACCGGCCGTGTACTACAGTCCCGACTGTGAAACTTTTTGCTCTCAATTACAATATTTTTTCAAAGTCATGTATATGACCTTAATTGACCCCCATGTGACCATGTAGAATTATGTGGGTTATTTTGGGTAAAGTATGGGTCATCCAAAAGATCTGATACGGTTCAGATTTCGGAGTGCTGGCTAGGACTGGGCCAGAACAACCAACCTCTAGCAACAACAAAAAATAGCAAAACAATCCGACCCTACCAACCCTACCTTTTGAGGACCATCTATGGACAAACAAACATTTATTTTTGGCCTAACAAGAGATTTTATTTGGCAACATGCAATACATCTGTCAAGCTTATAGCCTACACTACAAAGAATTTTATTCTTAATAGGATATCTTTACTCAGTATTTGAGGGAGCAATCACAAGGGGTAAAAATCCCTACCAGTTCAATACTTGTTTGCCTTATGCTTTCCATTGCACAATGTTGTAAATCACTATTTATATCTTTAATGGCAGATTGTTTTCTAAGATTCTGCGTCATATGTATTATGTTTCCAATTTACCCAGAAACATGAAGCAGTTGTAATTAACCGCTACCAATGTTTCATTCTAGTTACAGTTTACAGACCTTTTAAAGAGCTGCAATCAAATTTTGTGGAGGAAACAATTAATTGGCACAATTGGTGTCAGATATCAAGCCGCTATACCATAATGGATTGTATGGTTATTGCTGGAAAACTCTGCCGTGCATCAAGTTATTCGCAATTTCCTAAAAAGTAAAGTGGTCAAGTGTCATGACTGAAATACAAATGTTACGTCAGATTGTTTTCCGGCAATTGCAAATAATTATTTTCCATACGTCACTAATGGTTTAGTGTTCTCTACAGGTTGATATTTTCACGCTACATAAGGGGGACTCTAGGAAGTTTTTGATTTGATTTTATTTGAATATGGAGAGTGCTGTAATTATTGAACAAGTAATCAAATGCATGTAAAAGTATACATTTTTGGAAAGGAAATAGATCAGAGAATCTAAATTTTGCGTCAATTTTGACCAGAAATGTTGATTTTTTGAGAAATCCATGAAATTCACTTTTTTGACCCAAATCCTTTTGAACAAAGCTAAAAAAAATTATTTGAGGTAAAAATGCCCAAATCGCTTGACCAAAAAGTTAAAAAAAGTTAAAACAAATGGAAACTCTTTTTTTGGCACTTTTTAGTGAAAATTTCAAAAAATATTAGATTAAGTTTTTTTTTTTAAATTCCCTAAGTAAGTGTCTTTACATCATCATCAATCGATTTGGACATTTTTTACTCAAAATTATTTTTGTTAGCTTTGTTCAAAAAAAATTGGGTCAAAAAAGTGATTTTTGTTGTTGTGATTTTCTCCAAAAAAAATCAACATTTTGGTCAAAATTGATGCCAAATTTGGATTCTCTGATCCATTTCCTTTCCAATATTTTTATACATTTGAGTCATAGTTCTATAATTACAGCACTCACAAAATTCAAAAAAAAACTCCCTTAAGTCCCCTTAAAGCGTGCAAATATCTTTCTTTTGTAAATAAATTTATGTAACAAACTTTCAAATCGTGAATTAAACAACTTGAGCAAAATGGTGAAAGATTGCAAAAAATAAATTATGCAAAAATTGCCACTTTTGCATTATGTATTCACACTATTAAAGACTATACCCAACATGCTGCATCTATCATGAACAAATGCTCTAATAACGTCTTTTGACCAGTGGCTTAAAACGATTGTTGTCAACAAACAGTATTGTGCTAGAGCCTAATAAAGTTGGTGAATTATACAGAAGATAATATGAACAAATATTTTTTGAAATCATATCTAGTTTTTAGCTTAGATAGACTAATTACCTTTTTAATCATGCATTATTGTAAATCTTAGATGTCAATAACTCCTCTATTGCCATTTTGCCTCCTACTCGTCCTGTGAGGAGTCAGTCACATCTGTACTATTGGCCCATTTAAACATTGACATTGTAGTACTAATAAACCATGCCCAACTTGAAAGCATGTAATAACCCCACATATCGAGTTACGTAGAGGAAGCTATTAATCTGCACTATTTGTTTTGTAAGTTTTGTTATTTACCACATGTCAATCTGTTCATCCATTAGGCGATGAAAAAAACACAACTGTTTTCTATGGGCCCAACCGACCCATTTCTTTTTGAATTTAAAAAAAAATGTATTGATTTTTTTAGAAATGTTTTGAATTTTCTTAAATATTTTGAAAACTTTAGAATTTTTTGAATATTTCAAAAAACAAACCAAAATAATTTTTTGGGAAAAAAAACCCACCTGACCGACTGACACTAAATGAGAGGTCCATTTGCCCGTAAAACGCATGAATATATTCATTTTGTATGTAGGAAGCTCAAAATTGCAAAAATAAAAAAAAGCAAAATTGTTCAAAATGTGCAAAGCGCGAAAATGTACACACACGAAAATTTAAACTTTTACAGTAGTTGCGTCAATGGCAAGGTAGCTCTTCTCTCCATTCATGTGATATGCCATTAGTTGTTATTATCTATGGCCAATTTATATCTCTTACATACACTATCTATTTTGAGAATCACTCGGCTTTTAAGCCTAGTGATTCTTAAAAGTTTCACAGAGGAACCTGTTAATCAGTCATATTGCCTCCACACAAAGTACCAATGTGTTTATTAAAATTTACTCAAAAGGTTGCTTGATTGTTGAAACCTTTCCTAATATAGAAAGTTTGTTTTGTGTGCAGATGAATTCTGAACCCTTATTTAAGTCTTAAAGGTGTTCTAATTGCTGGTCGGATTTTGAACTTAATGTTTTCTATTCTACATGAAGGGTCATCTTTAAAATAGTTGTGTTCCAGAGTTTGAGTTCCATAACTCCAATGGTTCTTATTTTAGAAGTACAAGGTGACATAAAATTTGCCCAGTGAGTAGTGAGTAGTATACAAGTTAGCCAGGTGGTTAACCACCTTTGGCAGTAATTCACTGAATTTTGGCCTATACTGTCTGAATGGGACATATCTTGCACCAAACATTTAACAAAAATAATGAGAGCAATATGGGGTTTCTTATGCTTGATATCAAAATATGAAGAGCTTTGTTGCAAAAGGGCCACCAGACCACCTCGACATGTTACTCATTTTGCATTAGTGAATTTGTATTGACTGGTCCATGGAATTAATCAAATTATTGTATGGCTGTGTTCATTACTGTTTCCATGACTTGGATTAGTGCATCCATGCGCGCCAATTGAGGCACCAACCAATACAAGCCAAATTCCACATAATGAATAGCCATCCATTCAATAATGCAAAATGAGTAAAAAGCAGAAGTGGATGTAGGCCCTTTTGCAAAACAGCTCTTCAAAAAAGCTAAAGTGATCGGAACATCCACCTTTTAACGTAGCCTTGATCTTTAATGATTATTTTCTGTCTGTCCACTGAACGCAATCCGCTGTCCAAATTGTGATTATTGATGCATTTTCTAAAGAAACATGTATGAGCCGGAAAATGATGGGTCAATGTGAATAGAGGAATATCTATTCGACATTGACCCATCATTTTCCGGCTCATACATGTGAATAGAGGAATATCTAGAAATACTGGGTACCTAGTTCAAGATTGCTAAGTTCAGAAATACTTTAAACACTATAATTGCACCGATAATTTATTTCGTGAATTTAAAAGTACTGTTATATTAGCGAGCAGTTAATTTCACAAATCTGGACATTTTACTGTTACTTTCAATGCAAAATTGTCAGTTACACGGGTAATTAATTTTGTGAAATACTGATTTGATACGTAATTCTCTCCCGGTTTGTCTTTTCCATCAGATTGTGATGTATGGTTATCTGTTAACAAGGTATGGGAAGGCATCTTTGACATGATCATAATGCATCTTCATGTAGGAGGAAACGGTGCCTGGCAACAAATGCATCCTCTACTTGTATCACATTGGGATCACATTACAGGTAAGCCATGATCTCTCTAAACCCCCACTTGCTCCCCCCAGCCTCTATTGACCTTTGAACTGATATTATTTTCTCCCACACAGAGATAAAAGGGGCATTGAGAGATACGCATAGGAGTGCGCCCTCAATTATCCTGGAAATCAGTTTTTTTTGCATCAAAGTAATACTTAGGCATATACTAACTACCATCTGAAACAGTTTACCAACATACGACGTTTATCATATAAAATTTCATGATTTTCTTAGTTTCGATATCATCATATCATCATATCATCATATCGAAACTAGGTGCTGAATTTGAAAGTTATGCTATCGTTTTACATGCAGACTTTCGCGGCAAATCTCAACCAGGAAGTGCCATTATTTGCTTATTTGGCATGTAGACCAGGCTAAAAATGAGCTAGGTATCACTTGGAGGCGTTCTTTATCTCATGTGGTTTTTCTAGACCAGAATTTCATGAGGAATAAGAATATCTTGGGTAATCAGCCCAAATCCTGAATCCTTGAGTAGTCTGTTCATGGGTAGTCTGTGGGTGGTAGCAAGTGTGCATGTCACCAATTAACCTGAATGAAGCTGTCACCAGGTGTGGTCGCCGCACATCACGCAACAGTAATTACAATTTTGGGTTTGTCAGACAAAATTGGCTATAAAGACAACAAAAATGGGCCAAAAACACAGCAAAAAAAGAATTTCCACATTAAGCATAGCTATTTTTTCTAAAAATAAAAACACCCCACCAACTTACATAGCTATTTTACCAAATGTATGTGAGACAGATCTTTTTTTTTTTGGGGGGGGGGGCCAAATGCACTTTCTTATTTGAAATATTGTACAGTTTGTGTTTTAGCATGATTACTCTCTTTCTGTGCAGATTGCATAGTATACATACTGAAGAATGTTTCCCCGTCAAGCACCCGAATCAGCGCCCTCAGTTTCCTCACGATGGCCATGTCAAAGGCAGGAAGTAGCTCCACGGTTGGCAAGGGGGTACGGATACCCCAATTGGGAAGGGAAACAACCGCAAAGACATCATCGCAATCATGCTCTACTGCTGCGGGGAAACTGAAGGAAATCATGTTAACTGAAGTGTTGGATGCCAAGGTTAATCAACCAGGTAAGAAAGGAAAAAATGTTCACGTTTCATAGGGAAGCTATAATTTATAATGGAAACCAACTATAAAACAATTGCTGCCCTTTTCAAAATATGAGAATTGTTTGAGGATATTGTCCTCTGCTGAACCACTGCTATCACCAATGTGTATCATTAAAGCAGACATTTCTGCTCTACAGCAAGTGCATTGATTTTTCTAATTTTTCGAGGATACGCATGTATTGACCTAATTCATACACGACGCTATACACATTAAAATTCACAATTTGAGCATAATTTTGTTCTATGTAAAAACGAATAACAACATGATAACAAGTTTGCTAACACCCGCAGTGAAAATCAGTGAACCCACAATTCCTGAACAACAAATCAAAACAAAGCGTGTGGTGCGCAATTTGAAGGACGCACACGCGGAGTGCATTATACACTATCAATGCACTCCACGTATTTTAGTTTCTTGCTTTCTGATTGGTTCAACACTATTAAGAGTGTATGAATTATTCTCATTATTTAACATTCTCATATCTCTAGATCCCTTTAAATGTGATTCAGTTATAAATTGCTACAGCAACCATAATTTTTGTGAAAGTGATTTAGATAAATAACCTCTCGTCTTGAAGACACAAAAGCTCAAATTTCCCAGACATGGCACCCGCGAAAACATCAGAAACAAAGACCCTGCCAATCCGGTGTTGGATTGGCTAATGGAATCAAAACGGAAGTGACAGCACAGGATCCTGAAACAAAGACTCTGCCAATCCGGTGTGGGATTGGCTAACACTGCAAATTATGAGCGTTTACTTTTGGACACACTAAAAGTAAACGCAATTCTAAACACAAAAGTAAACGTAAAAGTAAATGCAAAACTAAACGTTTCTTGCATTTTGCACCCAATTGACCTCAATGCACACTCCAAGTGAGTGAATATTATCACAGATGTTTCCACCATCTGTGATATAATGGGACAGTTATTGATTAGACGCTGGGTGGAAAACAGAGCTTGTTGTTGGGCTCACATAAGTGTTTAGTATTGCGTTTACTTTTGAGTTTACTTTTGAGTTTACTTTTGAGTTTACTTTTGAGTTTACTTTTATTTTGTCCAAAAGTAAACGCTCATAATTTGCAGTGTAACGGAATCAAAACGGAAGTGACAGCACAGGACCCGACCATTTCTAGCGCTGGCGGTAAATCAGAATTTGTTTCAACAGCTCAATAATTTTTGAGTATGATAGGATTCTTGCTATGAATTGATTTAGACGCCATAACCTCAAACATGTATCACTACATTTCTTCCTAATCTACACTATCCCTCTATATCCTATCCAGTGCCATCCTCTGACAAACGAGTTGGTGGCAGCCAACTTTGCGATGCATCTCGAAGATTGACAATTGTTGGCTTGAGTCCAGTTCAGTACTTCCCAGGTTACTCTTGGATGCCCTCTGATCTTTTCTCATCCACCTTGCCTTCTAGAAACAGCATTCCCAAGTCCCCAGCACTTCCCCGTACAAGATGCCTGAAGTTGTAGAGCTTCCTTCGGCAACTAAACTGCTCACAAAAAGTATCGAAACACTTAGAAATGATCCAATATATAACGGCTCGAAAAGGTATGCATTAATCGAAGCAAATAACCAAGTGCATAATTTTGTTCTGCGTATTTTGACAGCTCAATCGTTGAGATATGATGTTGCGGAGCGGAGTTATTGTCTTTTCAATGATCGTGGGTCCAGTTTCCAAGGTGACAATCATCCCTATTGAAAATCACGAATCTGATCATTCTAAACAGTAATGCAAACCTCTTTCTATAGGGTGATTGTCACTTTTGAAACTGGACCCACGACCATTGAAATGACAATAACTCCGCTCTGCAACATCGTATCTCATCGATCGAGGTGTCAAAATACGCAGAACAAAATTATGCACTTGGTTATTTGCTTCGATTAATGCATACCCTTTCGAGCCGTTATATATTGGATCATTTCTAAGTGTTTCGATACTTTTTGTGAGCAGTTTAGTATAGATTCATTTGACCGTCTATCAGTCCATGAGGACCATGACACTTGCAAAATGCGGGGGTAGCACCACATCTCAAAGTAGTTTATTCCTTGAGTGTCTTAATATTGATTGTCCATGCCTCGCATCCATATACTGCAGTGGGGAACACAAAAGAGTGTAAGAGTCTGGATTTGGTTTTGATTGAGAGAGATGTCAATCTACACTAGATCATGCAGTAGTTGTATTGAACATGAAAAACTACTTGATGACTCAGATGCACTTTCAATGTTTTGCCATTCTCAAGCGGTAAACTTTAATTAGCATATAAACCTAATGTTCTGACAGTGTACATGTTACAGGAAATTAGTTCCTAACCAATAACTTCAATTGTTATAACAGCTCTACATCATCCCTTGTCGTTCTACACTAGATCATGCAATAATTATATTTATCATGAAAACCCACAACATTTTCTTATCCTCATTCTCATGGGATGAACTTGATGGATGTGGAAACTTCATGTTCTGACAGCATTCATGTTACAGCAAATTAGTTATGACCTTATAACTTTTTTATAAAGCTTTCCAATTGTCCCTCATCGTGCTACACTGATTACTAATGTTAGTGGAATAATTACATGAAAACCCACAAAAAGATGCTTTTGCAATTACATCACTTTCACATTCTCAAGGGTTGAACTTCAATAAAAAGAGTTTTGCCAGGATTCATGTTATATCTTTATCAAAAAGAAACCTGTTATGCAGACAGACTAACCTTTCGCTAGGGTCAGTCAGGATCAGACTTCTCATTACATTGCGTTTTTGCGTCTGGGGACGCAATATATTTGCTAAAAACGCAGTAAATTTTTAACTGGACTCTTTATTGCATCCATCTGGACGCAATAATCTGTAATCGTGTGTAAAGATAATTTTGCACGTGTAAGCTTACAAATATCAGTTTTCGTTTACAAACAACAAAATAAATAGAGTAGACAATTTTTGGACATTTCAGCGCTGTAGTCCCCATTTACCCACTCCGTATCCGATTCCGAAGTCACAATTTGCAAATTACATTTTTGACTTGGATCCCATCATTTATTCTCGGACCCCATATTTTTTAGAATTGGTAGATTATGGGGTCCAGTGGACCCCATAATATTTTTACCTAACGAGAAGCCTGGTCAGGATGTGTTTTTATGTATTATTATATTAATTTTTATGAACATATTGGAAATTGTTTAAACATTTTCAAAAAAAAATTGAAATAATTTCAATTAAAAATAAGGTTAATACCCTAAAATCTTAATCCTAACACCAGACCAGATCCCAATGATTTTTTGAACATTAAATTTCTCAAGATAAGATTTGCATATTTGAAAATTCTGGATGCTTTGTGTGCATAACCAACAATCAGCCGCACATCATGTTGCCATGGTAACAGCAATGTTTTTCCGATAACAAACGCATCAAATCACATGACAGATATTGTCAACCTGAAAATCCCACAAGATGACATGAGCAAAGGTTTCATGTACTTTGTCAAAACATTATTAAATTAAGAAATGAACTAGCTTTTTACACCTGGCCCGGCCATCAATCTTTGGACGATTGATCATCGCTAAGTGGAGACTAAATTAATCAACCGTTTTCAAAATGTGCATGAAATTGGATCGATCATCGGTCATTGGATTCACACAGAAAAGTGGACCATGTTTGGTGATCGATCGTCATAACGACTGTTATTGCGTCTACAAAAGGATGATCGATCGTCCATAGATGAATCGTCGGGTCTGTGTGAAAAGGCTTACTATCTAAAAAGTCAGCTTGTTCATATCAAGGTTTGTTGCCAGTATATAAAGTTGGACAGCATTCCAAACCACAACATACCCCTAGATGAATACTTGGCAGTTAGGTATAACTTCATCAAATGATTTTTAACAACAAGAAAGGTCTATGAACTCAACATTTTGGCTATATCTCAAGAACCACTTTTTGTATGCACAGAGCTGTTGACTGAAATTTCCCCACGGCGTGGTCAAAGCATGGTCAAAGCCCAAGCCTAAGACCAAAAGTAAGTCAATGAAAACATCAAGATAGATTTGCATATTTTGCTATTCCGTTGTACCTTGTGCCTTTCATCAACAATAAGCAGCATATCCTATTGCCATGGTGACAGCAATATTTAGCAGGATTCAAACGACAACGACTGCATCAGCTAGTTAAAGATTAAGGTGGGCAACTTAATTTTAGTCCATTCTTTCACGTGGTGTTTACTATTCTACATGAAGGTGCATCATAGATACAGTTATATTTCAAAATGTGGCAGTAATTGTTTCAGTGGTTTGATGATAGAACCCAAAATCCACTTCAAATTGTCCCATTACAGGGTGAGTCAAAAAGAAGTTTACCCGGATTGGTGATGTTTTAAAAAACAAACAAATGACACTCGAGAGTTCAGTAAAGCATATATTTAACAAGCATTCTCTCCTGCTTATTAGGAAAAAAGAATGACACAAATTGGGCATTGCTAAGAGGAGTTATGTCTATTTTAATAAAGGTACTAATTTTGCAAGCTGTCCACGGAATACTTGACCAAACAAATGTAAAAGTAAGCATTTTAGCTGTGTACTTACCTACAAACATGAGCGCTTTCAGTAAAACAGGCATAACATCTCTTAGGAATTATCTATTTACTTCATTGATTTTCTCTAATAAGCAGCAGAGTATGTTTGGTAAATAAATGCTTTACTGAATTTTTAAGTGTCATTTATTTGTTTTGAAAAACATCACCAATCTCGGTCAATAGGGAAGTACGCAGCTAAAATGCATACTTTTTTTGTCAAGTATTTCCGTGGACAGCTTGCAAAATTAGTACCTTTATTAAAATAGGCATAACTCCTCTTAGCATGCAATGATCAATTTGTGTCATTCTTTTTTCCTAATAAGCAGGAGAGAATGCTTGTTAAATATATGCTTTACTGAACTCTCGAGTGTCATTTGTTTGTTTTTTAAAACATCACCAATCCGGGTAAACTTCTTTTTGACTCACCCTGTATAGAACAGTATGCACACTTTTTGGAGTGTTTTTTCGCATTTGAAAATAATCACTGATTCACTCATAGCAGCGAAAGGAATCACCTTTGAGGCCTAGCATATTGCAGGAGACATGTTGGGGGGTGGGGGGGTACTCGCCTAATATGGTGTATGGGGATGTGCCGCTCTAATGGGTCGCTTTTTTTGCAAGAAATCCATAAACATGGGGTATGATTTGTGCTGGAAAATCCCTAATAATGGGGTCACTTTTTACAAATGGGTCTATTTTCCTGATAATTTGCAAAAATTGGGTCTATAAGGAAGCAAAATCCTTAGAAATGGGTACTGGTTTTTTTCCAAAATCACCCTTAGAAATGAGTAGGGATTTTGAATCTCAATTGGCACCCCCCTCTCCCCCCCCCCCCCCCCCCCCCCCCTTCCCGGGGAGACACAAGACACAATACAGGCTTACTTTTGATACCGAAATCTCAATTCTGATTGAAAATGGTAAATTTGATCAGGTCACATATCTTTATTAAGAAATCCTGACATTATGGTCTCAAGTTTGAGAGAAAAAATATATAACCAGAGATCATACGCAAATGTTTGCACCCTGTCTTAGTACAATTAGTTTTAGGACATTAACCCACAAGATGATAAATGCACTACACGGATAAAACCGCAACATGTCATGGGACAGTTATCGGCAGCCTGAAAATCTCACTAGATGACACAAGCACGCAGAGTGTTTCATGTATTTTGTCAAAACATTCTTTAATTATGACATGAACTACCTGTACACGTGTCAACATATCAAGGCTTGTTTCCAGTATGGGAAGTTGGATCAGATCACGTTCCAAACCACAATATACCCCTAGATGGATTACTTGGCCGACGTAATGACCAAAAACTGACATACAAGGTGTATAAACTCAACAATCTAGCCATAACCATGGCAGGTAATAACTAAAGAATCGCTGTTTGCGTGCATTGTGTTGTCCACTGATATTTCTCCACGGCATGGCACAAGTGCTGTCTATAGGGAATGGCCCTCAAAATAAAAAAGTAGCCAATGAAAACATGAAAACTCACAAGATTGATAGCTTATTTTACCATTAATGTGATCGTCACCAACAATCAGCAGTATATCTTGTTGCTATGGTAACGTCAATCAATATTTGGTAGGATTCACACGACAACCGCTATAACAATAGATTAATTATGACATGATAATCTCAATGGTCAAACAATTGCACCACTCTTCCTCTTCATAGTCAAATGTTAACACGCTACCAGATCTCGCATACAATAATTATTATTAGCATGTAAACCCCAAAGATGATAGAATAACACATGTTTTCATTCTCATATCTCAAATGCCTTTCGACAGCTTTTGGCAGTGTATTATGTTTCCATGGTAATGTATACCTCATTCACATAACAATCAATAATAAATTATTTAAAACATTATAAACCAATTTTTTAAAACCCTTCTTCCTCAATGCACTGCACCGATAAAATGACCACCACATCATATCACGCGACAGATATTGTCAGCCTGAAAATCCCGCAAGATGACATGAGTAAAGGTTTCATGCACTTTGTCAAAACATTCTTTAATTATGACATGAACTACCTGTACACCATTAGTGTCAGCTTGTTTGTATCAAGGCTTGTTTCCAGTATGGGTAGTTGGAACAGATCACATTCCAAACCACAACGTACCCCTAGATGGATACTTGGCAGTTAGGTAACTACCCGCTGAATTAATGTATAACAACAAGGTCTATGAACTTGTTCCAAATAAAGCCAACATTTTAAAACTGTTTGGCTTTATTTGGAAAACCACTATTTGTACGCACAGTTGTCAACTGAAATTTCTCTTAAGGCGGTGCATAATTTAGACCTGTACCCCATAAGTAAAAATAGCCTCTGAATCTGATAACATGAAAATCCACAAGATAGTTAGCATATCTTATCATTCTAAACCTATGAATTCCAATTAACAATCAGTGGCATATCATATTTCCAGTGCAACTGCAATATTTGGTGAGATTTAAACAATAACAACTATAAAAATAAATAAATTATGGCAATAATCTCAACTTAAAAAACAAACAAATTAAAACCACTCTTCTTAGGCCCAATAAAAAGTTGACTTGCCAGAGTCTGGGTCGGACGGTCGGATTTTTTTTGATTTTCTTGATTTGAACAGGGAGATACTACACAAAAACACGTTTTAAAGATTTTTTTTATCTTTTTTTTATTTTTTTATTTTTTATTTAAACAAGCAGATACTACTCAAAAACACGTTTTCATCTTTCTTTATTGTTATGTGCTTCTTTCAACAACAACAAAAAAAAAATTGAAATTAAAAAAAAAAAAATAGCGACCCTAGATTTCCGAAAATTCAGGTCGGTTGGAAAGGGCAAGTCAACTTTTTTTTGTGCCTTATAATCATACTTTAAAACGTTTACACCCTACCATAACCACAGGCAGCAGCACTTCTAGGCACGCACACAAGTTCTATCCCACAGTGCACTAAACCCTGGGTATATATGATCTGCCAAAATTTAGCCTGAGCAGCCCAGCGCTCGTGGTCTGGTGGTTGTGTCACTTGCCTGTCACACTGGCAACCCGGGTTCAATCCCCGGTGGCGGTGGACATCATTTTCTGGTCCCTCATTTAACCCCCTCCCCCTGTTCTTTGGGCCATCCCCACTTCAACACTTCTAGAGTTAGGGTTAGTCTAATGCTGTTTAGCATGTGAGCCCACAAGATGATTGAAGTGATTTTCCCATTAGCAAACAGTTCACTTGCCTTTCAATTAGCATTTAGCAGTGTATTCTGTTGTCATGGGAATTAGAGATTACCCACTACAATAATAAACTAATTATAGCATTATGACCCAAATTTGAAAAACCGCTCTTCCTCAATGCCCTGCACCGATTAAAAACCACATCATATCACGCGGCAATTATTGTGAGCCTGAAAATCCCGCAAGATGACACGAGCAAAGGTTTCATGTATTTTGTCAAAACATTCTTTAATTATGACATGAACTACCTGTTCACTGTGTCAGCTTGTTCATATCAAGGCTCGTTTCCAGTTTGGGAAGTTGGTCCAGATCACATTCCAAACCACTAAACCACAACATACCCTAGATGGCAGTTGGATAACTACTATAGTTAAATCAGTTCCAGATTGGCGCGAAATCTGCCATTTTTATCTCTTTGCAGGCCAAAGTAATCCAAGCGTGTGCGCACACTCTATTTTAAATTTAAAAATTAATGTTAGCTTATACGAGGGGGTATCATAAAGTTTTAGAAATCACCCAGAAGTGAAAGAGCCAAAAACTTCATTTTGATGCGTGATCCTTCAGACATCTTTACAAAGTCCCTGTGCAAAGTTACACATTTCTCCTACATTTTTTTACCTGTCCACAGACTGCCATTGTAGAGATCCTCAGATTGACCGCCATTGATTGATTCTCAGATTGCCTCAGATTGTGTTATTCCCCAAAACAGCAATAATTAGTTTTAAGTTTTGACAGAAAGGGGTCAACGGTTATTACAAACAAGCTAGGTGACAATAATACTATGGGTAACATGAGGTGTACACATATTGACATCTGATTACCCCTTCATGAACTTTGACCCCTTTCTGTCAACACAATAACACAATCTGAGGCAAACTGAGGATCAATCTATGGCGGTCAATCTGAGGATCTCTATAATGGCGGTCTGCGGACAGGTAATGAAGAGTGGGAGAAATGTGCGACTTTGCACAGTGACTATGTAAAGATGTCTGAAGGATCACATATCATAATGAAGTTTCTGGCTCCTTACCTTCTGGGTGATTTCTAAAACTTTTTGATACCCCCTCGTATACAGGGTGACCCAGAAAATGTTGAACCCAGAAATCACAAACTTAAAAAAAATATTTAAAAAAGAAAATAAATAAATATGGCATTCTGTTTTCAACAATTATGTAAACAATTTATTCAGCTTTCTGGAGAACTTTAGATTATGTAAATTGGCCTTACCAAACTAAAGATATACTTGATTGTGTGACAGGGGGTGTTTTCGCCCTTTTGTAAAAGTGAAAAAATTGTAACTTGGTTCAGATATGAAACTTAATTCTGTTCTAAGTACGGTGAGTTAAGTAATCTTTTCTTTTGATCTGTATTTATCAAATTAACATTTTCAAATGAAGTCAAGGGGGCTTCAGTTTTTTGTTTTCAAAGTCTCTTATATAATAATAATATTGATTTACAAAATTAATGAATATTGATGAGATACTGTGCAGAATAATTTATGAAGTTCATTGCACGACTGTTTTCTTTCAAAGTGCATTGTTGCAACCGTTGCAAATTTATATAAAACATATTTCATACTCAATAAATAAGATACGTTAATTAATCAATGTTAAATTAAAAATATTGCACTTCAAATGCAATAGTGGTATAAAAAAAAATCATATTTAGTCAAAGTTCTTATATCACAAAGGCACATCCACATGGCAGAGTTATTTAATCTCTGAACTCAGATAAAGTAAATTGCTTTAGTTGGAAGTTTTCCAGTTCATGTTAAGTCAAAGTTGATTTATTGTCCTGCTCTGCCTTCCACCTGATGTCCACTGAGCGCCACACATCTGTTTGCCCGGTGCAACACCGCTCTTCCGCACGTATTTTGCCTCCTCAATGTTGCAACTGCAGTTGTGATTCATTGTGATAACCCTAACCCCACTAGACCATACAAAATCATCCAAATAAAACTATCTCCACGCGCGTGCTGCTGCATTGGCTCGATTACGTCACCTACCGCAGGCATATGTGGCCACGAAGTTTGTGGCCGCATGTGCGCTGGGGAGTTAGCTCAGTTGATAGGGGCACAGACTTGGGTGCGAATGGCGGGATCGACTCCCGGGGGGTGCCCGGTGATTTTTCGGGTTAAAAAATGGTACTTTTTCCCCCTCCCCCCGATACACGCAAAAACATAGCCGTGGGAGTTAGGGTTAAGACAGCTAGATTAGCTGGGGGCCCATCTGCATAAACCTGCGACTTCAGGTATCCCCAAAGGAAAAAGTCACATGCAGTCAATTCCGGGGAACCGGGTGGCCACTCTTGATTATGGCCAACCCCGACAACTTGACCATGAAATACATCTTGAAGTCTGCGCCGAACAATCCTGGCTGTGTGGACGGGAGCGCCATCCTGTATGAAAATGGCTCTTTGGAATGACTCCATTAGCTTGAACACCATACTGTCGTCCAAGTTCTGGCACTACCGTATTGTTTATTATATCTAAGTACTTTTGTGCGGTAACATTGCCATTAACAAATACTGGGCCCAGGATGGTGTTGTTGCCAATGATACCCATCAAGACAACTAACTTACGACGGTCATTTGGGATGTCGAAGTTGAAATGTCTTGGAGGCTGATGTCTTGGTGCGTAACATCGAACATGAGTAGAACTGACACTTCCATTCATGTAAAAGTTTGCCTCGTCTACTACAAGTGCATTCCGTAACCATCTCCTGGGTCTGTTCTGTATCCATCGTGAGTATTGTATCCTCCTTCTGTAATCTCTACGACGCAATGCGTGTCTGCGCTGAATTTTGTACGGATGCCACTCTATATCATGACGCACAATTCGGTTAAAAGATGACCGAGAAACATTTACAGGGTTTCGACGAATGGTAACATTGGGATTGTGTCTTAACGCTTGTCTGACTGCAGCAATGTTTGCTCTTGTTCGCACTGTTCTGCGCCTACCGGACCCTTCTTAATGCCGATTTCTAACCATTCCATGACGATCAAATTTGTTGACATTATAAAAGATAGTGGCCTTGTGAGGGATTCGGCGTGCTCCTGAAAATCTTGCTGCAAATCATCGCCGTACCTCAATGTAACTTTTAGTTTCCCAGTAAGTTCGGGCCATAAACGAACGCTCCTGCACAGTGTAGTGTTGACTACGTACCATTTTGTTTGATCCTCTTAGCTTGTATTGTTAGTACACTTGACTGTGTTATCTGCTAACTCAACTTCCAATGCTATTTTTAAATAGCCTGCCCAAAACATATCGACTGAAAGTATCTGTTCAACTGGAACGGGTGTTAGTTGCTTTAAAGTGTTTGTATTGATCTTTAAACAATTCACTTCTGATATACATTACAGTCACAACAGAAGATCCCGATAAAAGTAAAAACAAATCGGAAAGAAATGGTTTCAAACAGGCACTTGTTCTGCTCATGTAGCATGAAACCATTTTTTTGCACTTCACTTTCACTACAAAACAACACTTCTTACAAAATTACATGTATTTTAAGTTTTGTGTGGCCTATTTTTATGATCTAAAATGTTTCAGAAAGTTAAATGTATGGTGCACATAGCTGGTGAACGAGTTATGCAATATTTTATTATTTTGATGGTAAAAAGAAAAATTGAATTTTGTGATTTTTGGGTTCAACATTTTCTGGGTCACCCTGTAGCACTATATCAAATTGAGTATGCTCAAAGCGCTTTACATTTATTCTGCTGCTCAGATAGGATACATCAGAATCAGTTTGCTTCACTTAGGTTATTTCTGCCTATCTTACAAATTCTGATAATGGCGCGTATTTCTAGTATTAGACACTTATATTTTGATTATCCCCAAACAGTTATCCATTTTACACCTGGGTGGAGAGATGTAATTGCGGTTAAGTGCCTTACTCAAGAGCACAACATGTTGACCACAACGGGACTCGAACCCACAACCTTTGGTTTATGAATCCAGTGCTCTATCTGCTGCACCACACATGGCACACGCAAGCCTCAGGCATATGATTAACAATGCACCATGCGAGCATTTTGCGTGCCCAAGCTTTTCTGAAATCATACACTGCTGCTGTAAGCAAGTTCACCAATTTGGAACTGACTGAACTATAACTAAATTTTAACAGCAGCAAAATCTTTAAACTCAGCATTGTTTTGGCTACATCTCAAAAGCCACTGCAGCAGGATTGGACATGTTTGTATATACTTATTGTGCATGTGACCTGCATGCGATGTGCACATGATGTACTGGTGATGTACACTTATGACTTGGAGTTGCTTTCCCAATGAGATTGATCCTATGCACACAGGCTGAAAAAGTAGGCAATACGGAAAGCTCCTTGCAGGGAAATTTGAGCATTTGGAGGGAAATTTTGGCATTTGGACGGAAATGTTACTCTTTCATTAAGAAATGCATTCCATTTTGGAGGGAAATTTGGAATCGCTTGCCGGGAAAAAAACATTTTTTCAGGCCTTGCATGCATGCAATAGTTGAGATTATTATTTATATGGCCTTCCAAACGGTAATAAAAGTGCGTATTGAATATTGTGCACCAAGTTCACGGAAGTGCGTCCAATATTCAAACAAATATTGCCGTCTAATATTTTGTGTGCGGCGCAGAAGATGTGCGCGTGAGTATATATGCCCAGAGAAGAACTCATTTTGTTTTTATCAAAACAGTATTTATATAAATAATAATAATAATATTGAATGTTTTATTTTCGGTTGAAACAAGAATATATTGCACTCGCTATAAAAATATCCTTGTATCACCCTCAAAGCCATTCAATATAAATATTTCTCCCAAATAATAGAATTTCTGTTATATTGATGCTTTAACACAGTGGTTCCCAACCTCTGGGTCGCGACGCCAGTTAGGGTCGCGACACACTTTTTGTGGGGTTGCGGACTAGCCTAATTTTGTCAAAAATAAAATGCTATGTTTTCATGAAAAGTGTACTGTACTGTATTGGCTAATAACCCAATGTAACTTATCGTCTTCCGGCAATAGATTCGATCATTCTAATTGATATCTGCATAGATATTACAGAGAATGTTTGCATGATCATTGACCTATTTACAGCAGCTGTGCATCCAAATAGAAAACTTATTATGGGTTGTCAAGAAGGGCGTGCCCGATTACACCTGGTTGTTTCTATACTTAATTTGTTATGTTTTATGCAGAAAGATGGCCCGCAAATCACGCGAACGACCTTACCAGGACAAATTCATTGAGCTAGGTTTCTATTATTTCTACCCATGTCTATCAAAGAAGGCAATATGGCTCCTAATGCCGTACCCTTCGTCATGTGAACAGTCATTATCTACAATGTTAGTGATGAAAACTAAGTACAGGAATCGGCTTGAAATAGAAAAGGACATGATTGTTGCGTTATCATCCACAGAGCCACGCATTGCAAAACTGGTTGCTGACAAACAGGCTCAACCATCACATTGACATTGATTGTCACATTGACACTAAGGGTGACATTATCAATAAGTTATTGTCAACGTCATAATAAGTAATAAATGTGAATTATAATGTTGTATCATAGTAACACATGTGACTTTGTTCTGTAAGGGGTCACGCTCTGATGCTGGTTTCTGGAATGGGGTCACCACCAGAAAAAGGTTGGAACCACTGCTTTAACAGAATATAAATGGCATTACCCATACCAAATGAAGTTGCTCCGTGTAATATTGTCCAATCTCTATACTTCCAAGGTCATACAAAGAGATTGTAGGAATTACATAAGGAACTATATTCAAGCTCCATTCCATCGTTTGTATTCATAAATTCAACAAATTAAGAATTGTACACCGAAAAGAATGAGACAAAGTGCAATTTTCATTTTTGCACTTGGGTTTTGAACACAAAGGATTGTGAGACATGTATGTGTATGGGCCGCATTGATTAAAATAAATCATTCCCAATCATCATCCGACTATCTATCGACTGGTGAGTTGTATCCACCAGTTAATCAATAGACTGCCTATGGCTACACCAAGGCTGTGTGATGAAAAACCATAATAAAAACAAATTAAAAACACACTTTGATTTTGTTTTTTGACTTGTTTTGACACATAGCTTTGTTAATATTCAGTCAATCTTCATGTGCAATGTCTCAAGTTAAAGAAAAGAAAATTTGGAAAAAGTGTACTTTAAGTCCCAGATACTGGTATACCAGAATTGTTTAATACGGGAACATAAAAGTTGCGTGGGGGAGATCGGGTCTTGTTGTTTAGGGCTACGATTGGTCAATTACCTATTTGTTTACAAGTACGTCACATCTTTCAGTTTTACTGCGCCCTTGCCCTCGCAAATGACGCGGTTACGCACCAGTCGCATGGGACGCTGGGGATTGTATACGCTGTGATCGACAAATTTTTGTTTTGATTATATAGTACAGTCCAGAATCTGGGACCAAAAGTACACTTTTTCCAAAATGTCTTCTCAATTTTATTTTTAATATTTTTACATAGGATCTATTATAGTTATGGGCACATTTATTGCCTGGTAAGTTACTTTTTTGAGCAAGCATTACAACAGGCATTCAAAGACTGTCGGTTTCTGCAAATGTATCGGGCCATCATCAATTATGCTTGCTTCTATCATTGAAGCATAATGGATGATATCCGTAATGTGGGGGAGGGCATTAAAGGAGGAGGTGGGGCTAAATTGGGAATCCCTCTACAGATTGTCCGCTGAGGAAGTGGTAATTCTGAACTGTACTAGTCTAGTATGGGACGATAGTGGAAAATGATACTGGTACAAAGTCAGTGTTCCAGTATCGGACGATACTGGGACAGGACACATAAAATATTCCAGTATCGGGCGAACAATTATGTACCAGTATCGTTCGATACTAGGACAAATCACACTGGTAGCCCGTGTACCAGTATCACTCGATACTGGAACACAAATAAATCAATTATGCTTGCTTCTATCATTGAAGCATAATGGATGATATCCGTAATGTGGGGGAGGGCATTAAAGGAGGAGGTGGGGCTAAATTGGGAATCCCTCTACAGATTGTCCGCTGAGGAAGTGGTAATTCTGAACTGTACTAGTCTAGTATGGGACGATAGTGGAAAATGATACTGGTACAAAGTCAGTGTTCCAGTATCGGACGATACTGGGACAGGACACATAAAATATTCCAGTATCGGGCGAACAATTATGTACCAGTATCGTTCGATACTAGGACAAATCACACTGGTAGCCCGTGTACCATTATCACTCGATACTGGAACACAAATAAATCAATTATGCTTGATTCTATCAGTGAAGCATAATGGATGATATCCGTAATGTGGGGGAGGGCATTAAAGGAGGAGGTGGGGCTAAATTGGGAATCCCTCTGGTACAGATTATCAGCGGAGGAAGTGGTTATTGCTTTAGAGTTAGAGCTTACTGATTTACCATTAGTTTCTCAAATACCACTTTTGGAAAATGGCTTGAAACCATCTTGATATGGTGCCAATATTTATATCAGGGTTTCTAAATTCCAAATAATGTAAATATATCTCCTTTAATTCCTCTACTGGTAAATGCTGGAAACCTATGTAATGTAATTTACAACCCTATTCAATTGAAAACCAGTTTCATGCTTCCTTGTGAATTCGTAATTTTTCCTCAGTCAAAAATAGTTAAGGTAATAGCAGGGGGCTAAAACTTAGCTTTCCAATAGAAAGTCACATTTATCTTCTGCGAAACACACTTAAAGATGGCGTTGTATTTGGGATGTCGGTGACTTTTGTCCTCTGTTAAAAACATAAGCAAATCATATTTCATTGTTTGTTTTAAATCTAAAATTATAGCCAACAAATTTGCCTTGATTTTGTCGTTTAAATTGTTCTATTCCAATTTTTATTTAGGAAGTTACGATCACTTAGTGGAGCGTTGCAATTATTTTTGAGACACCCTGTATGCCTACTCTAGCCTACTTAAAAGTATGTCTCAACAAGAAGAGTGTTAAAAACACAATCCTCGCTTAGAGGGGGCTTGAGTTTGAATGCAAGCAGAAATATCGGAAGAGTATCATAAAGAGAAACATGTCATAACAAAACAAACACTTTCAGTTTTCCTGAAATCAAGTTTCAAGATCTGTTTTTATAACATAGAGTCATAGTTATACTGCTCACAAAAAGTTAGGAAACTTTTTTTAATCAAGTATATTTTTATTATTTATTACCCTCTTTGCATCTGTTATATATCAATGGAAAGCCGAAGTGTTCCTCTTTAACATTATACCACATTCACAATGATAACATGTTGCTGAACTTGGCCACATGAATGAGAATGAGGCAAAGTGACAAATCAAATGTGCCAAAATTACCGTTATCTGTGCGAAACAGTCAATAGGTAATGATCAATAATCAAACCGGTCATGCTTGAGAACCATGAATGGTTTACACAAAGATTTGCACCAGTGAGCACAACACACACAAGTTAACCCTCATCTCTTTAGAAAACCATTATTTGGGTATTTGCAAGACTGGGTTAACAACTCCAGGAGGAAGGTCATGAAGGTATGTGATGAAAGGTTTAGGCCTACAACTTGTACATTTTTTTGAGACACGGTAAACGTTTTGCAGTTTCAATATGCCGCGTTTAACAGATTTGGAGAGAGCCCGTGCCATTACCTTGACTGTTTAGCACAGATAATGGTAATTTTGACACATTTGATTTGTGACTTTGCCTCATTCTCATTCATGTGGCCAAGTCCAGCTACATGTCATCATTGCACATTTGATATCATTTTAAAGAAGAACACTTCAGCTTTCCATTGATAGCAACATAATACAAGAGGGTAATAAATAATAAAAATATACTTGATTAAAAAGAGTTTCCTAACTTTGTGTGAGCAGTTTACATGATTGTTTACATAAACTCCCCTGAACATGTGAGTAAAAGGTCCCAATAGGAATATCTTGTATCTAATTAAGAATATACTTATCACATCAAAGTCAACCAGGGCCAATACAACTAATTAAGTAATAGATAATAAATTAATGAATAGTAAATAAATAATTATGATTTATTAATGATTAATTAATAATCCATAATTAACTAATGAAACCAAGGGTACTTGACAATTTGGGTGGCCTTATTTAACACTACGCTTAGAGTTCCAAATGCAATATATCCATGATTTGTGACCTTGCTAGAAAATAAGTTCATCTCGGCAACGAGCGTAATGAACTTGTACCAGTACAGGTTTGTTTCATTAGTCTAAAGTAGTATCATACTCAACTTCGCGAGAAAAATGTTCCAAATTCTTATAAGAACTTTTCATTTAATTAATTTTGTAAACCTAGAATACCAAAAAGCTAACACAAAAGTTCAATGGGTTCCTAGTGGTCTCTCTTAAGTTGTAGCATGCAATGTGTCCTATTACTTCTGTTGCTATAGTGTATTATGTTCTATGTCAATCATGACAGATACAAGTTGTAAAGTCAACATTATTACTTTTGACCACATATATAACTGTTAATTTCCCCCTGAAAACACTCCAGGAGGTGGCATACAGCCAATTTGAAGTGTTGCCAATATAAGCATGCAATCTCAGTTTCATTTCAAACAGAAGTATATGTTGCTATTCTGCCAAAACCTTGGGTGTTTTTCTGGCCCTTCAACATGTATAAAGTAAAACTGTCCAATGGTTATGCATAGGAAATATTGCTTTATACATGTTCAGGGGCAAGAGGACTTACAAGATTTTGATAGATGTGTTTTCGGTCCTTGAACATGTTTACAGCAGACTGCCCCAAGGTTATTCAAGGAAGTATACATGCTGAAGGGCCAGATGGCGATACAAGGTTTTGACAGAACAGCAACGATATGGCTTGCCAATTAGTAAGAGAGTGAACTATATTATTTTGATCAACTGTTTTGTCACATTGAGATGTCAGTTAATGAAATGGAACATGTCTTGTTGAATTTGATGTTTATTATAGTATAAGCTCTAAGCTCTGAATAAACTTGATTAACCTAACTCCCACGCCTATATTTTCGTGTGGGACAAAGTATGAACTTTTTACACATCAAACCGCCGCGAAACCCCCCAGATTCGATCTCCGGACCATTCGACACTGGTGCCGAGTCCCTCCCTATACACTGAGCTAAGCTCCCAATGCCGGGCATCGATTTCGTACCCACATATGGAACATGAAAAATTGGCTCAATTAAATCCCTTACACCTTACAAAATCATACAGCCACGAACTATCTCCATGTGCATGCTACAGCATTGTTTGTATGACGTTTTCATTTGAGCTGATATGTGGTTACGAATTCGCTGTCCGGGCAAGTGTTGGGAGCTTAGATCAGTGTGTAGAGACTCGGCGCTAGTGTGCGGATGGTCCGGGGATCAAACCCAGGGGAGGGGGGGGGGGGGGGGGGGGGGTTGCGGCGGTTTGTTGTGTTAAAAGTTCATACTTTGTCCCCCTCCACTCGATCCACACGAGAACATAGCCGTGGGAGTTAGGGTTAAGTAAACCATGCAAAGAACAAGTGAACTTCATTCTACGAGGGATTGTATACAGGGCAGAATAATAATCATAATAATCATAATTTGGACCACAATCTTATTCCTTTATTTTTATTGTTAAAATAGACAACAATCATATTAGCGAATCACTGCATAACATACGCAAATGGTGGGGTGGTTTGCCTACCTGCAATTTGGAGAGAAATGTGAAATAGGATTCAATTCAACCGTCTCAATACAATTTTGTTCATACAAAAGTAAATAACTAGAGTAAAATCTCCTGTTTTTATTCTGTTTTTATTCTATGTGAAGTTTTGCTGCAATTAGTGCAATAATAATGAGGTTATCTCCCAATACCATTTGTATCCCTTGATTTAAGCCCAGATGGGCCAACGAACTCTGTAGTGATCAATTCTCTTGCTCCAAGTTTGTGATAATATGCAACCAAATGTTTGCAATCCTCTTCAAACTCTTCTACCCCTTGATGGTGATAGCGAATCACCCGGTGGTGGTCTTTGTCAAGTCTTACTGCAAGCCTATAATTGTATACTTCTCTGTTCTAGCAATCAACTCAATACTATTTTTACCTCTTATTTATGTTTCATCCCAGATGGTGACAGCGGGTCACCAGGTGGTAGCCTTTGTCAAGTCTTACTGCAAGCATACGATGGTATACTACCCAGGTCCAACAATCCTCTTAATGCTGAGAAACCATCAGTGCTTAGCGCCCTCAAGAATTTACTAGCGATCAGTCGTCAGGCTCAACAAGCTGCTTTAGAAGGTAGGCAGACGTCTGGGTAAATTGCTGCTACTATACTTTGTTCAGTACCAAATTAGCAAATTAAAGGCATATTACAGGATCTTTTCCAGGGGGTGCCCTCTACCCATGATTTTTTTAGAAAGTTGATTTTCTTGCAGATTTACATTTCTGATCATAAATCATAAATATATATTCTGAGTTACAGAGCGATACGATTCCTAATTACTTCAAAATCATGGTTTTTAAGGGTTGAAAATAGCTTATCAGTTGTTTTTCACTCTATTTTCACTCTAAAAACCATGATTTTGAAGTAACTAGGAATCGTATCGCTCTGTAACTCAGAATATATATTTATGATTTATGATCAGAAATGTAAATCTGCAAGAAAATCAACTTTCTAAAAAAATCATGGGTAGAGGGCACCCCCTGGAAAAGATCCTGTAATATGCCTTTAATTTGCTAATTTGGTACTGAACAAAGCAAAGTATTGATTTTGTTATACGCAAGAAAACAATGGAGTCTCAGTGACTACAATATTTGCTAGAAATAGCTTCGGAAAATGGTCTATTTGGGCATCTCAAAAACTGAGAAACGTGTTAAAAATCATGTAGAATTTTAGAGGAGGGTCATTAGCATCTGCAGAACGGTAAAATGTATAGTATTAAACACGTTTTGTGACCAAATTTATGTCGTAAAATGTTGGAAAATTCACGTTTTGAAAATCTGTGGTCTTCGAAATTACAGGAATCCTAACTCATTCTAAATCATGAAATGAACCCTCGTCTACAAAAAAGTCCTTGTACGTATTGCTCTATCTGCTTGGAGATAGCGAAGACCACGCAAACATCATAGCTTCATACAACGGAATGAAATCCGCCATAGAGATAACATAGCGAAAATCGTAGAGATTTGCACTGCAGTCCTCTGTGTAGGGAGTGTTGACAAAAGCAAGGTCGTTTGGCTATTGTGTTTGTGCATGTTTGTGACGACTGACCCCGTTTAACAATCTTCATAGCTTTCATATAGGGCTTGGGTGACCTAACTATTGACTGTATCGCTCTGTAACTCAGAATATATTCATGATTTATTATCAGAAATGTAAATCTGCAAGAAAATTGACTTTAAAAAAAATCAAGGATAGGGGGCACAATATGCCTTTAATGTGAGGTACCATATTTGCTAGGTGTCTTTTAATTAGGGTTATTTCGATTGAAATGACATTGCAATTTGTTCGACAATTCATAAACAAATTGACCTTTGACCTGGAGTGATAACAATTATAAGTGACACGAATTGATCCCAAATTTACACCATATAACCCCTGACCTCAGAAATAACCCCTTCTGCATGCAAAAGGAATCCCTACTACTGTAGCTCTCATCAAGAGATGTATGTGTGCAGGGCGCGTATCATCGCCGTTCTGTCAAAACCTTGCATCTCCATCTGACCCTTCAGCATGTATAAAGTAACACTTTCTATAGATAACCTTTGGGCATTCTGCTCTAAGCATGTTCAAGGGCCAAAAACACATCTATCAATACCTTGTAAGTGCTCTTGCCCTGAATATGTATAAAGTAACGCTTCGTAAGCATAACTGTTAGGTAGTTTTACTTTATACATGCTGAAGGGCCGGAAAAACATACAAGGCTTTGACAGAACAGCGAGGATATCATAAGCAGCTGTATGTGCAACAGGCAATAAAAGTCTTTTAAATTTAAAATTATTATGTAAAACCAATTGTGCGTATATACATACATACATAGAAGCATTTATATAGCGCTGCTACATCGAGATTATAGAGCTCATCCAAAAGATGTGTGAACAGATATAGACCGGGATGATCCCCTACTCTTTACGAACAAGTCTGTACATTTTTTAACGTGCTCGGGTATTGCTCTTCCGATGCACGGGACCACCATTTCTACGTGACTTCTGAACCACGGAATATGAAAGAATATTTTCTTACATCTTTCATAAATGCATGGTTGCTTGAAAGTTGGGGCTGGAGTGGGAGGCCATTTTAGAATATTGCCTCGTAATCATGTGTCTGATTTTTTAACTATTTATTTACATTATTGCAATAAATTTTCTCTTATATTGTTTTAAAAACACAGCAGGAATTCTATTAATTTTGGGATAGGAAAGTCCTATACTGCGCATACGTAAATAACAGGTCGCGTTTTGTCGTCTGCTTAGGTATAGACTCACTTGAAGTTTACACAGAATTGTTTAGAAAATTATCATAAAAACCTTACGTGCTGCAGGGTTTGTACCACCCTGAATATGATTAAATCAAGTTTAATTGTTTGTTTATACATTTATACAGTTTGTCACTTCCCTTATAAAATATACACCATAGCTTTTTTTGAGATTATTATTTCTCACAACAGTAATTAAGCTTACCTCTGGGGGTAGCTTTCTGGCAGCAACTCGCTTGCCTTTCGTCAGCCAAATAACATGTGGGGACACTGTTGGCTGTTAAGCTATTGAGTCTCATCATCATCGCCGTCAGTCGGTGATGGACGACAACTCAATAGCGGCATGTAAATCGCTGGTAGGTAGTAGCGTCCTCCGTCTCTGTTGAGGGAGCTCTGCTTGAGCCTGATATACACCATACTCTTGTTGTTTGTGTCTGACAGACTTGATGCAAGTCTACACATAAGCAGACGACAGACAGCTACAGCGCCACCAAAGACTATGCTCACACAAAAGTTAAAACTCCTTGATGTAGCTACCGATCGGCAATTTGAGTCGCAAATCCCCTGAACACAGTAGGATTACTCGGATCTGTGTCTAAATGTCAGATCAATAACAATAACATAAGAAAGTAGTTGCTTTTTCCGTCTATCCATCATCGATGATTTGCGTGGGTGTTTGGACGATATAAACATGATTGTAACTGTTAACATTGATAATAGTGATGTTATTATGAGAACCTTCCTATTTTTGGTAGCCCTGGATGCTTTGTAGCAGTCCCAAGATGGTCACAAATCTCTCTATTTTTGATGTTGAACTGTTGCCATAAACATAGTTGGTTCAATATAAAATTGGCAACATGGCTACATCTTTCATCTTGATGCAGTGTGATTTTAGAATAGAACCGGTAGTATAAACATAGGGCGTTAACTTTAACAGATTTTTTTTAATTTTTTCATTATTTTGCATTTCATTAAAAATTGTGGTACTGAAACAATTACAGATCAACCTGTGAGTATACTGAATTTTCTAGATAATTTGACCATTTAATGTACCCGAATCCAAAAAAAACTGAACACAAATTGTTTTGAATTTGACAATTGGCACATATGAAGCACAACTGGTCCTTTTTAATGAAACATTATAGATCAAAGTTGACCTAGAAAAGTGGGTAATTTGATAAATTGTGAACAGCATGTGTTGAAGCTACAAATTGTGAATTTAAAAACACGCAGAACATTTCAAAAATCTACAAAGTGGGACAATGTAATTGCACAAAAATGACCACTTTTACAGTAATCAGATGCTCCTACCATGATAACCCTAGATGGCCTTTACCACATTCCCAAGCGATTCCTAATGTGCCAAAAAGCCACAGGTGTCAAAAGTTGTTTCAGATAATATCATCAATGTTCTGTTGCGTGTTCTTCTATGGTGATGAATGTCAATGTCTATTTATAAGTTAATCTCTGGTACCCTAGATGGCTTTTGAAATGGTCCCAGTTGACTCCTTGGTTCACAGTCTTAGGTTCATTCTTACCGGCCAGATCCTTTGGGAATATCTCAAGGGTGAGATATCTGCCTTGAGATGTCTCCATCTTAACTCTATTGTATCTGTTACCTAATGGACAGGTGTAAGCTATAGTTCACCCTTTGTAGACTAGTCAAAGTGGACCTTTGCCTTTAAAGAAAACATTTGGGAATTTATCTCTTTTCAATAAGAGTCACGGCCAATATACCATAAACGGGAAGGTGGTCTTAACTTTTGTCCCAAGTGACTCCTTATGTACCAAATGGCCTAGGTGTCATATGTCATTTCTGATAATGTCATACATGTTCTGTTCTTACATGTGGTTGTAATATAGGGAGGTTAAAGAGTAGAGCTTCGGTAATTGATCACTTTACAATGAGAGTCCCGGCCAATTTACCATAAACGGCAAGGTGGTCTTAACTTTTGTCCCAGGTGACTCCTTATGTACCAAATGGCCTAGGTGTCATATGTCATTTCTGATAATGTCATATATGTTCTGTTCTTACATGTGGTTGTAATATAGGGAGGTTAAAGAGTAGAGCTTCGGTAATTGATCACTTTACAATGAGAGTCCCGGCCAATTTACCATAAACGGCAATGATTCCCGTCCAATATACCCTAGATGGTAAGGTGGTATTGCATAGGTGTCATATGTCATATTTGATTATGTCATAAATGTTCTGTTGTTACATGTGGTTATAATGAATAGAATGTTAAAGGAGAGCTACCACTCTGGGTTACTAGCCACCTCCAGTTCTCTTGGGAATATGACACCGGTTACAATATATCCATGTTAACTCTGTACAGTCTGTCATCAAGTGAACAGGTGTATGTGACCAGTTCGTAGTTGTAGGCCAGCTTTAAAGAGAAAAGCTTTGGGAATTGATAACTTAACTATGAGATAACCTTCCAATATACCCTATACCTAGATGGTGTGTTAGTATGGCATAGGTGTCATGTCTGATTATGTCATAAATGTTTTGTTGTTCATGTGGTTATAATGCATAGCAGGTTAAAGAGAAGAGCTTCGGAAATTGATGCCCTTCATGTGTACCCCCAGATGGCTAGGTAGATTTAACCTCAGTCCCAAGTGACTCTTAATGTGCCAAATGCCATACAGTGTCAAATGTCATTTCTGATTATGTCATAAATGTTCAGTTGTTGTATGTGGTTCTAATGTATAAAATGTTGAAAGATGTGCTTAGGGGAATTCATACTTAATTATCAGATGCCCTGTCAATATATACCCTGGATGGCTAGGTGGTCTTAACCTCAGTCCCAAGTGACTCTTTATCATGCACTAAATACCATGGTGTCAAATGTCATTGATGTTCAGTTTTTAAATGCTACTCCTGGGACATTTTGCTTTTTTGTTGTGTGTTCCAGACCTGTAGTTAAGTTTCTGCAAATAAACCCCTTTTTATGATGGATACTGCTGTAGGTGGACTGAAAAGAATGAAATCCTATAATAAATTTGATAGATTTGAAATGTTAAAATGTTTCCTCTGATTTATTATTCAATTCACAGGAGGTTTGGTGGAGTCTACAATAGATGGTATGAAAGATGTGCATACAAAGTTAACCATGGAAAGTCTACATATAAACAAGTCAAGTAAGAAAAAGGTGAGATAGATAGCAGGTCTGTTTAAAACACCTACAGCACTCATGCAAGATAGCCGCCAGTCGGTGGTGCAAAATTCTACAAGTGAAAAATTGATGATAATATAAATGCAACAATTCTCAACTCAATATCAGTCATGCAAATAGCATTAAGTACTTCTAGGTTAAACTAACAATCTTCAATTAGTGTAATGCCTCTATACTGAAGTCAGTGTTCAAATTAAGAAAAAATATCAGGTTTTCCAGCGGATAACCTTGTAATGAAATCATATTTTCCGCTAATGTTTTTGGTTGTCCGCCAAAGTCAAGGTGTCGCAGAATTTCAGAAATATAAACAAATCACAATGAACATTTTTTATGTTCAGTGGATATGGTTAAAATGGTTGAATACTGTAAACGTGGACATTTTCGCGCTACATTATTTTTTGCGCTCCAAGCAGCTACCGCCAAAATAAAACACGCAAACATATTTATTTTGTGTATAATTTAATGAACTTTTCAAATCGCAAATTTAAAAACAAGCGCAATGGCTGAAAGTCTGCAAAGCGCGAAAATGGTATCACTTAAAAATTACCACTTTTACAGTAGTCGATAACACAGTATATAAAGGGATAGTACTATATTTTGACTGAAAGGCCTACCTACTAAATAAATTCAATACTTGTGAAGAGAGCTGGAGACAAACAACATTGTCTGTAAGCTTTGAAATTAGTTGGCAATTTATAGCTTTTAAACAAGTCATGGATAAGTGATATCGGGAAAATTACTAATAAGGAATCTGAGAAAATCTTTCAAAAACAGTACAAATATTCAAAAGTATGGTCATCTGACGGATAACCTGCATTAAAATTGAGGTTGCCCGCCAGCAAAAATCTAAAAATACTATTATATTTGTCTGAGTTTGTTGACTTTTTGGCTGGAGGTAGTAATGTCTCACAATATTGTTTAGAGCTAGCTAATTCAGCATGTACATGTAATGTCAAAAATCGGCCTTAACATTACAACATCTGAGAATACGTGTTCACTTAACACATGTTCACTTAATCACAACATCATCATAAGTATGGGGAAATGAAGTGGCGTTGACTAAAGGATGTACTGCCAATAATTCCCAAACTGGCAATTTCCCCCTCTCTCTTTGACTATAGTCTGATTAATCATTGAATGAACAAGTTCCCACTCGTGTATATGCAGCTATGTGATACGCAATTGATGTATCACTAGAGCGAGAGCGGGGATTCTGCGTACTTTCATGCTTTCGCAGCTTATACGGCGCAAGCGTGTACACATTAATGCAGCATATGCAGCACACGCTGCTTGAACTTGTTTACGCAGGACACTATTCCAAAATTGTTTGTTCAATTATTAATTAGACTATAGCTTTACCAAATCTTTTGAAGGACATGTGAAGTGAACAGAATGGATTATTATTCCAATTATCAATTTTGATTTAGCCAGTATAATTTATCATCTTTAACCCCCTGGGGTCGACCTGTTTATCTTACAGTGGTTCTGATTGGTTTATTGCAAGATATACTCATTTGAATAGCCAATTAAAATGCAGCTTGTAAAATATTTCACTCCAATCTTTATCAGGGATGCAATTATTCTAACACTGTTTATGATTGGTGCAATAAATGATGTATCCATCTTTCTGACCAATCGGCCGGTAGTTCTCAGGGGGTTAATACCCTTTAGGCGACGAAAAATAAAACCTTGTTTTACGGGCGGACAGACCTGTCAAGTAGGGTCGGTCGGTCATTTTTTTAAAAGTTTTTTATAATGTCACCAAGATCTGCAAAAATGTGGATTTTTACAAAATTTGTGGAAACAATTTCGACAGATTTTCGGCCCAAAACGGCTGATTTTACATGATTTGAGGTTACTCAACTCAATACAATCATTGTAACCTCTATAAGAGATAACAATAAAACCCACTAAGAGTATATTGATTTAATGATTTAATGACATTATATCTCAAGGGGATTAATAAAATAACATTCAATTAGAACCAAGGGGAAAAATGTTGAACAGGCTAACTGATCCTTTATTGTTTGAATTTGAGATTTTTTTTCTCATAACATTTGGCATTTTATAGCAAATTTGTGAAATTTGACATTTTCTGAAATACCAACATTTTCAAGAAGTTTGAAGAAAAAAAACACCAAACAAAACAAACAAAAATATGCCTGGCCGGCCTTACCTGAGAGGTCCTTTGTAATCTGACAAAATATCATACTATAAATCGGCTCTCATATGTTCAGTTCAGTTCAGAAAAATAAAGGTAGAGAAAACCAAAAGGAGCACAGCTCGAAGTATATTGGTCACCCTGATAATTTCATGATAAATAAATATGATAGTTTCTTAAAAGTACTACAAAGAAGACGATTACAAACAAGAGACAGGACAGGATATGTGTAAACAAAACCGGACAGGACATGTGCAACTAAACACTAAAGTGTAGGCAGTAATGATGGCATCAGCTATAACATAATAATTTCATGTGGTACAATTTCTCATATGGTAAACGGTAAACTTTTACAAATTATGAATTGATTATTAGTAATATGAAAGAAGATATAACTTATGTCAACATCTGGGACTTTTTCTCGTCCTTTTAATAGGAGGAGCTACATCTACTATGTGAATTGTCAGATCAAGTGCAATTACTAGACAACTGTATGCAAGGCAACACTGATGTCAAGGTATGTAAGAGTATAATGTTGCCATGCATGATTCAAGTGGCTCAATTGAGTCAAATGCAATAAGGCCACCTTTTTTTGTGTTGCCCTCAGCAACCGACCCTATAATCTCAAAAATCAGGGTCGCAATTTTTTTATTTAAATTTTAACCCAAAATTGTTAAGATTTAAATTTTACCCAATTTGTCAAAATATTACTATTTTCTATGTGAAATGAATAACTTTGCTTGAATAGATTGCTTTTGAACTATTTTCACACTAGAAACATTAGTCAAATTGATATTTACCAATGTTGTCTTGTCATGAACCATGGTCTGTCAGTACTATTTGTCGGCAAAAAAAAAAATCGACCTACCAACCTGACTTCAAGATTTTTGGCACTTATAAGGGCAGCACAATAAAAAAATGTTGGCCCTTGAATTACCATGATGATCTATTTGCAAAAGGGCTGCAGAGTACAACTTATTTTCCATATCAACCTAATTGTCCCGGAACCCCATGAACTCCCATTTGAAAATGATGCTGGCAGCACATGTTCTCTCCCTGGGATCTTGGCGGGTGATAAATGCGGATGGAATTGTTGAATTTGGGCCCGCAGCCCCCTGTGGTAAGGTAAACTAAGGCACAGACTCCCATGCTAGTGGACCTGGGTACGAATCCTGCCGCTGGCGGGACCTTTTTCCCTCGCTTAATTTCGCCAGTTTCCACACCTGTTTTTTTTGTATCCCTGATGGTTAATTAGAATTAGCCTATGCTTGTGCAAATCAATTAATAACATTATGAGTTTTGCTTGTTTGTTACCAAAGACACTCTAGTATAGTGTGTCTGCACTGCGTAGAAATCATCAATGTGCCAGGTTATCATCGCACATAACAAAGGGATGTGGTTTTTGTTGCACAATGGCAGGAAAATGTGTAACTGACAAATTCTGACAAGGAAAATCCTGACTGCATGTTTTTTGTACAATGCTGATTGCAGGGCAGGCTTATCTGGGTTAGCTTGTCAGGGTCATTAGGCTTGCAGACATGCAACTTTTGTGGTCATAGCATCAGGGCAGGTTGATCATATGCATGGGTAACACGTGATGGGGGTTATTGCATCTGAAGACAAGCACATGTTGTGTATGCGAGGTTGATGATTAACTTATCGGTGCATATACCATTCACATGCAGAGTTTGTGATTTTGTCCTTTTTTAGGATAATTCTTAATTTACTTGCTGAGGAAATCAACATTTGTTTGTTTGTTTGTTTACACGGTCGGTCCGTACGGACACACGCTTGGGTCCTGAAGGGACCAGGCTAAAGCAAAATACTTGGGCCAGGCTTAAAAAGCCTTTATAAGGCTGGCTGAATGAAATGAAAGTTAGAAAAGATGGAAGAAAAGAATGAAGTAAAAAGAGCCACTTCCAACAAATAAAGTTAACAATTTTGCTGTCAGCCTTCGGACATGAGAAAAGAATAAATAGTCTTGATCCAATCTTGAACATGCCAAGCTTTATTCCAAATGTGTGCCAGTCCTTGCGTGTGACGCATTATTTTGCAATTATTTAAAAAATAAATCTTATTCCTTGGCTTTATTACTGCTCCACTTATTCCTTTGCTGTACCACTGGTCCTTAATTAGATGACATCAGAGAATCCTCAAATTATGTAAGGCCACTTACAAAAAAGAATTAGATTCTCGTAGCCCCCCTCCTCACTTTCTGGGACTAAGGTCAACTTTGTTTTATTTTACAATTTTCAAATGTTATTGAGTTTCTAACACTGAAATTGTAGTGGTTGATAGGCCTAATTTATGTATTAATCAGCTACAGTCACTTTTCAAGTGTTTTATAGAGCTCTAGGGTCTAACCCTTAGGATAAAAAAGGGTCTCATCGTTTTCCGGATGCTGCTGAAAGATGCTGGCAATATGTGACCAGTCACGTCAAAAAGGACATGTTGTCGGCAAACACAGTTTTGAGATAGAGGCCAATATATTTGATGAAATATAAAGAAAATAATAGAACAAATTTTGCTTTTTCAAATCATATCTTGTGATTACAAAGTCTGAATACCTTCAACATGGTATCATTTTAAAGCTTAAAATGTGCTCTTTTAAGCCATACCAATAACTCAGATTTGATTCGGGCCACCAACATGTCCATTTTGATGTGACGGGTCACATATTATTGTGCATGAAAACCAGCCATATTTACCTGTCAATTTTGTATAAAAATTAAAAAAAGTCCCTCCCTCTTCACTTTTCGAAGGCCAGTGCTATGAGAAACTAATAATTAATTTTAAGTGGCCTAATATGTTTGCAACAAACCTCCTCCTCCTATATATTTGCATCAGTCCTCTTCTTCTCAGGGTCTTTACCGTTAACCAGGGGGAGGGGGGCACTCACCTTTTTGGGCAGCATATACTGCACCGATATTAGTGAGTGGTGAATATGGGTGAACTGATCATCAGTCAAATGGGTTTATAGAGCAACCAGCGATTGAATTGGTAACCTACCCTACCCTACTGATGTTGTGCTCAATGGGGTTCTTGCAAACTCATTGATAATGCACAAAGGCTCTTGTGATCCAATTTTCTAAAAAAGAGAGCCAAAAAACACTGAATTTCACTCAATATTTTTTAAAACCCCAGAATAAACATAAAAAGCAAAACTTTGAGAACAGTTTGAAAGGCTGAATTGGTAGATAGTTCATAGTGTGGGCTGAGTGTGAAAGTATACCCTAGTGAGCGACTAACATGTGAAAGTATACTATAGAAAACTGATGGAGAGAAGGGGGTTGTATATCTTCATACCGCCTATCAATGTGAGTACACCCCCTCCATCCTCCCCTGGCATTCAACATAAAGATCATAGCGTGCGGCTGAGGTGTGAAAGTATACCCTAGTGAGCGACTAATGTGTGAAAGTATACCATAGAGAACTGATGAAGAAAAGGGGGTTTTAAGTATCGCATATCCCCATATTATCTCTCAATGTGAGTACAACCCCCCCCCCCCCCCCCCCCTCCATCCTCCCCCTGGCTTTCAACATTACCTTAAATCATTGGAAGACATCCAAATGTTTGTCAACTTTGTTCTTAATTTAAGGACTAACTGCATGTGTTGTCTAGACAGGGAAAGGCCATTGCAGGTATTGTGATGATGGAAAGAAATCATCACATTATGAACAGTGTGTATTTAGTGGTAGCACTGTATATATGGAATTGTTTTGCCCTACATTAAGTGTTGAAGCAGCTGCCCCAAAATGATTATTTAAAAAAATTAAAAATTAAAAAACCACACATATAAGCAACTATAAACAACAATTAAACACATAAATATATTTGTTTTCAGTACTTTCAAATTGCAAATTTGAAAACAAGCAAGTTATAATTGACATCATAGGAGGGTTGTCTTAAAAAGTAATTTAAAAGATGACAACTATTTAACATATTTAGTATAATTTGAAGGAAAAAACACCTGACTTGAAAGATCTGTTGCCGTAGAACAGGGTTGTTTTGTCATCTAGAGGCAATAGAAAAGAAATGGAATAGAAAAATGAAATATTGAATGGGGATAGCAATGATCATAACAAGATAAATTCATTTTTTGTATAGTTATATTTGTTTTATTATGTCACATTCAAAAATGCTTACAAAATGGTTAATTAAAGACTAACTGAACTTCAGAGAAAAGCAGGAAGAAGCAGAGATGAGAACGGAAAATGGAAAAGAAGACGAAAAATAATCAAAACTTCAAATCATGATGTGAAATGTTGTTAGAATTCTTTACGTTTCATACTTTCAGCAAATGATAAATTGTTTTATTTTCCTCATTTTAGATGGCTGCCTATCAAGCTGGTTTAACTGCAGTGGTTCATAAGCTATGGGCTTGGTGTACAGCTGATAGGAAACTATTAGCCAGAGTATTAGCTATGCTTACAACATACATAGCTAGATGCCCAACAGGTAGGGTCATAGAAATGAAATGAATACATAAAGAAAACTTAGCTTGAGTCCTGTGTGATGTGCAACATGTAATGCATCACCGTGTCATTCTCTTTCATTATATTTTGGCAGGTTCTGTCCATGGCATTTTGATTTGAACTACAGTGGATTAAAATCAAACGCCCAATAATAAGCGAAGTTCACGTGAATGCACTCTGCGTTCACATTTGTACATAAAATGGGCTTGATTATGTACATAAGATGGGCGGAAGTATAGCTATGTTGACAGCATGCATAGCTTGAAGCACCTAGAGCCTACTGTCACTCAAAGTGTCCAAATGTTTCCCTTTAAAGTAGGAATGTTAAAAAAGAAGGATGGATATTTTGTCCATCAACTTTTAAAATATCCCTCTTGGTGTCAAGGTTTTAAGTTTTATGTAGTTATCCGAAAGCATGGCCGTATTCTCAACTACATTCAGCAGAAGCATACGCACTAAACCTCATGTAAACCTATTAAGCCTTTTGCTATCATAAGACATCATTAACTGTGACACTTTTTGTAGACAGTACAGCAAGACATGTGTCAAACATCTGGTAAATAAAGCCATGTTAATTGTCATTATTTTAATGTTTCCTAGAAATTGGATCATTCTACTCATTAATGGTTGACCACATAATAGATATGTCCCACAAAAATACAATTATTTTCTATTATAAATCAAACTGTCAATTAGTGCAAGGACCAATGGTTTGTGGCCCACCACAAAATTACTAGATGTCAAGTGGGTTTTTTTATTATGAATTTAAAACAATTTCAGTGGAATTTGTATTAAAAATAATTGGTACTGTCTTTTATGTTTAGTCCTCTTGCTTGTACAAAATAAAGAAGTCTTGATTTAATGTGACGGTTTTCTTGTTAATATGGTGACAATGTTTCTGAAAAACATTGGCATGAACTGTTATCCATGGGGTCCAACATAAAAGAATCGAACACTTTTTTAATATTGATGTCCAATTTCAAATCAAACAATTTTAATGACCTAAATATTAAATTCCACCACACTTGGAGTGTGTTTCTGCTGGGGCACTGCAAAAAGTAAACGCTAATAAACGCTAAGTTTCAATCGGTCAGTTTTTAATCCCCCCCTGTTTCTACTTGCCAAAAGTTACCGCTAAATTTATAGATCCTAGTCTATGGGCCACCACATTTGACCTTTTGTAATACCAAACAATGCCACCGCACCTGAAAAAGATTGCTTCACAATAATGTGTATAACCCAGCGTGACACGGTTCACGGCGCAAACCGCTAAGAATCGCATTTCTGTTTCTATTGGGTTTATTGCCGATTATTGCCGGTTCCAAACCTGGTTTGTGAAGGTTTTTGGGATTACCAAAAATACAGATTATTGCCGGGATCTGCCTGTTTCTACCGGGCAAACTTAGCGTTTATTAGCAGTTTCTTCCCCAGCAGAAACACGCTATTGGATTTTATAAGAATATGTCTCATATTCAAAATGTTTCAATATCCTCCATTTCAGCATGCAGTTCCCTAGCTACTAGTCCTCCCGGGCAGACTGGTGGATCATTGCTACACAGCCTGGTACGGCAGTCTCAGAGAGAGAAATTGAAGATGGAGTCCACAAAATCTGAAGATCATCCTGTGGCAGATAGATTGTTTAATGTTTTAGGGAATGCCGTCTGGTCGTCGGAATGTCGAAACGTTTTGTGGAAGGTATGGTTTTCAGGTATTATAAGGATTCCAAAGTATTTTTAAACGCCTAAGTTGGATACGTCAAAATGGTCAAAGAAAAAAAGATTACATAACAAATTTCCATGCTGCTACTAAACAAAGTGAATTTTGGACAATTTTAAATATTTCCATTTTTTTAAACTGACATTGAAAAGACATAATTCTAATAGTAAGCGCATGTCATAATTCAATTTAAAACCCTTGTAACTTTTGAGAAAATGGTATCATTTAAAATATCTGGAATGTGCTTGGAATATATTTACAAGCCACACCAGTTGATGGTAATAAAAATCCTGATAATTTGGCTTGTATAATACGGGTACTCTTCAAACTAAAATGATGATTGAACAAAAGAAAAATGAACATTGAATAATGGAGAAAATTGAAGATCATTCATATGAAAGAGTTGCCCAAAACTAAACTCCTCTAAAAAGTTCTGACATTTTTTCAATCGCCAATTTTAAAAATATTTTGTGATATGTTCATATTATGTGATAATGAAAGCTGGCATGTTCCTCTTTCCAACGATATCCCATTTGTAGCCACCCCTTATTTTTGTGCTCAGCTATGTGCCGGAGAATAAGGTATGGTTTCAATCAAAATTTTGCACTCAAAATAACAACTCTGTCATCTGTTCAATGAAGTGTTTACATTTACAACTAACAGTTGAGAGTAGTGCTCTATTGACTTTTGAGTATATAGTGCTAATTTTGGCACATTCAGATAGAGATCTCCCTATATTCTCAAGCAATTTGCTGAGCACTAAAACAAGTGATTACTGCAAGTATGGTATCATTTGAAAGATAAACACACCAGCTTTCCGTTGAATTGCAACACCCTATGAACATATAACAAAATACAGACAATTAAAAAACATTCAGAACTCTTTGTGAGAGAATTGTGAGATAGGCTTTTACGACAGGTATTCATAATATAAGTTAAGAGTTATGGGTTCGCCGTCGAACAAGTTTGAAACTGTCATGCTTTCATCAGGATTAGCTCTGACTTCTTCAGGACAAAATTATTATAAAATTAAGCGATTTATAGATCAGTGACCGCACTACTGTGCAATAGACTTTTTGTAGTAGACAAGGGACAGTCTACGTTATTTCCATTGGTCATGGGGCAGCCACCAATCTTTCACAAGTAGGAAAGGGTACCACCTATATTCTCAAATCATTGGGCAAGGGGCAGCCCAAATGATGATAATAATAGAGAAGTGGCAATCTCTATGTTTTGCTTAATATTATGACAATTTTGTCCTGAAGAAGTCAGTGCTAATCCTGACGAAAGCTTGACAGTTTTAAACTTGTCCGACGGCGAATCCTTTAAACTCTTCACTTCTATCTTTGTGAGAAGTTTAGTTAGAATGTCAGTTGCAGTTGGAATAATTTGTAGACATTCTTTTGAATCCCCTCTGCATTTGTGCAGCATACACTCATCAAATTTGAACAAAGGCCAAAACATTATGACCCATTTAAGGGGGCGGCATGTAGCGGATGTCTTTTTATTAGTCGCAAATCTATTGCATGGTTTTAAGAATCATCAATTCAAAGTTCTTTGAATAAGCTAGCATGTAAGCCCTGATACTAAACTTCTACAAACATACCCCACACACTTATATTAACCAGATGTGTATGTGGATAACATGGGTTCATGCCATGTCAAGTGCAGTAGTTTGATAGTGATTGTTGGCTTGAATATTGAATTATTACTCAGGCAATTTAGATTGAATATTGAGTTCTTATTCTAAAACAAGTTTAATTGTTGTAATTGGTACCTCTATCCTATGCTTTCATCCAGAATCGATTCCCAAAAGGATTAATCACCCATCCCAATACTAAACTTCTACAAACTAGCCTCCACACACTTGCATTAACCAGATGCGTGCGGATAACATTAGGTTCATGCGATTAACTTGAATATTGAGTTCTTATTTTAAAACAAGTTTAATAGTTTGTTATTATTACCAATATCCTATGGTTTTATCCAGAATCTATCCCAAAATGGTTAATCACCCACCTATCAAACTAACTTCTATGAACACACACTATACTCACACAAACCAGATGTGTATTGATTACATTTTGATGTCATTCCCCAAGTCCAGCAAAGTAATTCAGTGGTGATTATTGGCTTGACTATTGAGTTCTTATTCTAAAACAGTCATCATTGTGACCATTAGGCTAATGAAAGTGAATTGTTAGTTTCCCGTCGCCCGACCGACTCACATTTTGGTCCCCGCGTGAATATTTCATTATTTGGTAAATATTTCATTATTTGTTTGTTTAGAAAAAATAAGCCAAGTTTGACTACAATTATATCGTATTTCATCAATAAATAAGTACAAATACGATGTAAATCGAATACTCGACATACCAACCCGTCCATATGACAATCTTTTTTCATTTTTAGCGATTTCGAGGCACTTTTCGAAGCCATAATCGTATCATTATGATTTTAACTTCTGAGTGTGTTAAGATGGGTGGTGGGTATGTGTGTGTTATGAAACATCTTCTGAAAAGCGAAGAGGAAGAAATATGTATACAAAATGGTTTGGAATTCATTTATTTATTGTAGTAGGACATATTTATGGCCCTATTCACAATTATACACTCTTGGTTCTATACGCTACACGTATTTGGGCACATATTATAAAAAAAATGAATGTTTCAAAAATAATGAATAATGAAATAGTCGCCTACTCACTGACCCAAAAAAATGTGACGGGAAACTAACAATTCACTTTCATTAGCCTTATCATTATCATTATTATTACTATCCTGTGTTTTATTAAGAATCCATCGCCTGAAAAGTATACCATGCACCTAAAAGAACTAACTTCTATGTACATACACTGCACTCAGGCCAAACAAAATAGGTGTTCTGTCGCCCTCATCGACCAACTAAGATCTCAAAAATTAGTGTGACAATTAATGTTTTAAAGATTTAAATTTTACCCAATTTGTCAAAATATTACTATTTTCTGCTTGAAATTAATAAGTTTGCTTGAATATATTACACTAGAAACATTAGTCAAATTGACATTTACCAATTTTGTCTTGTCATTATTCACGATCTGTCAGTAATATTTGTCAGCAAAAAAAAGGGGTGGGGGAAAGGAAAATCGACCGACTGCCCTGACTTCAAGATTTTTGGCATTTGAGGGCAACACAACAATTTATTTTGTTAGGCCTTATGTTAACCATATGTGCTTGGATGACACTACTGGTTCATGCCAAGTCAAGTGTAGTAATTTGATAGTGATTATAACACTATCTGGATGCAGATTTAGGTGTAAAGTTTAGTATAGGAATTTGATAGTGATTAACACACTATCCATCATTCCACGAAGGAGACGTCAGAGCATGTTCCATTGAAAGCAGCTGATACTCAGACGTGTGATTCAAATGTGTGTGATTTATGTACTGTTGGGATCAAAGACAAATCAGGGTCGGGTTCTTTTTTCTTTTTTTTGAATTTTTACCCAATTTGGTCCAAATATTACTATTTTCTGCTTGAACTGAATAAGGTTTGGTGCTCAAAAGGTGCGTCTATCACCGGGATTTGCATTGACGTTGCGTTCTTGCTTTAGGCGTTTATAATAATATGAACATTTAAAGCAAAAGGGAGGGAGTTCCTTTAGTATATCCTACCACTGCATGTCTTCAATGGGGACTTTTTTAAAGAATGACCGATACACTTAACACAGTGATGAATAAGAATGGTAGGGTATTCTAAATCTTAGCCGCTTGCTTTATTTTTGGTGGTGTAACTGATCAACAGAAATCACCCAATGAACTGTCTATAGTTGAATCAGTTCCAAATTGGCAAGAAATATTTGGTTTTTATCTCTCTGTGCGCACAAGTAAACCAGCGTAGTTGCTCGATTATGTCCAGACGCACTCGCTTGTGGCCGTGCGCATGCGTCACACACATATGATGCACAGTGCGCTTGATGCTTTCATGTACGCCCACATCCTTCAGTATTCATCGCTGCTGTGTGGAGGCTTTGTCAATTTGGAACTGATCAAACTATAGATGGTATGGGTGAGTGATACAATATGGACATTGTAGGGAACTGAGTTTGATTTGACCTGTCTAGCTTTATAACGGTTGCCTTAACTTTAGATAAAATTCATACTGCATTCCATCGGGCAATAACATATCAAAATAATTGCACCCTCTGTTCTAGTCCTTTTCCCCTCATCTCTGTTCATCTTTACTTGTTCCTTTACAATGTAAATAATATGTGATACAGCACATCTAATGGGGGACTTTGCAGGTGAAGTCAATTTTGAATTTATTATGTGTGCTCTCAGAGCATTTTCTAAGCTTTTAAATAACAGAAAATTGATCAAAATTGATCAAGGCATTCAGATTTTACGAGTGAAAATGACTCCTAAATTCTTAATATTTTCTTTATTTTTCTCTCTCCATTTTCATCTATTTCTTGAAAAACACACAGCGGCAAAGTCCCTGTTTTTCATTACACATACAAGCCCTTATAGAAATATCCCTTTTTTCCAGAACCAATTTTATCCCCAGGGCATGGTGCACCCTGTGTATTTTCTAGCCCGGCTCGCTGGCCAAGCATCGCTCAAGGCCCGCCGCGCCTGGTGGTATCCTAGTTTTGTCCATGGTAGGAAGAACTTGGTGGAAAGAAGCCCAAAGTCTTACTTTTGAAAGTTGTTGTGTTAAGAAATTCACACTTTAACTTCAATTTGTCATTGAAATTAGTACTATTTAAAATATTTATTCAAATCAAAAGTTCAAAATTCGAAGCAAAAAGTCACAATATACTATCCCTGGATCAGATTTCAGTTTTAAAACTAGCCCAATGTGGCTGAAAGTCACCGCGAGTGTCAATTCATGTAGCTAGATTGTAGACAGACAGACTGCCTCAGGGTTTCCCCAGCATGCGGTCAATGTGTTGAATTAAATAATTCTTGGGTGGACTTTTTTAGCCCAACACACGACTTTTCAAAGTTCTTGTGTTAAGAAATTCAATGTTTGAAGTTGAATTTGTTTAAAAACCAGTGCAATTTCAGATGTTGTCAAATATAAAGCTCAAATTCCAAAAGAAATTACGATTATATAGCAGATTTTAGTTTAACATGTAGCCCAATGGGCTCAAGCTATACAGGACGATAGAACGTATGTGATCAGATTTTTGGGCAACATCCAGACCAGTCCTGGTAGTTGCTGACCACCTGTGATTTTTATTACCGCTGATTTAGACTAAAAGGCCGGTAAATTGGGGATAGATTCATAAGGATTTGTGCTGCATCATATATACTTTGATTGGCACTCTGAGGCTGATCTCATAAGCCAAATCAAACTAATTATCTGTCATAAAGTTCAAGGATTCCTTGCCTCCTCACCACCAACTTTTGACCCAAAAATGAGTTGGCATTCAAAAAATGTGACCTGTCATCACATGAGAGTTAATTCAGAACATTTTATTTTCAGTTTTGTCCAGATTCAGAATGCTTACAAAAAATTCTATTGATTGGACCATATCTCCTGATGGTGACTAAAGGCTCATTATGTGACAACAGGTCTCAAATGAGAGAAGGGCACGGAGTGAAGGAACATTTGGTGACACCAAAAAAGGAGCCCCAGCTTTGAGATTGTAAACAATTAATTTTGTTTGCCTAACATTGCAAAAAGATGTAAACTTAATAGGTTCAGGCTGATCTTAATACTGCTGCAAACAGCATAAGCCAAACAGGAACAGTAATTGTGGAAAGTTATATGCTTTTTTTTACATCTATAGACAAGTGTGCCAATACAATATCTGGGTGGCTTAGTATACAGATTAAATGATAGGCAGGGAAATTCTAGTTAAGCAGTCCTTCTTACCCTGATTCCGTTCCAACCCTTCACCCAGTGATACTCACACATACCGTGCATGCCAAAACAATAATATTGTGCCACTTTCAGCCGACTGTTATCATTTTCATATTTATGGGGGAGTCCCGAATAATAATTTTTGTTTCCGATATTTGATACGATGATTGACAGTGTATGATATAAGGCCTAGTTCCTCATTAATGCTTTCCACACGGCAGTCGTCTGCAGACGACAGTTCAAAAATGTTTCAAAAAATTTAAAATTATTGATTTTCATCACCATATTTGGAATCAGCTTGAGAAATGCATTGAAATAAGTACCAACATGCCTAGTATTGGTTCAGTAATTATTGAGATAGACTTTGAAAGTTGTGAAAGGTTTCTGACAAATCTGTTTTGTATATGGTAAAACCAATAGCCGTGTGGAAAGTGTTGATGATGATGTTTACAGATGTATGTCACACCACGTGTAAGGTCACAGAACTTTTTTTAGGCTGAATTGTTGAAAACGTCGCTGTATGTTGATGTATCTTTGGTTATTCTATAACTTTGGTGCATATACAGGCCGTCCAAACAAAATGTTTAGTACCCAACAATGCCCAAAGTTCATTAAAATTTAGTTTTCTCACTTTGCCTAAAATGTGTAATCACTGTGTCTTACACAATGAGTGTTAGCAGTGGACTGTGATAGTATAATAAGTCCGATATTCATGATGCAAAATTCTTAATGAAAGGCTACAGTATATCAAAGATGATGAAAAACCATAGACTTAATATCATTGATTTTCTTGATGAAAATATTTGAGGGACTTGTCCGTGTAAAAACTACGCCTGCAAGGAACTGTAGGCTCAATTTACAAGTGATAGTCAATTCATAGAAATGCAATTATTTAAAAGTAATTTTCCAGGTAATAAATGAGCTTATTCTCTAAAAGTATAGCTTCTACTTAAAAATATCAAATTATAAAGTTGTTGCAAAATTTCTCCTCTTTAATGGAGATATCGCATGTGAAGAATGGATTGATTTGATATCAAGGAAATTACTGTACCAAAAGCAAGATAAAGTACCTTTTCCATTTTTGCCTTTGCAAATTATTGATTAACGGAATAGTGCTAATAGACTCTATTCACGCGGCAGCCATTTTCCAAAATACGCCACCCAAGCCTCGTTCTCGTTTGGTCTATCTGCGCTTCGCGCTGCACAATAGAACTGCGCGAGAAGCGTGGTACAAAAGCGTGCGGCGTACGCATCCTCACGCAAGTCACACAGGCGCAGGTATACGTAACGAGAACGAGGCTTGGGTGGCAAATTTTAGAAAATGGCTGCCGCGTGAATATGGTCTATTCACCAGTCATTAATGCGATGTGGATAGTCGGCCGCATTGTTCTGATGGATCAACATGATCAATACGGCACACATATGTTTACCGGTCATACTCTACCCCCGTGTTGAAAAGAAAAATGCAAAAATATCAATCCTATTCAACATTATATTTTCGATTGTAACTTTCTCAATAATCAACCATTCTTAGTGTGCACTATCTTGTATTAAAAAACAACTTAATATAAATTGATATTTCTATTTAGAAGTTATACTTATAGAGTTATAAGCATATTTATTACCTGTGAGTTATATATAAAACTGTTTATTACCTGATAAGTTACTTTTTTGATGACTGTATGTTTGCCTATAGTGAGACATGAATTTGTATTAAAACATTCACAATAGCAAAGTGTCAAAAGGTGGGACCCTTTTTTGTCACATGCTGTTCTTGACATGTGTGAAAACATGATTTCTTAGCCTAAAGTAAATATATAAGATATAGGAAATTGTACATTGATGGAAAGCATAAACAGTAAGGCCTAAAAAAAAGAGGTTTGATTGGCATAACGTAGAAGATAAAAATAGTGTAGGTAGGTCAAATTATTTTTTTTTTTTTTAAATCTATAAAACGTCTATGAAATTTTATATACCAGCACACATATACCATACAGACATAAACAAATGGCACAAATCCACATTTTCACTGCATGGTTTTTTTTCTTTTTCTCACACACAAAAAAAGAAAAAAAGGTAAAAAATAAAATTTACAAAAAATAAAAAAATGTTTAGGGTCGGTGGTTAAAATAGGTCGGTCGGGTTACACCAATCAATTTTTGTTTTAGGCCTAAGGATCCACATGACCTCAAATGTAAGTCAATATTCAGAGTATACAAGAAAATATACAGGGTGTATACATTTTGGATTGAAATGTTCTGCATTTTAGAAGGTTTTTTTTCTTTTTCAGGAACACTTCTAAGGACCAAACATTTTAAAAGAGCATGAAAGGTCCCCCCAGAAAATATATAGCTTATATAGGGTGAGGTGCTTGCAAAATGATCTTACAGGGTGATCAGAAAAGAGTTATTAATTAAGCAAAATAATTAAACATGATTATTAGGCAGCCTGTAGTTTAATGCTACTTAAAAAATTGCAAATAATGTTGCAAGCTAGAATAAACACAAATTGTCTTTTCAGTGAGTATTCACTTTATTTCTTGTACCATCTGCTCGTTAATAGTCTATTTCAGGGCTTCTCAACTGGCAGCGTATGTGCCAAATGTGGCGCTTGAGCAATGGTGCTTGGTGCTTGGACTCCTCAAGAATATAAGGAAATACATAAAAAATGGGTGCTTTTAGCGCTTCATCATACATTTGATCTCATAATTGTGGCGCTCCATTAAATAATGTTGGGAACCCCTGGTGTATTTGATGTGCGTAAAGTACATTAGTTAATGGATTATTCAATTGCTGGAATGATTGTCATTAACTTTATACCGAACAATTTTTTGGTTTTGAGTTCTCATATTTAAAAACAAAAGTGCCTGCTATGAAAATGCTCATGACCTTATTCATAGACTTTCTATGGTAACCTTGTATGCACATCCGTGTCCAAACATCCGCCAACCCAAGAGTTTGATAGCTTCATTGGTGGGAAAATCAATTAAATCAATGAAAAACTCTGGTTGTGGTGTCAAATAAAAGAGGAAGAACTTGGCTTTACACAAAGATGGATATAAGTATTCACCTTCATATTAATCTTTTTATTATCATGTAAATTTTTCAAGAAAAATGTCACATGGCCACCTTTTATTTTAGGGTCCCACATAAGAAGTGTGGCCATATATTATGTCTAATTGATTTACCATTTGTTCATATTTCTAAAATGAAACATTACCCATCACATTTATTGTGTGCTGCCTCAAAAGATAATACCCGTAATGGTCAAAACTGCCCTCAAGTCTACATGTATAACGCTTTCCACGCAGTTATAAGTTTTATCATTATACAAAACAGATCTTTCAGAAATATTTCCCACTTTTCAAAGTCTTATCTCAAGAATTACTAAACTAATAATAGGCAGTTTGTACTTATTTTAATGCATTTCTCATGGTGCCACCAAATATGGTGAAGAAATTCAATAATTTTGACAATTTGAAACATAAAATGTTGTGACATTTTGGAACTGTCGTCTGCAGTCGCCTGTCGTGTGGAAAGTGTTTTGAAGGGTAGATACTATCCTTTTGGATATGGTGTATGGTGTTTCCCAAAGGTTTCTAAACCTCTCTGCTCTGATGAATGTCTGTCTTCTATTGTCTTAGTTTAGGTGTGCAAGTATATTGTATATTTTAAAGTAAAAGCTTTGTTCTAATTATGGAAACATTTGCTCTATTTTACAGAGTGGCTTTCTTCAAGGCTTCACACAAATTCTACCACCCAAGAAAAAGAAACTCTCCTCTAGCCACAAACAGTCTGCTGCCCTCTGGCTTCGACTCTTGGCCAGCTTGACCTTTGCAACTGAGGGTCAACAGATGGTTATGAAAATCCCAGGTGAGTTTCCTTGACAACCAAACACTCTAGCCCTCTTTATTCAATTAACACTTCCTCAAAATGGTCAAAATAGCTTAAATTTACTCTTTTCTGTGTGAATTATTTTTACTCACAACTAAGCTTACCTCTTGGGAATCTTTCTGGCAGCAACTTGTGTGCTATCAATTTACTGAGTTCCAGTTTTAAACTACAGTGTTGTGTGTTGAAAAAAATCATGGCAGGACTAGGAGATATACAATGCTATAGTTTAATCAGTTCCAAATTGGCGAGAAATATTCGGTCTTATTTCTCTGCACGCAAAAATAATCCAAGCGTAAGCGCGCCATTATGGCCACACGGTTTTGGTGTTTGATGACACGCACGCATCACGCATATGATGAACAGTGCGCTTGTTGCCTTTATGCACGTCCACTTCCTTCTGTATTCAATCACTGCTGTAAGGAGGCTTCGCCAATTTTGAACTGATCAAACTATAGTATGTGATGCCTCCTAATTTTAAATGCCATGCAATATTTGCATCAATGTTATAATCATTGCATATGTGCTTCCCCTATACGTTGTTCTACGATGTGTAAACCCTGATCATATAAACCCAAACCCCCAAGGTATGTTTAGGGAATAAAGCTATCAGGAGTGAAAAAAATGGGTCAAAAGAAGGGGAAAGACAGGCTCTGGGAATCAAATTCGGTAGGTCTGTGTGGGAGTTTGCCTACCTAATTAAGTGAGCCAAGGAATCAACTACTTAACACTTTCCATGCGGCTATTAGTTTTACCATTTCAAAACAGATTTGTCGGAAAACCTTTCCCAACTTTAAAAGCCCATCTCAAGAATTGCTGAACCAATACTAGGAATGTTTGTACTTATTTTAATGCATTTCTCATAGTGATTCCAAATATGGCATTGCAATTTAATTATTTTGATATTTTTTAAACATTTTGTGACATTTTGGAATGTCATCTGCACACGCCTACCGGATGGAAAGTGTTAAGATCTTAAGATTTTCCTCTGCATATGATAGCCTGTCTGAATGTGCTACCAGTACCAGTACCTATAGTTTAATCAGTTCCAGATTGGCAAGAAATATTCGGGGGAAGGGGCCACACACACGGTTTTGTCTACACATACATGTACATCACGCATATGATGCACTGTGCACCTGTTACCTTCATGCACCTCCGCGTCCTTCTAAATTCATTCGATGCTGTAAGGTGGCTTCGCCAATTTGGAACTGATCAAACTATAGAAGAGTTGTATTGTGTAGTACTTGGGGACGTTTAGGGCAGGGGCGTAACAGAGGTTGGTTGTCAGGGGGGGGCACAGCCAAAAAAAATCCTGGTTAGAATAATTCCATCCCGGAATTTTTCGTAAAAGGTTGCCCCAATTTTTTTTTTTTTCCCAGTCAGTCACCTCGTGAATTTCACGTAAGTGGGGGGTAGGGTCAACAAAATTTGCACGGTCACAACATTTCGCAGTACAATTGACTGTTGTGCTTTTTGTACTGCGTAATTTTCTTTCTTTCTTTCTTTCCCTTTCTTCTTTTCTTTCTTTCCCCTTTTTTTTCCTTTTCCTTTTTCTTTTTCCTCCCTTTTACCTTTCTCTCTCTCTTTTCTTTCCCTTTCCCCCTTCTTTTCCTCTTTTCCCTTCCCCCTATTTTTCCTGGTGGGTAGGTTTGAATTTCCTGCTGAGCACCTTCAGGGGGGGCACTGTGCCCCCCCCCCCCCCTGCCCCCCCCCCCCCCCCCCCCCCCCCCCCCCCCCCCCCCCCGGCTGTTACGCCACTGGTTTAGGGTTAAGGATGTTGTGTACGAGTATGATACTGCGATTTGAATAAGCGGTGGAAAGAGCATTTCATATGCATTTTTCTATTTTATATCCATCAGACCAGTCGTAAATCTTATCAGTTATCCGATTGGGATTGTAACTAATTAGAATATCATTGAGAGGCAGATAAATGCATAGGTATTGCCCGTGTGTAAATTCAGATATATTATTGTTGAGTCACACAAAATTGGACCATATTGCCAAGCCAACCATCAGTTAATAAAGGGGAATGTAGTACTGTAAACGTGGAAATTTCCGCGCTACATTAATATTCGCGATCCAAGCAGCTACCGCGTAAATAAAAACACGCGAACATATTTATTTTGTGTATAAGTCTATGAAATTAACTTTCAAATCGCAAATTTCAAAACATGTGAAATGGATCAAAATCGGCAAATCGCAAACATTTAATCGTGTGAAAATTACCACTTTTACAGTATGCAAATATTTACTGCTTATGAGGGAAATGGTGCAAAATAGCTCCACGAGGTGAATGGAGACCATGGGCCTACTATTTTTTCAGAGTCTGAAGGAAGAGGGAAAATAGTAGCCCCACGGTCTCCAGTCACCAAGGGGCCTGCCTATTTTGCTCCATTTCCTGAATACAGAGCAGTTACAGGCATGAACATTTTCCTTTTTTTAAAGGAATTCCTTTTTGGGGGGGGGGGGGGTCCAAATTTCCGCACTTTTTCAGGTTTTTTCATTCTCATGCCTGCAGGAAATATTTGTTTTATATAACATATACAAATATTCCTGTCATTTGAAATTCTTTGATAAACAAAAGATAATGCTCACTTAAAATCCTCATGAAAATTAATGGAATACAACAAATGAAATAAAACTGCACTGCATACATATATGGCTTTTAAGCGTACTCTATTCGGGCGATAATCTAGACATTGTCATGATCAATGTTCGCCCAGGGACTACTCTGATTTGACTTTCTGTATATTAGAAACAGCAAGCAAGCTAAGTACAGTGTTTAGGGAACCTGTCGAAATATCGAACATTGAAACTAAAACCTCAAAGATGATCGATTGGGGTTTCTGAAATTGATGTTTTACCTATGGAGTTAGCTATCACGAATTGGCATAGGCTAGTGCTGAGTCTTCTGACTTAGAAACATTCTCCCCATTTGAGAAAAATGAATTGAAAGTAAAGGTTTTTGAGCAATAAAGCTAACCGGTGTGAAAATGGTGTGTGTTTTCCCCGGGAATCATACCCGGGACGCCGCTGGCGGAGTCAAGGTGATCGTGCATCACGCTACAGGGTTTAGCTCTCAAAATTAAGATTTGGAGCCTATAATGTACCTTTGCGTGATTGCGCAAGGAGATGGACTGGGGAATGGGAGTCCACCAGCGCAGCACGGTGCTTCTGTTGAATTAAGCAGGGTAATGGTTATGATATACAGGGTGAGTCAAAAAAAAGTTTACTCAACTTCAGCGATTTCTTTAGAAAAAAGTATTCGTTTGTTTTCAAAACAATTTACTATGGTATAAAGACATATCAATTAGCTTTAATATGAATTTTATCTGGTTTAGATTGGTTGAGGGAAACTTATTTAACGCTGTTTTGAATAAAAGTGACCAATTTAACGTCCGAACACGCTTCCAGATCTTGACCATTATATTTCATAAGATACGACCAATACAAAATTACAATACCGACAGCGAAAGGATCAATTCCTTTGTTATGAAATGATTAAAGTGTGGTAATTGTGTCATAAATAGGCCTTAAAACTGTCCATTGTCCCTCAGTGCAACCATCCTAAACACACTCTCAAAGATCAGGAGAAAGACCAAACAAGATGCTGGATTATCAAGTGGGTTTCTATTCATATTATTGTTTCAGGAATAAATTTTACATGTAGAGAGAGAAAGAGAGGGATAGACTATTACTTACTAGTCTTACTGTGGACATTGACAATTTTTGATTGGTTCAAGGATAATGTTTACTTAATCGGACATATTTACGAAAAATAAGTGCAATATTATGTTTATTGATTTTATCAAAATACTATATCGTTTATTATTCACATTATCAGATAGTCACTGGTGACAATTTTTATTCAATATCCTCATCTAGTTTTATCATGTTTATGAATATCCTTTGCGGACTATTTAATCCTTGCAATTATTATTTATTAACTGACAGTGGTGATACGATTTAATCCATATTTCATGTTTTAATCTATAAGGAGACAATTTTGTACAAGTCTATTGTCTACTTAATTCTTTTAATAAACAAGATGTGTAATGCCTCGCATCATAATCCTAGTTAACATTATTAAGCTTGTTAAGCTTGAAATTAAAAACTGTGTTTTTGGTGAAAAAACAGCTCCTGTACAGAAATAGTCATATTTACTTTTAACGGTATCATCAAATAGCCTGATTTGTTTTCCAGATGATAGCAAAGAAATGGCGCAATCATTTAAAGTTTTGTTTGCCTTGATTTTGTGGTCAGAATTTTTTTTTGTTGATTTTTTTTTCAATTAGGGTAAACTTTTTTTGACTCACCCTGTAGTTGGACGCCTACCCTTTAAAGCACTCTCCTATGCACTGATGGAGCGGCTATGAATCGGGTTACAACGGGTTGGTGAACTTGCAGCATTCAACTTCATTACTTCTGACATTGTACATTAATACAAATATTCTCAAATGTTAAGTTGCCAAAAGTGAATTAATCTTTGATTTAGTCAAGTTTAGAGCCTAGTAACTCCTGCCTATTTGGTACCGATCAAGCTGAATGGAAGGTTTCGTATGACCGTCCTTCCCTTTTGGCTAAAATCCCTGTTAGTTTCTTAATTCATATGGCCTGCTTGAGTGCCTATGTAGTCGGGTATCTACAGAGGGTTAGTGTGCCCCCCCCCCCCCCCCCCCCCCCCAGGACTCCCCCAAACCAACTTTTTTTACTTCCTATCATGATCCTAGACATATCAGGATGTTACCAAAAATATTTTCATAATGCTAAGGGGTTATGCAAGATGGCATCAAATGACTGCCATAACTGGTCAAATCTCATAAAATGACATTTAGCAATCAAATTGTATGGTAAAAGTATAGTATTAATAGTGGGATGTATGTATTAGACCACTAGACACTCATATCCAGAACTTTTGCTTTGTTAACACACCTAAATCCAAGATGGCCACCAAAATTGGTAAAATTCTATATATATATTGGCATATATAAACCACCATGTATGATCAGAGTATACTTTTAACAATGGGATGTATGAGTTATCCTGATTGGTCAATCGTCAAAAATTAAAACATGCTCGCGTGAAATAGTTTAAATTTCTTCCATAGCATTGTGACAGTGGTTATAGTTACCTGCTTGCAGGCATGTTAACTGAGAGAAGCATATTGTACAGCCAAGCATGTGGCAAGGTTTATACTCAGTGGTTCCCAACCTTTTTCTGGTGGTGACCCCATTCCAGAAAACAGCATCAGAGCGCGATCCTCACAGAACAAAGTCATGTGTGTTACTATGATACAACATTATAATTCATTTTTATTTTTGTTAAATTAGGCTAGTCCGCGACCCACAAAAAGTGTGTCGCGACACCAACTGGGGTCGCGACCCAGAGGTTGGGAACCACTGGCTTATAGCAAAGGTCAAGCAAACAATGTTGAGTTTATCTATGCGAAAAAATGTGATCAAATTGTTGTACCCCTTGCTCCTACCTATTGCCTGCTGACCTAGATAAGCTTGGTGTACAGCCACTGCCTAGTAAGGAATGTTTAGTTTCATTTACACATCAAAATGTGATCAAATTAGGACCTCCTACCCCCTCCCTTTACCCAAGAAAATATGGCAAACACTAAAATCGCACCCCTGTCAAACCTCTAACATCCATCTTTTAGATAACTTTACCAAATAGGCTAATCAGCTCGTGCTTGTTAAATCTCTTCATTAATTTTTATAAAAACAGCTCAGTAGTGCTCCTCCCACCCCACCCCACAAGTGACACTCATGGCATGTTCCATCCCACTGCTTCTACATTTCTGCTTGCTTGTACTGTTGACTTATTAGCATCGAGCATAGCCAAGTCCTTAGTGACGTTTTCTTCTTCTTCATTTACGCAAGAAAATGTGATCAAATTGTGGTACCTCTCCTGTTTTGGGTTTAATTTGTGCTTACATATTGCCTGCTTGTGTGTCTGTTGACCTATAGTAGCATGATGTATAAGCCAAGGTCTAGCTAGCAATGTTTAGTTTCTCTAATGCAAGGAAATGTGATCAAATTAGGGTGATTTCCTCCAACTTGTCCAAGCGGTAAAACCTGTGTAATCCTTTAGGGTTAGTCCCCAGGAAATAATCTTTAACTCGCATGTGGTCACTAGATAAGTATGTGGGGATAATATGCTGCAAGCTTCATTGTGGTTAAAACTTTAGTCCCCCCCCCCCCCCTCCCCATTTTCGGAATTGTATAAAAGTATTAAGTTACCTTTTTTAAAGTAGTTTATCGTGGAAACTGTCAAATTGGTTCCGAATTTTGATGCACCTTTTTGGTGAAAATGTGCACAGCCCGCCGATGCGTTGATCACCAACATGTTGTCGTTGCCAGGACCTTCGGACGCTACTTTCATGCTTTATTTTAAGCTACAGTGGCTAAAAAGATGGGCGCTTACTATTAGGTGTTACTTTTTGGTAGTCATTGGGAAAAAGAGGAGTGGGTGCTTATAAGGGCTTGGGCGCTTAATAGGGATAAATACGATAGTATAAATTTGAAAAATTCACAAATGTATTACTTTTAAACATAAATTCCTATGAAAAGAGACTTAAAATCTGGACAAATCAAAAACAATTACCCGGCCCAAGATCAGGATTTTGTGCACTCTTTGACAGGTGACCTCTGTGACACCCATGACGAAATTGGTAGTCTTAACCCCTTAAGAACTACCTGCCAATTGGTCAGAAAGATGGATACATCATTTGTTACAATAATCAGAGACATTGTTAGAATAAATCCCTGATAAAGATTGGCATCGTGCAGTTATTGTCCGTTTTACTATACAGCGTGTATCAAAAAGAACGCAACACTTTTTGTCGAGAGTTGTACGGTTACAGTAAAAGACAAATCACTCTAAAACTTATATATTCTGTTAGGTCTACTTATTGGCTATCACATAGTCAAATTACAACGATATCGATTATTTATTCGCTGAGATATTAAAGGTATTAAGTAGAGAAGTGCAAAACACGTTTTACATCGTTCGTTCTAAAAACTTGGATTTTCCTGTCCGATTAGTGTTATGGGTTAACAGTTTAATAACATGTAACCTTAATGTCTGGAATGGTTTATCTTAATTTCCTTTGTTTGAGTAAGGTGGTACATTGAATCGTGTAATCTGATAATCATTCGACCATTTGAATACGTCAATTACCCTTTTTAAGTTCTGAACCACTGATTGCTATAATCGCCACAATGTCTAATGGTACGTTCTTTCATAAATTAAAGTTCATAATCGATGCATCTTAAAACAAGGACAGTATTTTGAGGGTCGAGCAGCACCATAATGTCCCATTCCCATTCACTCCAGACTAACAATGACTGATTCATACAAGACAATTACTACCTTCACTGGACTATTCAATTTGTTTATCTTTTGAATAATGTGCCATACTGTTTTATTTATGTCATTAACGAGAGAAAAAGAGAGCAGATTTGCAAACAGACTTTGTAATCTGGATTTTCAAGTTGTGTCATTAACTATCAACTAATTGATTGCCAGATTTAATTAATATTGATATGATACTGTAATAGCCAACATTTGATACCTTTAACATGACATTTTCTTCTCAGAATGATGAGTTTGATTCCAATTATTTAAGTACAATGAGTTATTAAAGTGTCTTGCTAATATTCACCTAACAAGAAAATCAGGCATACAGGATAAACGATGTAAAACGTGTTTTGCACTTGTCTACGTGTATCGTTGATATCTCAGCGAATCAATAATCGATATCGCTGTAATTTGACTATGTGATAGCCAATAAGTAGACCTAACAGAATATATAAATTTCAGAGTGATTTGTGATGTGCCGTAATCGAAGAGCTCGCAACAAAAAGTGTTGCGTTTTTTTTGATACACCCTGTACTGCACACACAGGGGGCTCATAATTGGTGCGTGACCTCTCCTAAACGCTATGTACTACAGGGATACGAGGATTGCAAGTTAATTTCATTTTAGCCAAACTATTTACTCAAATTCACCATAACCCTCGCCATCCCATGGAGTATTTACTTTCCTTCCTTATATCCAATTTTATAAAAGAAAAGTTAGCCGGAACAATAGCGGTGCTCTTTTTTTGTACACATATGTACAGCGGGCCAATTTGTGTCCATGTATAGCCAATGGCACGATCAATATGAAGACCGCTATATTCATGAGGGCGTAGTTGACAAACGGCTTGTTCTATAGACCTGTAACCCTTTTAAAGTCTTGCCAAGACCCTCATTTATTGGCATGTCAAAAGGGAATCCGATTAGACCAAGGACATTTAGCGGTCAAATTAATATGTAAATGCTACGAAAGGGCCCAAATATATGGCTATCGAAAATAAAAACTTCCATTTTCCAAAATGTACGCCCGACTGAGCTCGACTTGTGTGCGTGGACTCCGGGCGTTCGATAGGTGATAATTGGTATTCTATTGTCAACTTATTGACTGTAACCATCAAGTACAAAAGATGTTATTTAAATAACAATATATCTCTCCCGAAAATTCCTACACACAACCATTTATCAAGAGTTTTTTCCAGCAACATGACTTTAATATCGATAAATTTATCTCTAAAATAATACATAAAAGTATGAAATCAGATGATCATCAAGCAGAGAATATACTTTTTCTAAATCTACAATTATTTTCTCTACATATCATTCCTGTTTTCCACAAGGGCAGTGTTAAAATGTTATCTCAAAATAAATGTTATGATACTCGAAGCTGTGCCGTTTTTTTCTGGCGCAAGTTTTAAAACTGGTTTAACACTATTTAATCTAGTTTTAACTACAAACGGTTGCGAGGCAATTTACGTGGACTGTAACTGCACGATGGAGTGAAATATTTTCAAAGCAGTATTTTCATTAAAATTGAAATGAGTATAACTTAACCAATCATAGACGATGTTTTATAAGCAGAAGTGCTCAGGGGTTAAGAATGCATGATAGACTTAGACCTTCCTGTCTTTACAATTTACACACGGCCCTACTGTACATATTCTGGTCCTCAATGTGAACACTTAAAAACAACTGTTCCAAAAGTGTGTGCTGATCAAATATGAATAAACATGATATTATTCATGCACCATCGCACCACACTGTGCTGGTGGTTTCACGCAGCGTTGTACATCGCGTAATGTGGTTAGACCCTCTATCTGATTTCCCTCGTACGGTGCAGCATAACAATCGTTAGACACACTAAAGTTTCACCTTGACCAATCAGGTGCTTTGGTGTTGATGTCAGGTAGACTTGCGCATTGACAGTTAAAGTTAGAAGTAACCGGAAGTAATGGAAAACCACAACACTTACTCTTTGGACATGTTATTTTCCTAGTCCATTGATTTGGTCCTTTATTTTTAAAGATAGCAACCATATAGAGGGAGGTGGGGATCCAGTCTACTTGAAAACTAGCAGGTTGAAAGAGGGGCAGTCTAACCAGGAACCACGGCTAGAAATATTGGGAACTCAGGAACCTTGTTCCAGGGAAATTGTCTCCATAAAGGGACATTTTAAAGTTAGGTTTCCGAGAAATTTGCATTTTTCTGGCCCTGCCAGGAACTATTCTACTTCATGATGTCAAATGTCTACTCCCCCCCCCCCACCTTCCTCCAACCCCCTGACTGTAGCCTGTATGTGTCTTTGATATGCTTCATAATTGCATGCATGTTCTTTCCTGAGAAAAAGTTCAATGTAATTGTACTTTACAATAGATTGTACTCAAGTCTTAAAAGTCGTTTGTTATATATCTAGTGTGCTGTGATTATATCACATAAAATTGTCCTGTATTAGCAGCTCAATACAGTGGTATAGTCACTGTGGTAGAACAAAATAAAGGGGTAAAATAAAGTAAGTCCCCCCCCCCCAGAAAAATTGATCGCGTTTGTTTGCATAAACTCCACACCCAAATGTACCTTTTGAAAAATTGAAACGTTCATCCAAAGAAAAAACGCTTGGCTACCCATTGCAAGTTTTCCTTTTTCAATAGCATATTTACTTCTTCCAAAACATTCACATTTCCCCAAAATGATGTTTTCAGAAAAATTGGCACTTTGTGTGGGTAGCCAAGGGTTTTTCCATTTCATAAATGTTTTAATCTTTCAAAACGCCTAATTGTGTGTGGATTTATGCACACAAACGAGTATAGAATCTTGAAAAGTGCCACTTTTTTGAAAACATCTTTTTTTGTGAAATGTGACTATTTTGGGAAAAGTAATAATGATATTGAAATGGAGAAACTTTTTATGGTTAGCCAAGTGTTTTAGCTTTTTATAAGTGTTTCAATCTCTCAAAACTTCTAATTATGTGTAGATTTATGCAAACAAACGTGATCAAATTTTAGGGGGGACTTACTTTTTTTGACCCCTTTATGAATATTTTATCATGTTATGATTGTAGCACTGGAGATTTTGAATAACAAGTAATCATTGCACCTGGTCAAGAACATTTTGGGTTAACTATAAGTCAAGCTGAAAAAACAAAGAGATCATAGCAGAACTGGTTTGTTAAGAAATACATTATGAAGTCTGAAGCTATACTCCCATACTCACTTTCTATTACATAGTTCTGAAAGGTCTGTGGATGTAAGTCAATTCAAAACAAATTGACAACAGAAGTTAAATGAAGAATTCTGCCAATGTAAGCAACGGTTATACTTGCTTTCTATAATACAAACATGTCATCTAATATATGGACATGAGTCAAGTTTGAAAAAAGCATATACAAAGTTGATTAAATAGAAGAAATAAACAATAATAACGAAGAATTTTGTCAACAGAAGCAATCTTTTTCATATTTAAAGGGGGAGCAATAGTTGCTTTCTATATATTCAATAGAAAAGTTCTGAGCATAAATGTGAAATTTGAAAACAAGCAAATAGAACATCTTGAAACAAGAAGTTTTAACGAAGAATTCTGCCAACAGAAGCAAAATAAAGATGCTCACAAAGCATGGAAACCCTGCTTCAGAGTTTATGTTTGAGAATATTAGTGAAGTTGAGAAGGGGGGAATCGAAATTAAAACAATAATATTGAAAGAAGAAGTTAATAAACTATTTTGCCAACAGAAAAGTAGACTTTAATAAATATATTATCCAATTGAAGACCATGTGCGTTCCATGTTACAAAGTAATCCTAAACCCGCAAAATAAAACATATATGTAGTCTCAAGCACAAGACTATTGTCATGGCCAAGGTGGTCATGAAAATAATAGAAAACAGAACAATGATTTTGAAACAAGAAGTTTAACGAAGAATTTTGCCAAAAGATTTTGAAACAAGAAGTTTAACGAAGAATTCTGCCAAAAGATTTTGAAACAAGAAGTTTAACGGAGAATTCCGCCAAAAGATTTTGAAACAAGAAGTTTAACAAAGAATTCTGCCAAAAGAATCAAGGCTTACAATTAATACTGAAAGTTAAGATCTAAGGAGGTATAGATCAAGTTGACAAACCAAATGGAAAACAGAACAATAATTATGAAACAAGAAGTTTAATGGAAAATTCTGCAAGTATATAGAAGTGTAATGGAAAATTCTGCCAACAAAAGTCAAGAAATGTATCATCCAATTAGAGACCAGATATGATTTCTATATCACAAAATCATGCTGAACTCAGAATATGAAAAATACATATAAAATTGCTCCATGAGCCACAATATTTCAATCAACATTTCAATTGCAACCAAGTACTGTGCTACATTATATAGTGTGCCTTCATAAAAACCAAACGAGAGAAAATGTTGCTTGAACGTCTACTTGCACTTCTAGTATGTCTGTGCTTGATAACAACAGGCTTTTGTGGAGGTTGTTCCGACTACTGGACAGGATATAACGGGAAGTGTTATCGTTATTTCAACTTGGAATACAGTTGGTATTCTGCTAGAAGCTATTGTCAAGGCTATGGCGGCAATCTTGTTGGGATTAATAGTCATGCAGAAAACGACTTTGTTAGTTACCTAGTTGCAGGACCACAGAATAGTGGTGCAGGACATGGTGCTTGGATAGGCTTAAGTGATCTTAGCAGTGAAGGAAATTGGATTCAGATTGATGGTTCTTCTTCCAATTACCGTAACTGGAAATCAGGAGAACCAAACAATCACGGAGGTGAAGATTGTGCTTATACCAACTTCCGTGGACGTGGAATGTGGAATGATGAATGGTGTTTCCATCGATTGCGTTTTGTTTGTGAAAAGGAGACCTTGACTAACTTAAATTGTTTGCATCCATTTGGAATACTTGTACGGTAACAGATTGCAAGCAGGTTTATTTGTCACATCAAAACACAGACTAAACTCGACTAACAGCATTGTACAGCATTTAGTTATATAGACGGGATGGTTATATTACTGTGCATGATGCTATCTTTGCATGGGACTAATTTTCCATTCAGAGACTGGCCCATAGGGCTCATAATCCTTCACAACAAACTTGAACAACCTGGTTTGCTGATCCTAGCCTATTGACTGATTGATATTTTGCAGCCTCCTGTAATCAAGCATGTAGCAGCTTCATTGTTACTCTTACAGATACATATGCCAACATCCAGAATCTGAAGTTAGTCAACTTCATATGTACTATTCCTGACTGAACTCAACTTAAATATCACCAACTTTTATCAAATGTGTTTCTCTATATCGAAATTCCCTTGCTGAACCTCTGCTAGGGATTGCCTAGTCACCAACTGAGGCTTCCAGCTAACTAACATTACCAATTGAACACTGGTATAAATGTTGTCAATTGTTAAATGGTTACTTCACCATTTCGATTGGATCAGATTGTGTCACATGACTGTACATTGTTGTGCTCACAATGAGCCAGTATCATACATCAGAACAAAATATAAACAAATAAACAATTAACCAATACAATAAATATTGTGTTTTTAACTTAATTATTTAGGTCAAAAAATAAGGATTCCAAAAATATATAGGTTGCCCTACATTCAATGTTTTATTACCGAGTTATCCGACAAAACATAAGGTTGTTATTAACCTATGGGGTTCAAAATTGAATTTTCTCTGGTATTGACAAGTAGTGTCTCAAATTGTTCGTCTGATATCACAGGAATTGCAGAAATGATAGTCCATTTGTTGGGCCTGATGGGCCGAATACCGGAGTCAAAAAGTATTTTTTCATATTGGTCTATAGACTTTGACCTTGTGAACACTATACTTGACACAACAATTTAGTACTCTAGAAAGTTAAAACTATCATATCTGAATCATCAAAATCACTGTGATCAAATAAACAATTATTTGAGATATTACTTGGGGTGTTACCGTTATATTAGAACTTTTGAATGTAGGGAAAACTGTACATTTTAGGAATCCTTGTGCTAGAAAAACAAGTTTATATACTTTTCAGCTCATTGAAGCTATTTCAATTTTGACCCCCTATTTTGCAATAATCTTGGACTGTTTTCATTGTTATGTAAATTCTCAACGTTTCTTAAGTGGCACCAATGAGAATCAAAATCAGCAGGTTAAATGTTCTACAAGGTAGTTCATAAAAAGTTAACCCACATCTGACAACCATATTTTATATTTACTAATAAGTGTTTATAAATATCTTTGCGTCTTACTAAAGCAGTTGTTATTGAACATCAGTGGGCAACAAATCTAAGGTCTGGATTATTTTTGTTTATGAAAAATGGTAGTTTTAAAGATATCACATGCAAAATTGACTTGTCTACAGAAGTCATACCTGGTCAAAGTACTTGATTTTAGGCCATTGCAATCTTTACCAACTCCTATTCTTTGCTTATTGTCTCGCCTGATGTAATCAGAAAGAGACTATGTTATCACTATTTCTGTCCAGCGTATGGCGTCAGCCGTATGGCGTCTGCCGTGTGCTAAGAAATACCTTTGTGACGCGATATCTGGAGATCCGTAAGGCCTATCTTGATGGGACTTGGTGGCGGGAAGGGGGGTGGTGCGTTCTGTTGCTGATTGAATTTTCAAGGTCATTCGAGGTCATTCAAGGTCATCGAGGTCAAATATGCTTAAAACTTTTGTGACGCGATATCTAGAGATCCGTAAGGCCTATCTTGATGGGACTTGATGTCAGGGAAGGGGTGGGGTGTTCTTTTGCTGATTAGATTTTCAAGGTCATTGGAGGTCATTCAAGGTCATCGGGGTCAAATATGGGGTCAAATAAGATCCGTAAGGCCGATCTTGATGGGATTTGGTGGAGGGAAGGGGGTGGTGTGTTCTTTTTGCTGATCAAATTTTCAAGGTCACCAGAGGTCATTCAAGGTCATCGGGTGTCAAATATGGGGTCAAATAGATCAGTAAGGCCTATCTTGATGGGATTTGGTGGAGGGAAGGGGAGTGGTTTGTTCTTTTTGCTGAATAAATTTTCAAGGTCATCAGAGGTCATTCAAGGTCATCGGGGGTCAAATAAGATCCGTAAGGCCTTTCTTGATTGGATTTGGTGGAGGGAAGGGGGGTGGTGTATTCTTTTTGCTGATTAAATTTTCAAGGTCATCGGAGGTCATTCAAGGTCATCTGGGGTCAAATAAGATCCATAAGGCCTATCTTGATGGGATTTGGTGGACGGAAGAGGGATGGTGTGTTCTTTTTGTTGATTAATTTTTCGGGGTCATCGGGGGTCAAATATGGGGTCAAATAGATCAGTAAGGCCTATCTTGATGGGATTTGGTGGAGGGAAGGGGGGTGGTGTGTTCTTTTTCCTGATTAAATTTTCAAGGTCATGAGAGGTCATTCAAGGTCATCGGGGTCAAATATGGAGTCAAATAGATCAGTAAGGCCTATATTGATGAGATTTGGTGGAGGGAAGGGGAGTGGTGGGTTCTTTTTGCTGAATAAATTTTCAAGGTCATCAGAGGTCATTCAAGGTCATCGGGGGTCAAATAAGATCCATAAGGCCTATCTTGATTGGATTTGGTGGAGGGAAGGGGGGTGATGTATTCTTTTTGCTGATTAAATTTTCAAGGTCATCGGAGGTCATTCAAGGTCATCTGGGGTCAAATAAGATCCGTAAGGCCTATCTTGATGGGAGTTGGTGGACGGAAGGGGGTGGTGTGTTCTTTTTCCTGATTAAATTTTCAAGGTCATCAGAGGTCATTCAAGGTCATCGGGGTCAAATAGATCAGTAAGGCCTATATTGATGAGATTTGGTGGAGGGAAGGGGAGTGGTGGGTTCTTTTTGCTGAATAAATTTTCAAGGTCATCAGAGGTCATTGAAGGTCATCGGGGGTCAAATAAGATCCGTAAGGCCTATCTTGATTGGATTTGGTGGAGGGAAGGGGGGTGGTGTAGTGTATTCTTTTTGCTGATTAAATTTTCAAGGTCATCGGAGGTCATTCAAGGTCATCTGGGGTCAAATAAGATCCGTAAGGCCTATCTTGATGGGATTTGGTGGACGGAAGAGGGATGGTGTGTTCTTTTTGTTGATTAATTTTTCGAGGTCATCAGAGGTCATCTGGGGGCAAATAAGATCCGTAAGGCCTATCTTGATGTGATTTGGTGGAGGGAAGGGGGTTGGTGTGTACTTTTTGCTGATTAAATTTTCAAGGTCATCAGAGGTCATCTGGTGTCAAATAAGATCCGTAAGGCCTATCTTGATGGGATTTGGTGGACGGAAGAGGGATGGTGTTGTTTTTTTGCTGATTAATTTTTAAGGTCATCTGAGGTCATCTGGGGTCAAATAAGATCCGTAAGGCCTATCTTGATGTGATTTGGTGTAGGGAAGGGGGTTGGTGTGTTCTTTTTGCTGATTAATTTTTTCAAGGTCATCAGAGGTCATTCAAGGTCAAATATGATCCGTAAGGCCTCTCTTGATGGGATTTGGTGGAAGGAAGCTGGATGGTGTGTTCTTTTTGCTGATTAATTTTACGAGGTCATTCAAGGTCATCTGGGGTCAAATAAGATCCGTAAGGCCTATCTTAATTATATATGGTGGAGAGAAGGGGTGTGGTGTGTTCTGTTTGCTGATTAATTTTCAAGGTCATTCAAGGTCATCTGGGGTCAAATAAGATCCGTAAGGCCTATCTTGATGGGATTTGGTGGAGGGAAGGGGGATGGTTTGTTCTTTTTGTTGATTAAATTTTCAAGGTCATGAGAGGTCATGAGAGGTCAAATATGGGGTCAAATAGATCAGTAGGGCCTATCTTGATGTAGTCAACTGTAGTATACCTTGTATAATTTCACAGTCACACAATCAACACCCCCTGATACTTCCCATCCGAGAACCGACCAAATACAAGGTCTACTGGCATTGGATTTACAAAAGAACTGTGCTTGAGCACACTAGGGATTACTAGGGACGATGCTTTTTATGCGTCACGATAGTATCACACCCCTTCATAACGCGCTAATATTGAATTTGCTGTTTGTACATCTAGAAACGTGTGAAGGGGGTATTTCTGTGGCTGTGTAAGAGTCTCTAGCTATCGTAAACAATGATCAAATTATTTGTCTCTGTTTAAACGTAAAAAGGTTTTTTATTACACGATATTGAAAGATAGGAAATAGCATGGAAATAGTCACATATGCGGAAATGTAGCTATATCTCCGACGAAGATATTTTGGGCGAGGACCAATGTCAAAGATAACCCCTAAAGTGTGATTTTAGACCGAAACGGCGGCTATACAGTGCCAGAAAATCGACATTTTGAATTTATCAAAGTGAACAAGATTCTTCTCTCTGCTCATTCTCAAATGTAAAGTTGCCAAAAGTAGATTAATTTTTAATTTAGTCAAGTTTAGAGCCTAGTAACTCCTGCTTATTTGGTACCGATCAAGCTGAATGGGAGGTTTTGTATGACCGCCCTTTCCTTTTGGCTAAAATCCCTGTAAGTTTCTTAATTCATATGGCCTGCTTGAGTGCCTATTTAGTCGGGTATCTACAGAGGGTTAGTGTACGCACCCCCCCCCCCCCCCCCCCCCCCCAGGACTCCCCCAAACCAACTTTTTTTTACTTCCTATCATGATCCTAGACATATCAGGATGTTACCAAAAATATTTTCATAATGCTAAGGGGTTATGCAAGATGGCGTCCAAAATGACCGCCATAACTGGTCAAATCTTATAAAAAAATAAAATCAATCAAATTGTATGGTAAAAGTATAGTTTTAATAGTGGGATGTATGTATTAGACCACTAGACACTCATATCCAGAACTTTTGCTTTGTTAACACACCTAAATCCAAGATGGCCACCAAAATTGGTAAAATTCTATATATTGGCAAATATAAACCACCATGTATGATCAGAGTATAGTTTTAACAATGGGATGTATGAGTTATCCTGATTGGTCAATCGTCAAAAAATAAAACATGCTCATGAGAAATAGTATGAATTTCGTCCATAGCATTTATGACAGTGGCTATAGTTACCGGCTTGCAGGCATGTTAACTGAGAGTAGCATATTGTAGAGCCAAGCATGTGGCAAGGTGTATAGCAAAGGTCAAGCAAGCAATGTTGAGTTTATCTATCCGAGAAAATGTAATCAAATTGTTGTACCCCCTTAACCCTACCTAGAGAAGCTTCATGTACAGCCACTGCCTAGTGGGGAATGTTTAGTTTCATTTACACATCAAAATGTGATCAAATTAGGACCTCCTGCCCCCTCCCTTTACCCAAGAAATATGGCAAACACTAAAATGGCAGCCCTTTCAAACCTCTAACATCCATCTTTTAGATAACTTTACCAAATAGGCTAATCAGCTCGAGCTTGTTATATCTCTTCATTAACTTATAAAAAAAACCTCAGTGGTGCCCCCACAAAAGTGATGCCCATGGCATGTGCCATCCCACTCTTCCTACATTTCTGCTTGCTTGTACTGTTGACTTAGCATGATGCACAGCCAAGTCCTTAGTGGCGTTTTTTCTTCTTCTTCATTTACGCAAGAAAATGTGATCAAATTGTGGTACCTCTCCTGTTTTTGGTTTAATTCGTGCTTACATATTGCCTGCTTGCGTGTCTGTTGACCTATAGTAGCATGATGTATAAGCCAAGGTCTAGCTAGCAATGTTTAGTTTCTCTAATGCAAGGAAATGTGATCAAATTAGGGTGATTTCCTCCAACTTGTCCAAGCGGTAAAACCTGTGTAATCCTTTAGGGTTAGTCCCCAGGAAATAATCTTTAACTCGCATGTGGTCACTAGATAAGTATGTGGGGATAATATGCTGCAAGCTTCATTGTGGTTAAAACTTTAGTCCCCCCCCCCTCCCCATTTTCAGAATTGTATAAAAGTATTAAGTTACCTTTTTTAAAGTAGTTTATTGTGGAAACTGTCAAATTGGTTCCGAATTTTGATGCACTTTTTGGTGAAAATGTGCACAGCCTGCCGATGCGTTGATCACCAACATGTTGTCGTTGCCAGGACCTTCGGACGCTACTTTCATGCTTTATTTTAAGCTACAGTGGCTAAAAAGATGGGCGCTTACTATTAGGTGTTACTTTTTGGTAGTCATTGGGAAAAAGAGGAGTGGGTGCTTATAAGGGCTTGGGCGCTTAATAGGGATAATACGATAGTATAAATTTGAAAAATTCACAAATGTATTACTTTTAAACATAAATTCCTATGAAAAGAGACTTAAAATCTGGACAAATCAAAAACAATTACCCGGCCCAAGATCAGGATTTTGTGCACTCTTTGACAGGTGACCTCTGTGACACCCATGACGAAATTGGTAGTCTTAACCCCTTAAGAACTACCTGGCAATTGGTCAGAAAGATGGATACATCATTTGTTACACTAATCAGAGACATTGTTAGAATAAATCCCTGATAAAGATTGGCATCGTGCAGTTATTGTCCGTTTTACTATACAGCGTGTATCAAAAAGAACGCAACACTTTTTGTCGAGAGTTGTACGGTTACAGTAAAAGACAAATCACTCTAAAACTTATATATTCTGTTAGGTCTACTTATTGGCTATCACATAGTCAAATTACAACGATATCGATTATTTATTCGCTGAGATATTAAAGGTATAAGTAGAGAAGTGCAAAACACGTTTTACATCGTTCGTTCTAAAAACTTGGATTTTCCTGTCCGATTAGTGTTATGGGTTAACAGTTTAATAACATGTAACCTTAATGTCTGGAATGGTTTATCTTAATTTCCTTTGTTTGAGAAAGGTGGTACATTGAATCGTGTAATCTGATAATCATTCGACCATTTGAATACGTCAATCACCCTTTTTAAGTTCTGAACCACTGATTGCTATAATCGCCACAATGTCTAATGGTACGTTCTTTCATAAATTAAAGTTCATAATCGATGCATCTTAAAACAAGGACAGTATTTTGAGGGTCGAGCAGCACCATAATGTCCCATTCCCATTCACTCCAGACTAACAATGACTGATTCATACAAGACAATTACTACCTTCACTGGACTATTCAATTTGTTTATCTTTTGAATAATGTGCCATACTGTTTTATTTATGTCATTAACGAGAGAAAAAGAGAGCGGATTTGCAAACAGACTTTGTAATCTGGATTTTCAAGTTGTGTCATTAACTATCAACTAATTGATTGCCAGATTTAATTAATATTGATATGATACTGTAATAGCCAACATTTGATACCTTTTACATGACATTTTCTTCTCAGAATGATGAGTTTGATTCCAATTATTTAAGTACAATGAGTTATTAAAGTGTCTTGCTAATATTCACCTAACAAGAAAATGAGGCATACAGGATAAACGATGTAAAATCCCGGGGGGGGTACTCGGATTTGGTTTGGTCGGGGGTGTGCCGCTGGAGATTCAAAACCCATACCCATTTTTAGGGGTGATTTTGGAAAAATCGGTACCCATTTTTAGGGGTTTTGCTTCATTTTAGACCAAATTTTCGCAAATTTTCGCGAAAATAGACCTAATTTTTGGCAAATTTTCGCGAAAATATACAAAAATTTCGCAAAAATAGACCCATTTGTAAAAATTGACCCCATTATTAGGGATTTGCAGCACAAAATCATACCCCATGTTTAGGGATTTCGTGCCCAAAAAGCTACCCATTAGAGCGGCACACCCCCGTATACCGTCTTAGGCGAGTACCCCCCCCGGGTGTAAAATGTGTTTTGCACTTGTCTACGTGTATCGTTGATATCTCAGCGAATCAATAATCGATATCGCTGTAATTTGACTATGTGATAGCCAATAAGTAGACCTAACAGAATACATAAATTTCAGAGAGTGATTTGTGATTTGCCATAATCGAAGAGCTTGCGACAAAGAGTGTTGCGTTTTTTTGATACACCCTGTACTGCACACACAGGGGGCTCATAATTGGTGCGTGACCTCTCCTAAACGCTATGTACTACAGGGATACGAGGATTGCAAGTTAATTTTGTTTTATCCAAACTATTTACTCAAATTCAACATAACCCTCGCCATCCCATGGAGTATTTACTTTCCTTCCTTATATCCAATTTAATAAAAGAAAAGTTAGCCGGAACAATAGCGGTGCTCTTTTTTTGTACACATATGTACAGCGGGCCAATTTGTGTCCATGTATAGCCAATGGCACGATCAATATGAAGACCGCTATATTCATGAGGGCGTAGTTAACAAACGGCTTGTTCTATAGACCTGTAACCCTTTTTTAGGTCGTCCGTAGGAAGAGACCTTATGGCAGCATCCTTCGTGTGTGTAGTCGGGGGGGGGGGGGGGGGGGGGGTGTGTCAACAATTTGGTATACACTTTTTTGGTATACACTTTTTCAACAATTTGGTATACACTTTTTGTTTTGTCCATTTCTTTTCCATACAATGTCCAATTGCAATCAAACTTCGGTCATAGATGCAACATGGGAACCTTCATATGTTAATGAGGTCAAAGGTCACATACCAAGGTCAAAGGTCATCCGAGGTCAAGATGTATATGTAAAAGTGGCTGCATGTAAAATTGATTACATTTGTCCATTTCTTTTCCATACAATGACCAATTGTAACCAAACTTTGGTCATAGATGCAACATGGAAACCTTCATATGTTAATGAGGTCAAAGGTCACATACCACGGTCAAAGGTCATCCGAGGTCAAGATGTATATGTAAAAGTGGCTGCATATGTAAAATTGATTACATTTGTCCATTTCTTTTCCATATAATGACCAATTGTAACCAAACTTTGGTCATAGATGCAATATGGAAACCTTCATATGTTAATGAGGTCAAAGGTCACATACCAAGGTCAAAGGTCATCTGAGGTCAAGATGTAAATGTAGAAATGGCTGCATATGTAAAATTGATTACATTTTTCCATTTCTTTTCCATACAATGACCAATTGTAACCATTATTATGCAGTTTGAATCTTCCGTCCCATACTTGCAATGCATTGGTAAAGACCAATTATTCTGAACATTATGTCACTGGAGTGAACTTGGTCGACCAAGTTTATTCATTATTATGTTTTGAGAATCTTCCGTCCATTCATTTACACAGAGCTTTGAACTCGAGTTAATCAAGTATTGGACTGTTTTTTTAAATTAAAAAATCGGTCATCCGATTTTTTTACTGTATCGGACAGTTTGGAATAAGAGCTTTTGATTGGTTCAATGTTTTTGCTGGATTGACCCATACATTTGAAGGGTTTGAAACTGTAATTTTTAGTTAAAACTTTTCATAACTGACGCTGGATAAATAATTGACATATTTGTGTATTTTCTATAAGAAACAAAATATAATGATTAATATATATTTTAACAAGACAATAGAATGATAATTTTGTTATTTTTGGATGGGAAACATGTTGAAAAACTATCTTCTTTACTAGTCAATTAGCCCCTACCGTCACTATAATATAACCCCCTATTTAACTCAATGGAACAATCCAAATTAACATCCTGAACTGAAAACAGTAAACAACAAACAAGATGGCCGACACCTGTGGTACATTTTGTGTGGAGCTGAGGTTCCATCATAATTACTCATGAAAAGAGTAAATACAATAAACATGGACAAGGTAAATTAATGCAAACAGTGTGAAATACTCCTTGGCTAAAAATGTTGTACTTTTGGTCTTTTTATAGTGGGTTTAAAACTAGGAGAATTTATATCCTTTTTACTAGCTAGGCCGAAAAAGTAAAGCTTCTTATTTTTATTTCCGATTTTTGTGCTGGCCTTTATAAACCTAAATTCCCTCAATATTTCCATGATGTTTACACATTCCAATGAAAAAATCAAATAGCAATGATATAGTTAGTCATTTAAAACATATTTTGATAGCATTTTTACAGTTTTCTTGTTGAAATTCCAGACGAAAATACACCCTAAATAAGCTTATTTCTCATGTGTGCAGGCCTAGGACTAGGCTCACGATTTACCATTCAAAATGAACCAGTGTCTTATTTATAGATGCATTAGCGTTACTTTTGGGGTATATTGCAATGTAACACAGATGCAAAACTGCAACAGTCACCCCACTTTGAATTTAAAAGAGAGCCCTAGGTGATGATATGATGCTAGCGTGACCTAGGCCTACATGGCCTAGCCTATACTACATTTTGACAAATGGATGGCTATCCTATTTCATATAAATTAACAAGCATAGATGTCCCATCTTTAATTAGAGTCAGATTCTCAAAACATAATAATGTAAATATTGGATTCCTTTTTTCGAGCAATACAGTGAAAATTGGTTTCGCCTTGAAAAAAATCGGACTCGCCTGCGGCTCGTCCAATTTTTTTTTCAAGGCTTAACCAATTTTCACTGTATCGCCCTCAAGTCATCCAATATTGTACCATTATTATGTTTTGAGAATCTTCCGTCCATTCATTTACACAGAGCTTTGAACTCGAGTTAATCATGTATTGGACTGTATTTGTAAGTTTAAAAAAATCGGATGAAGTTTAAAAATCGGTCATCCGATTTTTTTTTACTGTATCGGACAGTTTGGAATACGAGCTTTTGATTGGTTCAATGTTTTTGCTGGATTGACCCATACATTTGAAGGGTGTGAAATTGTAATTTGTAGTTGGAACTTTTCATAACTGACGCCGGATAAATTATTGCCATATTTGTATATTTTCTGTAAAAACACAAAAATATGATGATTGATATATTTTTAACACGAGCCTAGAATGATAATTTTGGTGTTTTTGGATGGGAAACATGTTGAAAACCCATTTTCTTTACTAGTCAATTAGCCCCTACCATCAATATAATATAACCCCCTATTTAACACAATGGAAAAGTCCATACATCCTGTGAAAAAAGTAAACATCAACTTAACAAGATGGCCGACACTGTAGTAACATTTTGTGTGGAGAGAAGTTTCCATCATAAATACTCATGAAAAGGGTAAATAAAATAAACATGGATCAGGTTTATTAATACAAACAGTGTGAAATACTCTTTGGCTACAAATATTGTACTTTTGGTCTTTTGATAGTGGGTTTAAGGAGAATTTATAGCCTTTTTACTAGGCCTAAAAGTAAACCTCTTATTTTTATTTCCGATTTTTGTGCTGGCATTTTTAGACGTAAATTCCCTCAATATTTCCATGATGTTTACACAATCCAATGAAAAAATCAAATAACAATGATATAGTAAGTCATTTAAAACACATTTTGATAGCATTTATACAGTTTTCTTGTTGTAGTTCCAGAACAAAATACACCCTAAATAAGCTTATTTCTGATTTGTGTGCAGGCCTAAGTCTAGGCTCTTGATTTACCATTCAAAATGAGCCAGTGTCTTATTTATCGATGTGTTAGCATTACTTTTGGGTATATTACAATGTAACACAGATGCAAAACTGCAACAGTCACCCCACTTTGAATTTAAAAGAGAGCCCTGGTGATGATGATGCTAGCGTGACTGGGCCTAGCCTATAGGCCTACTTCATAGGATTTTATGGCTATCCTATTTCATATAAATTACTGTGCATTTATTTAACAAGCATAGATGTCCCATCTTTAATTAGAGTCAGATTCTCAAAACATAATAATGTAAATATTGGATTCCTTTTTTCGAGCGATACAGTGAAAATTGGTTTCGCCTTGAAAAAAAATCGGACTCGCCTGCGGCTCGTCCAATTTTTTTCCAAGGCTTAACCAATTTTCACTGTATCGCCCTCAAGTCATCCAATATTACACCACACTTGGTCAGTGAACTTGGTCAGTTTGGTTACCTGCATGAGTACAATGCAGTCACAAAATGCAGTTAGACTATTTTTTAATTTTTTTTTGTTGAAATATTTTGATAATTTTTTTAGGAATATTTTTGGGGGGTTTTTAAAAAATAAAAATAAAAAAAGAGAATTTTTTGGAATTTAAACAACACAAAAATTGGAATTTTTAAAAAAAAAAAATTTTAGGAATTTTTTTTTTTAGGTTTTTTTTTTAAAAAAAATTGTAATATTTTGAGAATTTTTGGGGGATTTTTAAAAAAAAAAAATTAAAAATTTTAGGATTTTTTTTTTTTTAGGAAAAAAAAAATTAGGATTTTTTTTTTTTCAGGATTTTTTTTATTTTTAGGAAACAAAATTAATTGTCTGTTCTTTGGAACAAAAAAATGTTATTGATTTTTTTAAATTTTTGTTGATTTTTTTGTTGTTGTCAAGTCAGATTCTCACTGCATAATAATGATAAAATCGGACGGATTTTTTCGCATGATACACAAATATATTGGTCTCGCTATGACTTTTAAAAATATTGTGCTCGACTGCGTCTCGCACAATATTTTTTAAAACTCATAGCTCGACCAATATCTTTGTGTATCACGCTCAATCCATCCGATTTTATATCAAACTCAGGATGTTTATTTTATTTTTTATATCCTGGATCCGCTAGTGGTCTAACCTCTTTCTTTCTAGATGCCTGTGGTTTGAGATCCACCTTGTTTTTAATCTACCCATATAAACGGACGACCTATTTGGGACCGCTGTCCAATTTTTTTTTCAAGGCTTAACCAATTTTCACTGTATCGCCCTCAAGTCATCCAATATTGTACCACACTTGGTCAGTGAACTTGGTCAGTTTGGTTACCTGCATGAATACTGTATAACACTGTAAAGCGTGTATTAATATGCCAATTTTATTTGAGCAGTCACAAAATGCAGTAGACTATTTGTTTTAATTTTGTCTTTTTTAATTTTTGAAATATTTTGACATTTTTTTTAGAATTTTTTTTTTTTTTTTTTTTTTTTTTAAAAATTGCAATTTTTTGAGAAATTTTTGGGATTTTTAAAAAAAAAAATCAAAAAAAAAATCAAAAAAAAAATCAAAAAAAAATCAAAAACAATTGTTATTGATATTTTTACAATATCATGGTGATTTTTTTTTTTTTTGATTTTTTTTAAATTTTAAAAAAATTTTAAACATTTTTTGTTGTTGTAAAGTCAGATTCTCACTGCATAATAATGATAAAATTGGATGGATTTTTTCGCATGATACACAAATATATTGGTCTTGCTATGAGTTTTAAAAATATTGTGCTCGACTGCGTCTCGCACAATATTTTTTAAAACTCATAGCTCGACCAATATCTTTGTGTATCACGCTCAATCCATCCAATTTTATATCAAACTTGGGTCATGGATGCAACATGGAAACATTCATATGTTAATTAGGTCAAAGGTCACATACCAAGGTCAAACGTCATATGAGGTCAAGATGTAAAATTAGCTGCATATGTAAAGTTAATTTCATTTAAACAGGTGAAGTACAATTGCAACCAAACTCAGGATGTTTATTTTATTTTTTATATCCTGGATCCGCTAGTGGTCTAACCTCTTTCTTTCTAGATGCCTGTGGTTTGAGATCCACCTTGTTTTTAATCTACCCATATAAACGGACGACCTATTTGGGACCGCTGTCCCTATTTTAAAGTCTTGCCAAGACTCTCATTTATTGGCATGTCAAAAGGGAATCCGATTAGAGCAAGGACATTTAGCGGTCAAATTAATATGTAAATGCTACGAAAGGGCCCAAATATATGGCTATCGAAAATAAAAACTTCCATTTTCCAAAATTTACGCCCGACTGAGCTCGACTTGTGTGCGTGGACTCCGGGCGTTCGATAGGTGATAATTGGTATTCTATTGTCAACTTATTGACTGTAACCATCAAGTACAAAAGATGTTATTTAAATAACAATATATCTCTCCCGAAAATTCCTACACACAACCATTTATCAAGAGTTTTTTCCAGCAACAAGGCTTTAATATCGATAAATTTATCTCTAAAATAATACATAAAAGTATGAAATCAGATGATCATCAAGCAGAGAATATACTTTTTCTAAATCTACAATTATTTTCTCTACATATCATTCCTGTTTTCCACAAGGGCAGTGTTAAAATGTTATCTCAAAATAAATGTTATGATACTCGAAGCCGTGCCGTTTTTTTCTGGCACAAGTTTTAAAACTGGTTTAACACTATTTAATCTAGTTCTAACTACAAACGGTTGCGAGGCAATTTACGTGGACTGTAACTGCACGATGGAGTGAAATATTTTCAAAGCAGTATTTTCATTAAAATTGAAATGAGTATAACTTAACCAATCATAGACGATGTTTTATAAGCAGAAGTGCTCAGGGGTTAAGAATGCATGATAGACTTAGACCTTCCTGTCTTTACAATTTACACACGGCCCTACTGTACATATTCTGGTCCTCAATGTGAACACTTAAAAACAACTGTTCCAAAAGTGTGTGCTGATCAAATATGAATAAACATGATATTATTCATGCACCATCGCACCACACTGTGCTGGTGGTTTCACGCAGAGTTGTACATCGCGTAATGTGGTTAGACCCTCTATCTGATTTCCCTCGTACGGTGCAGCATAACAATCGTTAGACACACTAAAGTTTCACCTTGACCAATCAGGTGCTTTGGTGTTGATGTCAGGTAGACTTGCGCATTGACAGTTAAAGTTAGAAGTAACCGGAAGTAATGGAAAACCACAACACTTACTCTTTGGACATGTTATTTTCCTAGTCCATTGATTTGGTCCTTTATTTTTAAAGATAGCAACCATATAGAGGGAGGTGGGGATCCAGTCTACTTGAAAACTAGCAGGTTGAAAGAGGGGCAGTCTAACCAGGAACCACGGCTAGAAATATTGGGAACTCAGGAACCTTGTTCCAGGGAAATTGTCTCCATAAAGGGACATTTTAAAGTTAGGTTTCCGAGAAATTTGCATTTTTCTGGCCCTGCCAGGAACTATTCTACTTCATGATGTCAAATGTCTACTCCCCCACCCCCACCTTCCTCCAACCCCCTGACTGTAGCCTGCATGTGTCTTTGATATGCTTCATAATTGCATGCATGTTCTTTCCTGAGAAAAAGTTCAATGTAATTGTACTTTACAATAGATTGTACTCAAGTCTTAAAAGTCGTTTGTTATATATCTAGTGTGTTTATATCACATGAAATTGTCCTGTATTAGCAGTGAGAGTGCTCAATACAGTGGTATAGTCACTGTGGTAGAACAAAATAAAGGGGTAAAATAAAGTAAGTCCCTCCCCCCCCCCCCAGAAAAATTGATCGCGTTTGTTTGCATAAACTCCACACACAAATGTACCTTTTGAAAATTTGAAACGTTCATCAAAAGAATTACCGCTTGGCTACCCATTGCAAGTTTTCCTTTTTCAAAAGCATGTTTACTTCTTCCAAAACATTCACATTTCCCCAAAATGATGTTTTCAGAAAAAGTGGCACTTTGTGTGTGTAGCCAAGGGTTTTTCCGTATAATAAATGTTTCAATCTTTCAAAACACCTAATTGTGTGTGGATTTATGCACACAAACGAGTAAAGAATCTTGAAAAGTGCCACTTTTTTGAAAACATCTTTTTTTGTGAAAGGTGACTATTTTGGGAAAAGTAATAATGATATTGAAATGGAGAAACTTATGGTTGGCCAAGTGTTTTAGCTTTTTATTTATAAGTGTTTCAATCTCTCAAAACGTCTAATTAGGCCCTATGTGTAGATTTATGCAAACAAACATGATCACATTTTAGGGGGGGACTTACTTTTTTTTTACCCCTTTATGAATATTTATCATGTTATGATTGTAGCACTGGAGATTTTGAATAAAAAGTAGTTATTGCACCTGGTCAAGAATATTTTCGGTTAGCTATAAGTCAAGCTGAAAAAATAAAGCGATCACAACAGAACTGGTTTGTTAAGAAATACATTATGAAGGCAGAAGCTATAATCCCATATTCACTTTCTATTACATAGTTCTGAAAGGTCTGTGAATATACTTCTATTCAAAACAAATTGACAACAGAAGTTGAATGAAGAATTCTGCCAATATAAGGAGGCCTGTCATCATATGGACATAAGTCAAGTTTGAAAAGGCACACAAAAAGTTAATTAAATAGAAAAACAAAACAATAATTTTGAAACAAGAAATTTAATAAAAGAAATTGCCAACAGCAACATTTTCATATTTAACTGAAAGGGGAAGCAATAGTTGCTTTCTGTATATTTAATAGTTTAGATCTGAGCATAAGTGTGAAATTTGAAAACAAGCAAATAAAGCAGTCTTGAAACAAGAAGTATTAATGAAGAATTCTGCCAACAGAAGCAAAATAAAGACTCACAAAGCTCAGTAACTGTACTTGCTTACTATACTTCAGAGTTAGAGGATATTGGTGAAGTTGAGAAGGGGGTGGAATCGAAAACAGAACAATAATATTGAAAGAAGAAGTTAATAAATTATTCTGCCAACAGAAAAGTAGACATTTAAGAAATATATCATGCAAATGAAGACCATGTGCTTTCCATGGTACAAATTCATCCTAAACCTGCAAAATAAAACATATATATATAGTTGGTTTATAAAGCAACCAAGCACAATTTTAATCAGCATTTTCACTGCAACATTATTTAGTCTACCGTAAAATGAAATCAGAAAACTTAACAATGTTGCTTGAGCGGCTATCTATAGTACTAGTCTGTGTGTGCTTGGTAGTACCAGGCATTAGTGGGTGTTGTTCTAGCTACTGGACAAGGGACAACGGAAAATGCTATCGCTATTTCGACCACCGTAGAACTTGGTATGAAGCACGAGACTATTGTCGTGGCGTAGGTGCTCATCTTGTCGGGATAAATAATCGTGGAGAAAACGACTTTGTGAGTTACTTGACAGCCGGACCGCAGAACAGTGGGTCAGGACACCAAGCTTGGATCGGCTTAAACGATGTTGCAAGTGAAGGAAATTATCGCCAGGATGATGGATCTTCTAACAGTTATCACAACTTTCATCATGGGGAGCCAAACAATCATTTGGATGAAGATTGTATGATTATTAATTATCTTGGACGCGGAACATGGAATGATGGACGTTGCTCAAGGTATTGGTTTGGGTTTGTCTGTGAGAAATAAAAAATGGTAACTGATTGCTGATTATTACGCAAATGTATCTATACATATTCAGAGTTATTAAAATGATTGCAGTCATTTGGATTTATGGTTTAGAATAACCCCACTGATATGGACAATTCAGTTGAGTCTTTAGATAACAACTTTAGTCTGATTTGAATGCAGTGACTTACTTCGAATGTATCTTTACCAATACCGACCCTACCGATACGAACCCTGAAATGAGTTTCTCACAGACACTGATTGGTTACCTATTCGCATTGATTGCCTACAGATTCACACAGAAACTTATTACCTGCAGATTCATATAGATTTACATAGACACTGATTGCCTACAGTTTTGTACAGAAACTGATTACCTTCAATTTCGCACAGAAACTGATTGCCTACAGATTCACATAGAAACTGATTGCCTATGGATTCGCACAGAAATTAATTGCCTACAGATTCTCACAGAAACTGATTGCCTACGGATTCGCACAGAAAGTGATTACCTACAGATTCACATAGAAACTTATTGCCTACAGATTCGCACAGAAATGTATTGCCTACAGATTCGCACAGAAATTGATTGCCTACAGATTCACATAGAAACTGATTGCTTACAGATTCTCACATAGAAACTGATTGCCTACAGATTCACATAGAAACTGATTGCCTACAGATTCACATAGAAACTGATTGCCTACAGATTCACATAGAAACTGATTGCCTACAGATTCACATAGAAACTGATTGCCTACAGATTCTCACATAGAAACTGATTGCCTACAGATTCACATAGAAACTTATTGCCTACAGTTTGGCACAGAAACTGATTGCCTACAGATTCGCACAGAAATTGATTGCCTACAGATTCACATAGAAACTGATTGCCTACAGATTCACATAGAAACTGATTGCCTACAGATTCACATAGAAACTGATTGCCTACAGTTTGGCACAGAAACTGATTGCCTACAGATTCGCACAGAAATTGATTGCCTACAGATTCACATAGAAACTGATTTCCTACAGATTCACATAGAAACTTATTGCCTACAGTTTGGCACAGAAACTGATTGCCTACAGATTCTCACATAGAAACTGATTGCTTACAGATTCACATAGAAACTGATTTGCCTACAGATTCTCACATAGAAACTGATTGCCTACAGATTCTCACATAGAAACTGATTGCCTACAGATTCGCACAGAAACTGATTGCCTACAGATTCGCACAGAAACTGATTGCCTACAGATTCACATAGAAACTGATTTGCCTACAGATTCTCACATAGAAACTGATTGCCTACAGATTCTCACATAGAAACTGATTTGCCTACAGATTCTCACATAGAAACTGATTGCCTACAGATTTTCACATAGAAACTGATTGCCTACAGATTCGCACAGAAATTGATTGCCTACAGATTCTCACATAGAAACTGATTGCCTACAGATTCGCACAGAAATTGATTGCCTACAGATTCTCACATAGAAACTGATTGCCTACAGATTCGCACAGAAATTGATTGCCTACAGATTCTCACATAGATACAAATTGCCTACAAATTTGCACAGAAATTGATTGCTTACAGATTCGCACAGAAATTGATTGCTTACAGATTCGCACAGAAACTGATTGCCTACAGATATATATATACATCTGATTGCCTGCAGATCCACATAGAGAAAGTGACACTATTTGCATATATATTCATGATATTGCTTACAAACTTGTAAAGATTAATTGCCTACTGATTCACAATTCTAAATCCAACTTGTCTATTAGGCCACATATCTTTCTTTGCCAAATCACTGCCATAGGCCGATGTACAATTATGAAACTGTAACTTTATTTGTAATTCCTACAGCGAAATAGCTGTACTAACAAAGATTGCCAATATATTTTGTGACTGGAACTCTACTGAAATACTGGCATAAAACTTGTAAAACCTGTATAAAACTGAGACATTGTGTCACTTTTTCAAGTAACTGGTTTTGAAATGAAGGCAAAGTAAAACCTGATTATTTATCCAAATGTTGGAGGGTAAATAGCGGTACTGGATTTCATCTTTCAGCCAATTGTAGAGGATGGATAACATTTAGAGAAATCAACCACAACCAGGGGACATTTAAACACTCAATGTATCTCACCAAATATCTTAAGCTTTTTAGCTTGAACATTGTACCCAAGACTCTAATTGATACTCAAGCCTCTAATTGATACTCAGTAAAGATAGCACTGAATAAAATATGATGAAGAAATACACTCCTTGCAAATAAAAACTAAATAGCTGTGATATACTCACATACACACTGCTGGGTTAGTGTATGTTTCTATCAAGCTTTTAACAGATTTGCCTCTCAAAAGAGCAATGACATTAGTTGGTATTACTGTAAACATACTTGGTGCATTAAAATTAAATTAACATGTTGGTTCTCTGAATGCAGAGACACATTCCTTCTTCCTGAATTGTAGATTTTTAAGACTTTTCGTTGAGACAAATCTGGTAAAAATTGGATTCAAAATATCACAAATTCTGCTCCACACAAAACATTGAAAAATGTCAGTATATCAGCTTCTGGATTTCATTTGCTGGGAGTAAGATTGTTATTATTCTAAAGTGTTTGTTTGTTTGTCTGTCTGTTTATTTGTTTGTTGGGGTGTCTGTTTGTTTATCTTTGTAAAAAACAAAAATGATTGTGATGAATTCTGTGCAAGTTGACTTTCTATTCATGAAACAGAAGAGTCACCCATGCAGGTAACCCCATTTGAAATTCATACTCCCTCCCTGTGGGGAATAAGGTCATGTCCTCCAAAGAAGGTGTATGGATTACAACTGGAATAGCCATTATTGTGATTCCGATTCCGGTGGGGGGGGGGGGGTGGGGGGGTAACTCAGATATTTATTGGTAGGGATGTGCCGTCAGCAAAATGAAAATTGACCCAAACATTTACCAATTTTCGGGGAAGATAGACTCGTATGTTTACCGGAGACCAATCATTTTCAGATTTTTCTGTGAAAAACAGAAAATTATGGATTTTAGACTCATACATTTACCAAACTTGGCTTTGAAAAGGGGTCATCATTTACCAGAGGGTTTAAAATGGGACCCTGTTTGGTGGCACATACCCACTAAGTACCCACCCCTTTTTTAAGTCTAAAAAAATATAGCAATATTATGGATATTGCGACATATTTAGCAGCGATATCGCGACATGAAAAACAGTGGCGATACCCACCCTTACAGTATTTCCCATGGGCAATAGCATTGGTAAGAAAAGTCAGCCATGTGATATATTTAACATTTCAAAAATATTTAATTATTTCATTGTTTAAGCTTTTTCATAAGCTTTCTAATACTCTCCTGGAACTGGCGAAAAAATTAGCCGATGAGTCGCATTTCATTACTTCCGAGTTGGCGAAACATTATTTTTTATTCACGCTACTGTATAGATGAGGTGACCGTTGTTTACATCAGTAGTGTTTACATATTGATTAGCGCCTGGTCTAAAGACATGCTAGGGGTACTAGTCCATACATCATACTATGAAAGCAAAACACACATCACTGAGCGCCAATTTTAAAAGCACATGCCCTTATGGTGCGCACGCAAACCGCCGGGCAACCAGATTTAGTACCTGGTCTCTCATTGTGCTTAGGGATGCATACCATGACTTCTGCACTATTACACCGTAAGCATGGTAAGTAATGATCAATCAAGTGTGAATTAACGCACCGTTCCCTGTAGGTGCGCACGCAAACCGCCGGGCACTACGTCACCGGTCACACCATCTATAGCATACATTTTAAAACCAGCCAGGCACTGACGGAAAAATGTGACATGTGCAAAATAAGTGCACAATTCAGCAACCATCATCTCTAAAACAAAAACAAAACAAGAAGAGTCTTTAAAAAGACAAACAGCGCTCGGAAGGTTAAATTTGAAAGGGGGTGGGATGTGTAGACGGGATGAGGAGATAGCATGAAGGGATGAGGATGAGGAGAGGGGAGACGGTTGGGGATGGGAATTGGGATGGGATGATGTGGGGGATAGGGCGGGGGATGGGGTGTGGGGATGAGGATGTGAGAATGATGGGGAGACAGTTGGGGATAGAAATTGGGGTAAAGGGATGGAATGAGGGGATAGGGTGTGGGGAGGGGATGAGGATAGGAGAGGGGATGGGAGAGGGGAAAGGAGACGGGGCGGGATGGAAATTGGGATGAAGGGATAGAGATGGAAATTGGGGTGAGAGGATACAGGCTGTCCCAAAATGATTAGTACCCAACGATGCCCAAAGTTTAATAATTTGTGTCATCATCAAAATCGATGGGATTCATACTGTATTATTTCATTAGAATTTTAGATCATGAATATCGGATTTATCAAACTTAAGATACTCTCCAGTATGTAAAACATGGTAATTTCACCTTTTTGACAAAGTGCTAAAAAATATGTCTTTCTGTTATAACTGTTATTAGTTATGGGTGTTCAAATCATTAATAATTCTTCTCCTTAATTCAATTTAACGGGTAAAAGAATTTTGTCACACTTGAGTGACCCCATGCATTTTTTTTTTACCAGTGTTTAGGAATTCCTAATGAAGTGGTATTTGGTAATCACCAGTGGCTTAGATTTCATTTTCACATTGGAGAATTGATTTCGTGAGGTTAAACACTAAGGGACTATATCATTTTTAGCAAGTTAGTAGGAAATTGCATCTCCAATATGAAAAAGAAGTCTAAGCCACTGCTAATTACCCATGACCACATCTTTACCTGTTTAAATGTCCCTCAAGTTTAGCCTCAAAACTAACTCATTATAGAAACAAAGCTTGCAGTCGCTCTTGCGTGACGATCCATTTTTACTCTTCAAATTGAATCAAAATGAAGAAGTATTAATGGTTTGAACAACAATATGATACAACAGCAGTTTAAAATAGAAAGGAACCAAAGATATTAGCAGACAAGAGATTAAGAGAATGTATTAGTTTCTTTCTAACAAGCTGTTTAAAAACACATTTCTTTTGCACTTTGCCAAAAAGGTGAAATCACCATGTCTTACACAATGGAGTGTAACTTCATTAAAATAAGTCCGATATTCATTATCTAAAATTCTAATGACAGTATAAGATCTAATCTTATTAATTTTGATGATAACATTTTTTATTGAACTTTGGGCATCGATGGGTACTAATCATTTTGGGACAGCCTGTAGGACATGAGTGGGGATGGGGATCAAAATTGGGGTGAGGGGATGGGGCCTGGGGATGGGGTGAGGATAAGGGGAGGCGGTTGGGGATGGAAATTGGGGTGAAGGGATGGGTTCTGGGGATGGGATGATGGGATATGGTGTAGGGAGGGGATGAGGATAGGAGAGGGGATGCGGATGGTGAAGGGAGGGGAGACGGGGCGGGCAGAAATTGGGATGAAGGGATAGGGATGGAAATTGGGGTGAGAGTATAGGACGAGAGTGGGGATGGGGTGAGGATAAGGGGAGGCGGTTGGGGATGGAAATTGGGTTAAAGGGGTGTGGGGATGGGATAGGGTGTGGGAGGGGGTGAGGATAGACAAGGTGATGCGGATGGGGGAGCGCAGTGAGACGGTTGGGGATGGAAATTGGGATGGGGGTGATGATGATGGGAGGGGGAGGGGATGAAAATATATGCAATTCCCTTGTGCTGGGTAGCAATCGTTCGGTCTAAAATTGTGGCTTTAGGAGTGAGCCGTGACATATGACCCTCGCCACAAATATTTTCCTCAGGGATATAGCTACATTTTGGTATATAAAGCTGTTTGCTAACTTTGAGGATTGCATGGCAAAATGCATTTATACGCTTAAAAAACGGCGAAAAAATGAACACATTTTGCAAACATTTTTTGTTTGTTTACAATTTTGCATCGATGCATATTCATTGTGGTTTCCAAATAAGGTTTGCCATCCTATTAATTTGCATATGAACAGTGGGTTTATCTCAAATCGACAACGCTTTGTTTCTGTACTTAAGGTATTGGGGAGTTGTTGAAAGATGAATTAAACTATTTATGACTGTTGGTACAAAAGTATTGTCATACATTTAGAGAGGCTCAAAATTAAACTGAGCAAGGGGACCACAAGGTAGCTTTTGATATGACACGTCACATGGTAAAACCAACTATTTCATACAGCAATCATGTATGATGCATATTAAACATGTATATATTTCATTCATATTCAAAATATGGATGCAAATATGAGTAGACCCAGGGTGTATTTTAACCGGTATCGCATCGCAGTTTGCGCCACAATCAAGCACAACTGCGACGCACATTTGTACATGCATAGCAAACTTGCTACACAACATTTTTGACTCGGGACACGTATCATTTCCTTCCGAAGTTCCGATTGATTTTAACTTACTATTATTAGTGATGTAAATGGTCCATTTCACGCCATTTAATCACGTAGTATTCCGTATAGATTTAACGGATCAACAGCAAATTGGAATTAAAAAAAGTAAAACAAAACTGCTATGCAAAATTTGTAAATTGCTATACAAAAAAATAATTGAATAGCAGTTTTGCTAAACACAAAAAAATCCTTAAAATACACCCTGAGTAGACCCCTTTGTGAAAGAAACAAAATGCAAAGGCAGTAGGTGGTGGTAGTAGGACATAATTAACAATATTTGGATTGTATTTGTACCTTGGATAATAGTTAACAACGCCGACAATATTAAATCGGGTGACAGTACCCCAAAATATTACAATATTAATATTAAATAGTCACCTCGTCCTGCTTTTCGAAAAGGCAACAGTAAACTCTGAATTAATTGTAATTGGCCTAATCATTGTTCATCTCACAGGCAGCTGTTGCTGTACAAAATCTCCCTGATTACAGCACGGTATCCAAATGTTGGCAGCTCTTCACTGAACTAAGACAAAGTATTAAACTTATTGATAGCTCCCTTTTGTCATGTCACTTCAGCAACTGCTCCATAAGGACAAATATACCCTGTTCTACAAACCCGGCCAACTCATTTTTTAAAAGAAATGTAAAGATATTTTGTTCAAAGATTTTAACAATCATTTGAAAACGTTTGAAAATATTTTGACCATTTTTAATCTTTTGAACCCTGACCGCACCAGGCAATGTGTACTGCTGACCCTGGCCATTCCGGGGGTAACACACAAAATATTGATTTTTGCAGGAGGTGGATAAAACAATACTAAACTTGTTCGGAATCATCTGTAATATTATAAAATCATATAAAAACAATAACAGTTTACTTGGATAGTGCTTTCAGGACAAAAATAAATAAAATGGTGACATTTTGGACTCCAAAACCTACATGTACATTACCGCAAATACATGAAAAGCTTATGACTTCCATCAATGCCCATTCTGCCATCAATATTTATATTGTCACCATCAGATTCAATCTCAAAATCATCTGAAATTCCAGAACTATCATCTAAACAAATCATCAGCAGTTTCGCTATCGTCCAGCATGTCCAAACCGCGCCATATTTCAACGTAATTTCGATGCGAAAAGTCAAGAATCACGCCAAGCAAAATGTACTGCTAAAAACGCTCGCAATTTAAAAATTACATCAACTTACGCGTAAGTCGCTTTAGCGGCTAGTCAGGTTCAAAGGGTTAAACATTTTTAAAAATGTATTGAAAATGTTTCCTTTTTTGTTTTAGACATTTTATAATTTACCAAAATTTGCACACACATTCTTTTTTAATGACAAACTGAACTACCTTACCTGAGAGGTAGTACAATTTTTGTTTCTTCGTTTCATTATGTAATATTGAATTTAATTAAATTTAATTCCTATTCAATGTTTTCTTACTTTTAAGGGTGCCTTGATCTATTCATCGAGTATGGGCTATGTAACGATAGCACCCTTCAGTATGTGGCTGTGGTCATTCTACATAATCTATGCTTCCTGAACGCAAACAAGACCAAACTGCTTGGGACAGGTTAGTTCTTAAAGGCAAAAATGTGACCCATCACATCAAAACATAACTCTTGTTAGTTTTTCTAGTTTCTAATCTAGATATGAATTAAATGTCTTGAAAAATATAAAGAATTAAAAGGAAATGCTTCTATTCATCATATTTCCTGATCTGTAAGTCTAAATTTCAATTATGAGGTATCAATTTTATTAAAGCTTGATTTTTGCTTGCTTTGATGATGTTAAAATCAGGCATTGGATAAAAGACCCCAAGAAGCATGTTTTGATGTCAGATCACAAATAGATGAATTGTTGTGTTGCCCTCAGTGACCAACCCAACCCTAAAATTCCAAAAATTAGGGTCACATTTTTAATTTTTTTTAGATTTATATTTTGCCCAAGTTGTCAAAACATTACTATTTTCTGCTTGAAATGAATAAGTTTGCTTGAATTTTGAAACTATTATCAAAGCATTATTGGTTTTGACTTGAATCAACCACAACAGCCACGGTCTGTCAGTAATATTTGTCAGCAATTAAAATTAAAAAACGGCCGACTGACTGACCAGACCTCAAAACTTTTGGCACATGAGAACAACACAACAATTTGTTTGCCTAACTGCAATTGAAAGGGACTTGGCAAAACTATATTGAATTTCGAAGGTGAAGGATGATATTCAAATATTGACCTTGTCAAAAAAAGATATCTGTTCTCCACAGAACTTCTTTTGACAAGGTCAATATTTGAAAATCATCCTTCACCTTCAAAATTCAATATTGTTTTGCCAAGTTTTTTTCCGGCCATGTCAAATAGCATCAGCCATAATTTCAAACAGACTTTTGAGGAAATCCATATTTGTAGATATTTGGCAAGTAAGAGAGCGTGGATTCTCTGTTCTTTTGCTGCTATGCAATTATGTCGTAAAGAATAAATTGTTTCTTCTTAACTCCACACATCATAAATGATAATCAGTTAAAATGTTTCCAAGAAATCCAGGATTTGAACCTGGGACCTCTGGATCATTAGACCAGCGCTCTACCAACTGAGCTAATAGTCAGATGGAGAAGAACGGCGATAGTATTATCTATAGGCCTTTAGTTCAATCCTATCTTGTAACATCTTCTAATCCAAGAAGTTAAGGAAGAGCTTTTACTTAGAGAATAATGACTGCGTAACAACTGTTTTCGTGAATTTGTTTTGAAATCAGAGGTTTTTGTTTTGGTCTGAGGAATTGTCCCGAAGGGGCGCAGCCCCTGAGGGACAATTCCGAATGACCAGAACAACAACCGAGGATTTAAAACAAATTCACGAAAACAGTTGTTAAGCAGTCATTATTCTCATTCATTACTGAAAAAGATGCATATTTATCCAAATCGTTGATTTGTACCGTTAATTAGTTTTCTGTTTATTTTGTCCACCCCTGCCCTTCTTTAGTTATTGAAACAGTCCGAGTCGGATCATCCCCTCATTCAACCAATCAGAAATAAGCTTTAATCGTGTTTCCTCATAACTCATTGAATATTCAGTTTAGGAGTGTGAGGCTTTAATTTGATTGGTCGGTCATTGAGCAAAACAATAGAACACTTTGGCGCAGTACTTTCGGGCAATTATTAGTAACCTGCGCTCGGCGTGCGCGTTCACATCTAACGATTCATTTTATTGGAACGCACTTGATACGCAGCTATCGCGATTATTCATGAAGTAATGAATTGTTTACAATATCATATTTCGGTGACCTCTACTATAGTTTAATCAGTTCCAAAATGGCGAGAAATATTCAGTTTTTATCTCTCCGCGTGCAAACGTAATCAAAGCATACTTGCGCAATTATGGTCACACGCACACGGTTTTGGGTGCACGCATGCGTCACGTATATGATGCACAGTGTGCTTGTTGCCTTCAGCACGTCCGTGTTTTCATACGCTACTGTAAGACGGCTTCGCCAATTGTAACTGATCAAACTATAACTATATTCCACAATTCACATGGCTCTAAGACTGCGAAATGCAACTTAAGTCAACCTTAGCAAAAGTCACTCAAAACAAAATAAATTACATAAGTCCAGATGGAAAACACATATTTTAATTTCATGGCATTAAATGTCTGGGATATGTCCGTGACAATATCAAATCCAGTTGAAAAATGTACATTTCCAGGTTTGTGACAAGTAGGAATTACACACAATATCCGATAGTTCAGTCAGTGAAAATTGTATGTCTAGTGAAATTACAAAGAATTAGACTTTTAGAAATTGGATGAACAAGTGTTTTCCAGGGTGGAGGCATTATACAGGCACTTGGGTTAAGCACATAAACACTGCACAAAAAGAATGTATCCACTTTTTTCGAGGCGCCTTGTGTTAAATTCTTAGGACTCTTGAAGAAATTCAAAAAGTACAGGCATTTCATGTTGATTTCACATGCTGTTTTATATCAATGTTTGATTGTAGTTTCTACCACTTTTTTGAACGTGATGAAGACATAATGTCGCAACATCGTTCACCATACATGACTATTTTAGTCATTGTAATCTCTACATAAGGAATTAATAGCACTCATCGACAGTGACCATTTTAGTGATGATTTATATGGCACAGCTCTACCCTACACACCAGATACACACCACTTTCACAGTAGGACACCTCTCACACACCTAGACTTAGACAATCATCTACTATTAAACACACACACACCAAGTTGGGTAATAATTACAGTGCTGTAATTAATCAGGTTATTTACGATGTCAAATTTACAGCATTCTGAAGCTGTACAATAAGTGAAATTTGTGGAATTCTGGATTGGCTGTGTATGTGCTATTAGGCCCTCTACAATTAATCTGATATTCAAGTGACCATATCTTTACATCATTTTTTCTACAGATAACTTGGTGTCATTTTTCATGGAGAGATTACAGTGTAATTCCACGGAGGTACAATTTGCCATACTCAATGCATTGTGGGTACTGATACAAGGAAGTCAAAAGGTAGGTCAGGTCATAGGTTAGGTTGATATGGGTTTACATGCCAACAAAAGACAGGTATATTATTTAATTAGTTGTAGTTCATCTGTATTCATGTCACAATTTTTAAATTTGGTATATATCGAGAGTTTAGTGCAACAAAGTCCTATCGGCAATGGCTGCCAGATGTTAAATTGTACTTTCACCAGGGCATATCCCTTGGTGGGGGGGGGGGGGGGGGGCACTCAACTTTTTTTTGGGTAGGGGTGTGCCGAAAACGGAGGCCTTAAGAACTTGTTTGTTTTTTCAAATTTGATTAGTAAAAACGCAAATCTTCGGGGGAAAAAATGGGTTTTAGAATGCAAATTTGTCAAAAAATTGGGGCTTTGGAACGATATTTGAATTTTCAATAAAATTGGGTTCTTAAGAACTGATGCAGGCTCAAAAGAGGGGGTCTTAAGATCTTGCAGAAGAGGGTGAAAAGGGGGGTCTTCAGGACGGCACATACCTATACCCCTTTCCAATGTCAGTACCCTTAATATATGTGGCAGCTATTGTAGATATCGCCTTTTCACATAACTGAAATGTATGTGCACAAATATCCTATCAGCTATATCTGCCCTGTGTTACTTTGAATGTATATCAATGGGTCTGCCATAGATCACCACACATGATAACATCTGGCAGCTATTGCAGCTTTTGCAGATGGACCCAAGCTTGTTGCACTATAAAACCCTCTACAGTCATCACAATAAGTAACTGAGCAGGTAATAAACATGCTGATAACTCTAAAAATATAACTCCTACATCAACATATTTAATTATAAAGTTGTTGAGAAATTTCTCTTCTTGAATTTGAGATATTACGCGCTAAAGAATGATTTATTAATGAGGAAGTTACGATCCCAAACGTTAGGGCAAGTCTGATTTTCATTTTAACAATTTCTTTTCAACACGGGGAGAGTATGACAGGTAAAGTGTAAAGCATTGATCAACTGTAACAATGCCACCGGCCGACTATTCAACAACCAGGCCATCGACGGGTGAATTGGCACTACCACTACCAGTAATCAATAATTTGCCGGTCTGAGTCCCCGTGTTGAAAATGAAAATGTGAAAATGAAAATCAGACTTGACAATACATTTGGGATTGTAACTTCCTTAATAATCAGCCATTCTTAGCGTGCAATGTCTCAAATTCAATATGAGAAATTTTGCAACATGTTTATAATTTAATATGTTTATGTAGGAGTTATACTTTTAGAGTTATCAGCATATTTATTACCTGGTCAGTTACTTATTTTGATGACTGTATATGCAATGTGTTGATGACTCATAGACAAATTAGCAATTGCCACTTTTTTGAAAAGCTTCGCTCAAAACACCACTATATCTTGATTTATGCTTTAAGCTTTTTCTTTCACCACTCACGATGCATGAAATAAGAGTAATATTTACATTTATGTTGACAGCTACGTATATATAAGCCAGCTTAGACATCATCAACAAGGAAACATATTGCATTGAATAACAGATTAAACAGACTGCGTGTTGTGCGTAATACCATGTCAATTTACAAGCACTGTAATTCATAGGAATATCATTTTCAAAATTAGACATCCGTCTCCATAATTCCGAGAAATTAGCGTAATACACTACATTTTTATTTTGGTTGCCAAATCTGTTAGACCGGGCTAGACGTCAAGGAAACTAAAAGCCCTAGATAATAGACAATATGGAACTGTATGCATTGCATGGCAACATATCAACATATTGATACACTAGTTGAGGAATATCCATTGGACATCCATCTCCACAATTCCAAGAAATTAGCATAATAAACAATATTTGGGTTGCCAATTCTGTATAAACTGGAGTTAGACATCAAGGAAACTAATAGACAAAATAGATACTGTGTGCTTCTTGTGGCACCATGTCAACATATTGATACACTAGTTGAGGAATAGATTTTGTAAACTTAGACATCCATCTCCACAATTTCAATAAAATTGGACATACATCTCCACAATTCCAAGAAATTAGCTTAATAAACAATATTTTGATTGCCAAATCTGTATACACTGGGTTGGACATTAACCCTAACCTCCTAAGTCACATTTTGAAGAATTTTTTTTTCAACAACAAAAACGCGGACAAAAAGAGTGGCACCGCCACCGGGGCTCGAACCCACAACCTCTCGGTTGCGAGACGAACGCTCTACCAGTGCGCCACGGGGGCCAACCATACTCGGGCCAGTGTATTGGCCCGACTATGTAGCCTGGGGCCATTATTTCATCGAAAAAGTGCCACGCCAGCTGGAATAGACAGACTTTACCGTGTACATTTGCGGCATTGAGGATGGTTAGGGTTAATAAAATCATACATGGAAAAATTTGAAAAAAGGAAAAAAAAGAGAAGAAAAAATTCCGTTACGGAAACTAATAGACAAAATAGATACTGTGTGCTTCTTGTGGCACCATGTCAACATATTAATACACTAGTTGAGGAATATTTTCAATAAATATGTGTAATATTCCACACATAATGGAAATTGATTACATTTGATAAGAGACAAGATATATTGTGTGATGTGCATAGTACCATGTGATCCATATCCATCCCCTTGGATAAAACACAAAGCACAAAACAGGTCTAGAAGTCAGCCTGCTAACATACTCATCAGTCAACACTGTGGTACTAGCCAGTACAAGGTACAAATTATGCCTCCTTTCTCCTTCCATACATAAAGGTGAAACACAATAATTTTTCACCACACATACAATCCACCTTGGATTATTGTGTAAGGAAAAGTTTGACTCCAATCACTATAAATTGTTCTACATAATTGTAGTATTAACACCTTTTGGCAAGCGTCTCCCTTATGTCCAGATAACAATGGAAAAATGGCAAGGCTACAGCGAACAGTTGTTTTGAACAGGTGGCATGTTTTGCAATATGCTAGATTAGATCAAAATATATACTTTACATCAACATGGTCAAATTTGTAATGTTTCTTTATAACACAACTGGAGCATACCATGATTAGCCTTTTAGTTGTAAAACAAATGAAATTGAACAGTACTGATAAGGTTTTGGTCAAATATTTTTAGTGATTTCCACAATTTTGACTCAGTATGGGCAGGGATTCTATTAATTTGGGGATAGGAAAGTCCTAAACTGCGTATATGTCAATAACAGGTCACATTTTCTAGGCTATTGAGCTCATTCACTTTTGAGTGATCATATATTGATGGTGCTGTTTGTCGTCTGCTAGGGTATAGACTTTAAAATTGAAGTTTACACGGAATTGTTGGGGAAAATCCTGACAAATTGTGCAGTTTTGAAAACTATCATAAAAACCTTTTGTGCTGCAGGGATTTTACCACCATGAATATGATTTAATCACTTTTAATTGTTTGTTTGTACATTTTTAGCTCAGTTTGTCACTTCCCTTTAAATATACACTACCATTGTTGTTGGTGTCTGACAGACTTGATGCAAGTCTATACCTGACAACAGACAGCGCTACAGGTTTTTGTAGGCTGCTGGCCTATGATGTGAGATGACTTGCCCTGACCATTCATTAAAAGTATTACTTCAGCCTCATTAAACGTGCATTGACTTGATATATCCATGTTTTAATTACTTCGATGTAACAATGGTTGCCGACCTTTTAAGTAAGGACACTTTAGATGTCTTGTGTTTGGCCTACCTTGAAACAAGCACAGGTGGGCAAATATAAGGGGGGAGGGGGACTCACATATGTAAGGAATATATGGTGATCTGTTACTCTACTGGATTGCTTTCTGGGCATCAAAGAGGGAGCCCCGTCCACTACCAAAACCCTATTGTATATTTCACAGACATAAATTATGCTAATGAGCTCATTAAATGACGTCACTCACATCATCGGGTTTTGCCGATGATTGAAATCCGTTGATTGAAATTCTAGGTCGAGTAAAATGATGTTCTTATTTGTTGTCTGTGAGCTTTTCTGATTTTTTTCCCGTATTGGAGTATTTTTTTATTGAAAATAGACAGTTCAAATTAAACGTTGGTTCCAAGTTCAAGTAACAGCACATGTATTAAAGGCGACAGCAAAGGCAATATGCAAGCAACATTTGAGAAAAAATGATGCCCGACTTTGCAAGAAAGTGTACGGGGAAGTGTACGGGTGAACATGACAAACCAAAACAGCCTAGTAATAATCACCTCCGTGGCGCAATTGGTTAGCGCGTTCGGCTGTTAACCGAAAGGTTGGTGGTTCGAGTCCAGCCGGGGGCGTTGTTACTTTTTGCATTTAATGCAGATCGACAAATCACAGTAAAAATATAATATTGACAAAATCACAGACCACTTACACAAAAATCGCATCTGCGCATGCTCCTGTCGCGATCGAAATCTACCACACAAGCAATGAGAGAGTTTTCATAGTGCCGTCATGGTCATTTCTTCACATAAGAACTGCCTTTAAAGTTGTCAACCCTCACATTTGACATAATAGCATCAAGATGTCAAAATACAATTTTCAATATTCATAGCATATTTCTGATCAATTTGAAAGTTACAAAATTGTGAAAGTGACCTCTGAAACCTCGACCCATGATATATTTCATGATAGCAACTTTCCTTTTCAGACTACAAGCATATCCTGTGTGTTTGTTTTGAGGGCATGTGGCCTTCATATAAAACTGCCAGAAGTACTGGGATTCCTGTGTCCGTCCGTCCGTATCCCGGGTTCGCAGCAATAGTCTGGTTCCTGCCTTCCTCCATATCTTGTAGTAATGCCTTATAAGGAGTCTACGCGGCCAGTTAAAATGTCACACTATATTCACAATATTGTAACATACACATTCATGTTTTTATTGCAAGTGTACAATCTGCCTGAGTGAAATTGTTTGAGAACTCAACTCAAAGTTCATATTTCATTATAAGCTGGCTGTGTTATGAATGATTAAAGTCAAGTTTTGAGCTAGGAAAAGGGATTTATGCTTTAGTTGAATTTTATTTTATTACCCGTCTTGTCCACCCACAAAATCCTGTCTATAGATGAATTCAATCCCGTTGCACTGTTGGGAATATGCTTTTACGAGGACTGTCTTTCAAAAGGGCAAAAGTCAGTTTATGCACTTTTTAAGTGGCCTGAATTTGTACTCACATTGGTCCTTAACATTTACAATCTCAATAAGCTGAGGTTTTTATTTCAGTCACATTTTCCACCAATCGCCAAGGCTCAAGATAAGCGGGCGCTGGGCGATTTTTACCCCTCTGTCCTCCTGCCATAGCGCCCGGTAATGCTGAAAAATAAACAACCGAGCGCTGATATTTTGTCCAAACCAGCGCCCGTGATGATCGGTAAACTTGCCTAAGACATCGAATTTCGATTTACAATACGATTTAATAAATAGTTAGCTCCCGGTAGACTGAAAGTAGCTCCTGGTTCTCAATAAATCCCATGATCTGGTAGCTCCCGGTAAAAAAACTGTTATCTTGAGCCTTGCCAATCGCCATCGGGCCATTCCATTTTAAATCCATACACCCCCTATGGAAGCAAGACCTTAATCTTGCCTACAGGGAGTGTAGATTTCAAATGGAATCATCCATGCATGTAACCCCATTTGAAATTCACACTCCCTGTGGGAAAGATTAAGGTAATGTCTTCCATAGGGGTGTATGAATTTTAAATGGAATAGCCCTTTAGAGTTCAACTACTGGTATTTCTTATGCAGGGATCAATGTGCAGCTTGAACCTACCCTCCTCAAGGTTAGTCAAAGACAAGACGCCTAATCTTTGCCTAGTAATATTTTTGGAGAGGTGAATCTTGAACTAATTTATACATTGGACAGGTGAATCTATGGTGAATCTTCACCTATATTTCAACTTCTCCCACATATTAAGATTGAACGAACATGGTGCACTAAGGTGAATCTTCACCCTACAAATTGCAGGATAGACCTAATTTTTGACCTAATCTATCTCGAAGAAAGGTGAATACAGGTGAATGCTTGAGGAGGGTAGGTTCAAGCTGCACATTGATCCCTGCATTAATGCCTCTCATTAGGTATTTGTGTAGAGATAGTATGCTTGATAACCAATCAGAAAGGGTTTTCAATGTTTAAGGACTTTTAAAGTTGACCACCGATCTTAACATTGTTATAGAAAAGAAAGTCATACACTTAGTGTATGTCCTATAGAGTGTCTTCCTATTGTTTTTTTGTCCACAACAGGCTAGATAGACATTTAGATGAATTTTCACAGAAAAAATGCTGTGTGTGGCACTTGAATGGCCATGGATGAAAAGGATATTGATCACACAGTGCAACTGCGTTGGTTTCGTGCCGAAGAGAGCAGGCTATTTGATTGTGAACAGGTTACATGTGGTCTGTTGAAAATGTGAATTTGAAAACGGCATGGATTTTCATTCAATGGTGCTAATTATGGCTTATCTTTGTTGCTTGGTGGCAAGTTTGGTACCAGATTTTGGCTAAAAGATCCATCCCTAATGTCTATCTAGCCTGCTTGGTCAAAAATTCATCGGAAGTTACTCTATGGGACATAAACAAAGTGTATGACTTTCTTTTGTTGAGGACGTAACTATATTTTAGCAAATCAAAATTGACTTAAGTGTCCATGGAGTTTGCATCTGATCCAATCAGGAAGTTTTGCATGCAGTATTCTACATATCTGAAACTCAATTTCTTAGCATGAAATTGATCAAATATCCTGAGTTCTCCTTGAGGTTTAGTTTATGATAAAAATCAGTTTATTACTTCCTGTCTTCCTTTACCCTTAAGCAGAGCAAAGTTCACCACAGCTCCCTGGATGGTTAGCAGGTAATACATAAACATATATGCAAGATTCATTATATTATATAATCTGGGTTTTGCAGTTCCTGTCAGTGATATTTTAAGTCAAATAGTCTGGCCACTGAATTATGATATTACCAAGATAAGTAGTTTGGTCAAGACCACAAGATAATGGGGATCAAGCTCAAAGCACAAGGAAGTTGCTTGAAGTTGCTAGCTCATACGACCTTTTCTTAACACCTTGTGTCGAGTAATTGAAACCCGTCCAATAATCGTAACATATGACCTGCTGCTTGAAATCCCAGATCAAGTTTCTGGGACAGTATTGATAATACTAGTCAGGAAAGTGGGCAAAATATTTGGATTTTTGACAAATAGAAGGATATTAAAAAATTGTGAGCAGTCACATCAAAAGGGAACTTTTGCTGTTCAGAATCAAAATTTAAGTAAAATATTAAGCTGCCAAGTTTAATTCATTTGGCTTGGGAGGGCAATCAATTTTTGGGGGTAGGGTGCCACCCAGGGTCTCAATAAAAATTCCATTGAAATGGAATGGGGGCGATCCAAAAGAAAGAAGCATGTTTTATAACCATTTTCTGAAGCATCTGTTGCAAACCAAAATACCAGGGAAATGGTGTATGTATATTCCATAATTCAAAAAATAATAAAGTAAAATTAAAATAAAAAAAACCATTCCTAGGGAATTGCATGAGGAATATAATAAAACTAGTTAGATAAAATTTAACAAAATATATTTTGAGTTATCTTTGCAGAACCTAAAATGGGTCAAAAAACGTGTTTTTTATCATTTTCTCCCAAAATGGTCAATTTCATGATCATGTTTGGATTCATTGAACCCTTTTCTGCAAAAAAATGTATACTTTTATATAGATTTAATAAATAATAAAGAAGTTACGGCAGTTTTAGGGAGGCTGTACCTGAAGGTGCACAGCCCCCTTAAACTTCTATTGTCCCAATTTGAGCCCTTTTGGGCAGTCAATGCAAAATTACACATAATTCGCTTATCCAGATTTTTCACTTATCTGGCCATTGCTTGCTCCCATCGCGTCCTGATAACCGGGGTTGGACTGTACTTATTTTTTAATGCCTTACTAAAACCGTTGGCATACATACATAATATCAGTGGTCTATAAGTGTGAGAAAGGCTTTAGATGGGAAGGTGACATCATTCTCTTGAGAAAATAATAGAAACAAATATGCTTCTTCAAATCATATCTAGTGATTACAAAGTTAGATTACCTTCAACATGGTATCATTTTAAAGCTTAAAATGTGCTCTTTCAAGTCATACCAATAACTCAGATTTGACTTGGACCACCAACATGTCCATTTTGATGTGATGGGTCACATTTGAACAATAGTAAGTTTCCTACATGGAATCTTCCAACGTAAATTCATATAGGACTCTAAACATTCTCTTGTTTTGTTGTTATTGCAGGCAAAAGCTGTGTTAAAGGCTACCAACTTACTCCAGAGGCTACTGATCTTGGATGGCCAGCTGCGCCATGACTCTTCATCATCAAACACCTCATCTTGTGTCGGTAAATGTCGTCAGATTATTGCAAACTTACAGCTTGCCATTAATGATTGAACACACCTGGATGATTCCAATACCATCCTTTCCTAAACCTTACTGACAGGAAGCTTGTATTCTTTGGTGTTCAGCGGTAACAGGACTTCGGATGTAACACCTTGCCAAGCATGGAGGATTAATCACTAGAAACATTCGATATTATTACACTCACTATTGAAGATTAATTTTACTCATAACTGTAAGTAAGCTTACCTCTGAGGAAGTAACCTGGAAATGACTTGCTTGCCTTTCGTCAGTCCCAATAACACATAGGGTTGCTGTTGACGGCAGCAGTATTGAGTCTGGTGACCACCCCGTCAGACAGTGGTGGACGACGATAAAATAGTGGGGTGTAATCCGCTGGAAGGTAGTGGTGTCCACCGTCTCTGTTGATTAAGCCTGATGTGGGTGGCTTTCAGTGCTCCTAGGCCATATGCACAAACTCATGTCTCGATGTGATGGGTCATTTATGCCCCAGGCAAGAGAATTTTCAGTTTTAAAACTGAATTCAGGTTTTTTTGTGGTCCAAATTCCTGCACTTCCTTTTAATTTCAGCCTGTTTTTTGGCCTTTTTAGCCCGATTTCACACACATTTTCAGTTTATTTATAAAAAAAAATTCATTCTCATGCCAAATTCACCACTATTTTGCGCTCAAAAGTGCAACTCTATAGTCTGTTCAATGAAGTGTTACATTGACAACAATAGCGTAAAGGGATGCTCTATTGACTTTAGAGCATAAAATAGTGCTAATGTTGGCACAATCAGATTTAGACCTCCCATATTCTCAAGCAAATTGCTGAGCACTAAAACAAGTGATTGCTACAAGTTTGGTATCATTTGAAAGATGAACAAAGCATCAGCTTTCCAATTGATGTGTAACACACTATGAATACGAATGATTTATACAAAATGCAGGCAATTGCAAAAAGTTCTGAATTCTTTTGAGGCATTTAGTTGGTTTTTGGTTGACATTATGCATACAAATCCTTATAGATCTATCCCCAATTTACCGGCCTTTTAGTCTATATCAGCGGTAATAAAAATCACAGGTGGTCAGCAACTGCCAGGACTGGTCTGGATGTTGCCCAAATATCTGATCACATATGTTCCATTGTCCTGTATAGATTGAGTCCATTGGGCTACTTGTTTAAACTAAAATCTGCTATATAATCGTAATTACTTTTGAAATTAATTTTGAGCTTTATATTTGATAAAATCTGAATCGCACTGGTTTTTAATCAAATTCAAGTTCAAACATTGAATTTCTTAACGCAATAACTTTGAAAAGTCACGTGTTGGGCTAAAAAAGTCCACCCAAGAATTGTTTAATTCAACACATTGACCGCATGCTGGGGAGATCCTAAGGCAGTCTGTCTACAATCTAGCCACATGAATTGACACACGCTGTGACTTTCAGCCACATTGTGCTAGTTTTAAAACTAAATTCTGATTCAGGGATAATATATTGTAACTTTTTTTTCGAATTTTGAACTTTTGATTTGAATAAATTTTAAATAGTACTAATTTCAATGACAAATTGAAGTTAAAGTGTGAATTTCTCAACACAACAACTTTCAAAAGTAAGACTTATGGGCTTCTTTCCACCCAGAAAATTATTCAAATTAATTGAATCTAAATAAAGCTGAGTATTGGTAAACTTTTAACATTTTCTGTCAGAATACTTTTAGCTAATTTCGTTAATATCCCATGGATTTAACTCGTTCGACCAGCAAAACATATGAACATTATTCATTTATGAACATTAACACACACAAAATCAGCAAAACCTGTAATAATTACGTTTCTAAAGTCCCCACTAGTACCATGCTAGTACCAAGTTCGTCCTACCATGTTCCTACCATGGACATAACTAGGATACCACCTGGCGCGGCGGGCCTTGAGCAGTGCTTGGCCAGCGAGCTGGGCTAGAAAATACACAGGGTGCACCATGCCCTGGGGCAAAATTGGTTCTGGAAAAAAGGGATATTTCTATAAGGGCTTGTATGTGGAATGAAGATTTGTACATGTTTCTCCAATAGCATATTGAAAAAACCATTTGTTCCTTAGCCTACACAGGCCATGCCCTCTTGGTCATTATTTACCGATATTTGTCCTTATAATAGTTTTATTCTTAAAACAACACTCTGTGATCTTTTACCTTAACCATAATGTTCTGAAGTACAACAAATACCAAGGCAACGTGGCTGGTAAGTCTTGTCTTTTTCAATCTATTTTCTTAGGGAAATCCTTGAAGGCTAAATCTGGGTTGCATCTGGGTTCAGTCTGCCCAACAAGACCCTGTCTTCTATAATAAAGCTAGACTGAAGATGTAACATGTATATTTTGGAAACATATACCTAAGGAAGAAAAAAAACCAGTTTGTCCAATAATCACTGGAGTCAATTGGGTGTTTTGTGTTTAAATACAGTTTTAATATTGGAAAAATCAGTCCATACAGTCACAACTTGACTTCACACCATCAGTTTCAAAAGTTCAAGAAAAAAATATAGGGGAGAAGTAACGAGGTGAAATGTGATTTTTAAAAGCTACACACGCTGTCTTCTGAGAAAAACTTGTTTGTTTTTTTGGTCTAAATTGTTTGGAGCAATTTCTTTATCCTGTTACACGTTACATAAGTTTTTAAGTGCTTATATAAGCTGAGATGTAGTTTACATTTTCCTAATGTGTCAATCACATTATCAACTTTGACTCATCGCACGCTGAAATGACACTGCAGTAATTACATGATGATCAGCAGCATGTCACTTAAATTTGTCTCAATTTCCTAAACAGAACGCCCATCCAAGGCATGGATTTTGAACTGATAATTGAAGTGTGAAATATTGTGTGTTTCAACACATAAAGTGTCATTTATAAGTCTGTTTTTTCATGTGTGTTCTGTCTGGCCTTATGTAAGTGATTGCATTTCCCTTCTATGGTGTCAGTACATGATGCATGCCAGATGCTGTACTCTTAACACTTTCCATGTGGCAGGCGTCTGCAGACGACACTAAAAAATGTCACAAAATGTTTAAAAAAGTCAACATTATTGAGCTTCATTACCATATTTAGAATCGCCATGAGTTGGGGGGGGGGGGGGGGGGACGGTCCCAACACTAATATGAGTTAATGAGATCTGAAATGGCTTGCCAACGTCCTCAGAGAGCATCAAATTCAAAATTAAGCGGGCCCCGAACCCCACGCCACATTTGGTTTACTTATTACCCAAACACCATGGGACTAGAGGGGGAACCCCCTTTTGACACCCAGCTATATTTAAGCCAAAATGCAGGGGAAATGTTGGAATAAATCTGGAACATGTACAGAAAAATATGAATTAATTAGGTCTGAAACTGCTTAGAAACACCCTGAGAGAACTTCTAAATTCAAAATTAATCCTGGCTCCGTCTCTGATAGTGTCTATAAGAATAATAGAAAGGCCTTAATTGGTAGTCCTCGGATCTAAAACAGCTACATATACTGTAAGCCAAAAAGTGCAAAAGGACCATGTCATTGAATCGGTAGAGGCAGAGGTAGCTGGTCATTCCAAGAAAGCCAAAAGTGTTTGGCAAAATATCCACCATATAGTGGAGCGGATATGTAACAAAAAATGGCCAAGATGTTCACTTTTGGCAGGAAGCATGAAAATTGGCATATAGGGGTGTTTTGATGCACTGATTTCAAAAAGCCAGGAACCCACATTTTTCGAGCAATGGTGTGGCGGCCATCTTGGATTTCAAAATGGCCGCCATTCAAATATAGGAGATTTAGTAAAATTGCTCTAAATAAAATATTTTTGAGATTCATACCATGAAATTTCACCAATATGTTCTCTATAACACGGTGCATAATTTTAGGTGAATAGGTTGTGCCAGTTGTACTTTGTTTATTACTTGTTACCATGGAAACCATCAAAAATAGACATTTTTGGGCAAAAATACCTCTAAAACCACTCTTATTTGGATGTTTTTGTCATCTATTCATCATGAAATTGCTTTTAGTATCATCTGCAATTATACATAATTTGGATGAGAAATTTGCATTTCAATTTTGAGTGGTATCCATGGAAACTTTTTCAATGGCGGTTTGACGAAATATATGTCAAAATCACTCATTTTTCAACCATTTTCACCAATCTGTTGCTGGTAAAACACTATTATAGTGAATCGGGTGTGAAAAAGATGTTCACTACTGGCAGGCAGAATTAAAATTAGCTTAAAGGAGTGTTTTTAAGCGCTGATTTCAAAAATCAAGGAACCCAAGTTTTTCGAGCAATGGTGCGGCGGCCATCTTGGATTTCAAAATGGCCGCCATTCAAACATAGTAGATTTAGTAAAATTGCTCTAAATCAACTATTTTTGAGATTTATACCCCGAGATTTCACCAATATGTTCTCTATCACATGCTGCCTAATTTTAGATGGATTGGTTGTACCATTTGTAATTTGGTTATTGCTTGTTACCATGGAAACCATCAAAAACAGACATTTTCAAGGGAAAATACCTGTAAAATTGCTCTTAATCAACTATATTTGACATTTATACCCCGATATTTCACACGTATGTTCTCTATAACATGGTGGATAATATTAGATGGGTTGGTTGTGCCAGTTGTGCTTTGTTTATTACTTGTTACCATGGAAACTATCAAAAATAGACATTTATGGGCAGAAATACCTGTTTTATAATGTTATGATCTGTAATTATATATATGTTGATGATAATGTTTTGAGTGGTTTCCATGGACACCTTTTAAATGGCGGTTGAACTAAAAGGTCAAAATCACTCCTTTTCAACAATTTTCACAAATGTTCACCAATCTACGGCTTGTAGTTTTTTGCCCTGTAGTCAATTGAGCTGGCCTTCCCGGTCAAAGCCGTTGGGGTGGCACATGACCACCCGGGAGGTACTCTAATGACAGGAACAAACTGGTATGGTAAGGGCCAGCCAAAATGTAATGATCCCATACAGTTGGGAAACGAGCAGGGGTCCATACAACGCCGGGATACAACGGTCACCCAAATCAGTGTAAAAATATGATATGTTAGTATGGACAGAAGTGTTTGTATTTGATTTTTGACAACGAAAGAATATACATCGGACAGTATTTGTAGTGCAAGTTTCAGAGCTTTGTCAATACATTTTCTGAGTGAAAACAAAAGTTCATACCTGAGGATTGAGAAGCGGTATATGCAAAAGCATCGATAGCCAGTACACAGTGAGGCAAGAGGGTGCCTAGACTGAAAGATAGTCATCTTTCATTTTTGGTGCCTAGACAGATAATCATTCAAATTATCCTTAAAAAGTAGGATAATGTAGAGAGATTAGCCGGCTAAAAAGCGGTGAGAGCTCTGTAGAAACAACGTTCAGCGAAATTAGACAGCTAATCGGAAATTGCTACGAGCATGAGACGCATCATTGATCATAGATACCAATAAACTATTGATGAACGAATTAATGTGATGGGATCGATTATAGGATAGCGTTGAATTGAGTTGTTGTTCATTTTCATTAATATTTAAATTTTAGCCTTTTGCTATATCATGGACGTAGCACGGATGCAATCTTCCTTTCTATTTTTATTCAATACCTATTATTCCCACCATGTTTCTAACATGTGTGTTCCTTCTATGCACCTTCATCATGTTCATGCTTTGCTTGTACTATTATTTCTTAAGATGGTAGATTATTAAGGTGGTAGATAGTCTAAACGACTTCTTCACTCTGTGAACACCCATATGCTGATCTACTTTGGTCACATCTCACGACGAGACGCAAGGGTAACAACTTAGAGAAGGTTATTATGCAAGGCATGATTGAAGGGAAGAGAAAGAAAGGCAGATCTTGGTCCTGATGGATTGACCAAATAATATCTATTACTGGACTCCCTACTCTGTGATTGTTACTCCTTTGCTGAAAATCATCATCTGCGGCGCAGTATCTGCGAGGTCACGAGCTGTCAGTCATGACAGGAACCAACCAACCATCCATTTCATCACCCTTATAGTCTACTGCAATAGTTCCCCAGGAGTAGCTCTCTACTGATCATTGTCATTATGGGTAAATTAGGTCGGGAATTTGCGTTTTTTAAAGAGGACTAATTGTGCTGCCTAGTTTTGTAAAAAAGTGCATATGTTTTGCAAAAAAAAAAGCACACATGCCTGAAAAACACACAAGATGGACGCAAACAAATGCGCTGTTGGATGTTTTTATCGCATTTTACCGATTGATAGGGTAAATAGTCCTAACTACGGGCTAAATAAGTTTCCCCGGAGCAGAACTAATCTGCGCTGATCACTCGTATAGCTTGCCCGACCGGGCCAAAATAACCGGGCATGTGTTTGATTACGAGGGCGGATCAGTGCTCCAGCTACACAAGAAAATACTTTCTTTATTGTGTTATGCCATACTTTTTACCACATTCTTAGCTTCCTCTGCCGTAAATTTCTTGCAGGCTTTTAAGATATTAGCCGTCTAATGCATGTCTGTAGAAACAGTACAGCTAAAGTTTATCCTCTAGCCGCTGATAAAGTTTATGGCAAACTGAAATCGCATGGCATGCTGACTAAGCTATCCAGTGGTAGTAGTCTCCGCTGTCTCCACTGGAGTGCAACAGGGTATATTACATGCTGGCTTCATTCCTTGTTGCAATATTTGAAGACTACAATTATTGAAGAAGGCTGCATGTGATCTTGACTGAGGAGTTGTGACACATCTACTTTCCTTGAGACGGCATCCTGCCCTTGTTCTAAAACGACCTACATTTTGCAGATGACTTCGCCTTACTTGAGACCACAATTCTGTGAGCTCAGCTGACAAATACTGCTACAGCAGCAAAAGACCTTGGCCTCATCATTAATTAACGTATCCAAAACAGTATAGATGACTGCCAACTGATGCAGTCCTCACCTAACACTCCAGGTATATTGGTATGCTATCAGCCATGTGGCGGATTTCAGGTATCTTGGGTCTATTATGGCACATATTTCAGGTATCTGTGGGTCTATTATAGCATCGGGCGCAAGTAAGTGACCTTAAAATATGCAGGACTTAGCATGGTGTGCATTCGGGAAGTTAGAATGTCAGTAGAGGAGCCCTAGCTATCACAACAAAAGTGAAACTATTCAACACGTGTGACACGTTTGCTGCATGGCTGTGAATCTCAAGATATGGAATGCAATATTAATGCCTCTGCTATCTCTTGCTACCGGATAATCCTTAACACTTTCCACGCGGCTATTAGTTTTGTCATATTACAAAGCAGATTTTTCAGTAACCTCTCCCAATTTTCAAAGTTTACCTCAAGGATAACCAAGACTAGGCTTGTTTGTATTTCTTTCAATGCTTTTCTCATGGTGATTCCAAAGAGGGTATTGAAATTCAATGCAATATGTCATTTTTAACATTTTGTGAAATTTTGGAATGTCGTCTGCAGACGCCTGCCGCGTGGAAAGTGTTAAATAACGCACGGATCATGCTCCAAACCACAATTTATGACATGGCCAACTTACAGAGCCTTTTATCCACCGTGTAAAGTGCCGACAGCTGAGAATCCTTGATGAAGAGCAATGTATGCCACCTACATATACTAATTGCCGAAGGTTAGGCTTGCACGACCTGGTCGCCCAAAGAAGACCTGGTCGTCAATGTACATCATATTTGACCTATAACAGCTCGAAATAGAATGGACAATGTCAACGCACTTCATTGCAATGTCATTGCAATGTCAACGCAATTGCAATGTCAGTGCAATGACATTGCAATGACTGCACTAATCTGGTTACATCTCAAGGCATCATTGCAATGTCAGTGCAATATCATTGCAATGTCAATGTCCATTCTATTTCGAGCTGTACTGCGATTTTTTTTACCGTGCAATTTTGTTTGACCTTCACCCCCCCCCCCCCTACATGTATATACAACACGTAATAGTGGACAATGAAAGCTTGATTCAAGAACGACTGTGACAGATAATCACTCTTGCTGAAGACCTACGTACATAGAGAAAACGTCTAGTCGCCTGCTCTTCAGATGAAGGATGATGATATATTATCACGAAAGCGCTTTTGCCCCTTAACATTATCACAGGCATTACGGAATATTTAAGGCTACAATGGGACAGAAGAAATTTTGCAACGCGAGCACACAATCTTTTTGTGTGAATTAAATTAAAACATTTTTAATATTAATTTTGAAAATATTAAGTTGTCTTGACCACTATTTCGACTCTAAAATGTGCACACAATGCACTGCAATCGTAACCCTTGACCTTCTCTTGCAGGTTTTAAAGATATTAGCCATCTTTTGCGAAAAACTAGAAACAGTACAGCTCAAATGCATCTGCTTCTCTAGCCGGTTATCTTGTCGCTGTTAAATAGCAGGGACTATGTAGAAAACGGTCTAAAGTCTGCATTAAAGAAAATGCCACCTAAAATGGTTTTCACCTCCATGATGCAAGAGGGTGCCTATACTGAATTTAAAAATGGTGCCTAAACTTAATTTGAGGGATTGGTCGTCTACCTGCGAGAGGGTGCCTAGACTGAAAGCCTATAGTCGTCTCCATTAAGAATGGTGCAGATAAACATTAAAAATGGTGCCTATACATGGGTACTTCGTCGTCTCCCTAAGAGAGAGTACGTAGACCGAAAGCTTGGACGTCTACCATCAAGACAGGGTGCTTAAACTGTAAGCTTTAAGTGAATGAACAAAGAAGAGCGAAATTAGGATCAAGAATTATTGCTTGATTTATAGGTACATACGTAAACAATGGCGAGAAAAGGACATGAAACCATTGCCTGTAGATTCAAGACAAAATGACGAATAAGAATTATTGCTTGATTTAGGTACGAACATGAACAATGGTGAGGACAGGACCTCAAACCACTGCCTGTAGAAGTGTGAATGCAAGGCAAGGTAATGATCGAGAATCATTGTGTCATTATGAGGACAGGACCTCAAACCATTGCCTGTATGCAAGGCAAGATAATGATCGAGAATTATTGCTTGATTATTAGGTACAAACTTAAACAATGGTGAAGGCAGGACCTTCAAGTTTCTAAATGTTATATACTACACGTATTTTCCAAAACACAATTAGAAATAATAAACGACTTCTTCATTCTATCAACACCCAAATGCTGAGCTACTTTGCCCACATCTCACGACGCAGTGGTAACCACTTAGAGAAGGTTATTACACTGTTAGAACGTTGGGCAATTATTTAGCGTTGGGTAAACTATGAACAACCCTGTTGTTGGGTAAATAAATTTCGTCGCTATTCTTTCAAAACCTCGTATCTCCAACTTTTACCTCGAAATTGATTTTTGTGTGTTTATCATGATGTCAGAGACATTATGCAAATGATGGTAATGTTTTTATTTGTCACATTCAGAAGGCAGACAAATTTAGCTTTTTCAGCACCTGTGTTTCAAAACCTCGTATGTATACGAGGTTTTGAAACACAAGTGCTGACCATGTGCTGAGGGGAAACTTCCAACTTTCTTGATATTTCGCAGCAAATGTGTGAACTAGAGGTGAGATTTTATTGCAAATGGCTTGAATTGATATACGGACTGGTTTATGGCAGTTTTTTTCGTTTCTATTCTTTCAAAACCTTGTATCTCCAACTTTCTTTTTTTTCATCCACACTGAAATATACACCTAGCACATAAAGTCCCTGACCAGGTGGTTTGAGGTTGGCTAATTCAAAATATATGATCGGTACCAAAAATCTGAGATATACTCTAAATGAGCAAATTTCTTCTCCGCAGTTTGATACCTCATTCAACAAAATCGAATGGATACTTTTAAAGTTATGTCGATTTCAATGACCGCACATGCAACAGAAATGTTGCACTAGGTATAGGAAATCATTGATTTGTGTGTGATTTACCATAGACGGTAAAAATCAATGTTTTACCCGTCTATGGATTTACGCACTGAAAAACTCACAGCTTATCAGCTAAGACTTGTATTCCTCACAGCCAGATACACCCTTTGTCCCGCACATTGCGGTTATCACTAAAGACCCATTCATCTGTCTCGTTCAGATAGCTCACAGTTATGACAGTAATCACACACAAATCAATGATTCCTATACCTAGTGCAACATTTCTGTTGCATGCACGGTCATTGAAATCGCCATAACTTTAAAAGTATTCATTCGATTTTGTTGAATGAGGTATCAAACTGCGGAGAAGAAATTTGCTCATTTAATGTATATCTCAGATTTTTAGTACCGATTATATATTTTGAATTAGTCAACCTCAAAGCACCTGGTCAGGGACTTTATGTGCTAGGTGTATATTGAACTGTTGTGTTTAGAAACTAATAGAGTGGTGAACATGTTGAAATTGTTGAAAAAGGAGTGATTTCGACCTTTTTGTTCACAGTTGTCGGCAAAGGTTTCCATGGAGACCACTCAATTAAAATGCCAGTTTATAACCTAAATTATGTACATTTGTACGTGTAGGCCTATACATGTGTAAGTTATGTACATTGCAGATGATACTAAAACAATATCACAGTGAATAGTGGACAAATAAGAGTAATTTTACAGGTATTTCTGCCCATAAATGTCTATTTTTGATGGTTTCCATGGTAACAAGTAATAAACAAAGCACAACTGGCACAACCAACCCATCTTAAATTATGCACCATGTTATAGAGAACATACTTGTGAAATATTGGGGTATAAATGTCAAATATAGTTGATTAAGAGCAATTTTACAGGTATATTCCCTTGAAAATGCCTGTTTTTGATGGTTTCCATGGTAACAAGCAATAACCAAATTACAAATGGTACAACCAATCCATCTAAACTTAGGCAGCATGTGATAGAGAACATATTGGTGAAATCTCGGGGTATAAATCTCAAAAATAGTTGATTTAGAGCAATTTTACTAAATCTATTATGTTTGAATGGCGGCCATTTTGAAATCCAAGATGGCCGCCGCACCATTGCTCGGAAAATGTGGGTTCCTTGATTTTTGAAATCAGCGCTTCAAAACACTCCTTTAAGCCAATTTTAATTCTTCCTGCCAGTAGTGAACATCTTTTTCACATCCGATTCACTATAATAGTGTTTTACCAGCAATAGATTGGTGAAAATGAGTGAAAATTAGTGATTTTGACATATATTTCGTCAAACCGCCATTGAAAAAGTTTCCATGGATACCACTCAAAATTGAAATGCAAATTTCTCATCCAAATTATGTATAATTGCAGATGATACTAAAAGCAATTTCATGATGAATAGATGACAAAAACATCCAAATAAGAGTGATTTTAGAGGTATTTTTGCCCAAAAATGTCTATTTTTGATGGTTTCCATGGTAACAAGTAATAAACAAAGTACAACTGGCACAACCTATCCACTTAAAATTATGCACCGTGTTATAGAGAACATATTGGTGAAATCTCATGGTATAAATGTCAAAAATATTTTATTTAGAGCAATTTTACTAGATCTCCTATATTTGAATGGCGGCCATTTTGAAATCCAAGATGGCCGCCACACCATTGCTCGAAAAATGTGGGTTCCTGGCTTTTTGAAATCAGTGCATCAAAACACCCCTATATGCCAATTGTCATGCTTCCTGCCAAAAGTGAACATCTTTTTCACATATCCGCTCCACTAATACATTTGACTTTCGATTTAAAGTGCAATCACTTAGGCCTACTCTGAGCATACTCCACAACACTTGGCAGCTGACAGGGGTATAGCGATTGCCCCCGCTACATGTGTCATAATGGATCCGACATATGCGTTTGTATGGTGTAATGATCAAGGGGAACCAGCGTATTATATCATGAATGCTAATACGCACGTGTGAGAGCATGAAAGCGTTGTAGTGATGTGAAGTATGCTCAGCCCTTTACTTGTCAAAGACATTAGGCTGTATTCATAAAAATAAGTAATTACTAACTAGTAAATGCTATAAGTAAAAGCAACAGCTAGGTAAGTAAAAGGTCTAGTCTAAGCAATTGCTAAAAATGTTATTCATAACCATTTGCTAAATGATTACAGGTGTTACTTGCCACAGCTAGTAAGTTCTCAAGTAGTTGCTATTGTACTACAGTACCATCTACAAAAGGGGGTGGCAAAATTATTCACTATTGGAGACATTTTGTAGTCTTGCTCATCCCTAGCTAATTTAAGTTACTCATTAGTATCTCTTATTTCGCCAACGGACGTTTGGTACCCTGGATCTGACAAATATGCCAAAGTCGTCTCCATTTGTGCCACTGGTGTCAAACGCCCACCACGAGTCTTGGTATTTGGTGCATGGTATGAAGGTGTCTGCAATCCATTCCACATTTTGTTTGTCAAACCTAAATAAAGTTCTGTAAGTGGTAGGGTTTGACTTCATCAAGATTAAGCGTGATGTTATACACCTTAGGTTGTGGTCTTCGAGGTAAAAACATGACAGAAGATGTGATATGTCTGTACTGGCTAAACAGCAAGCCACAAATGAGGTGCTTGTAAATGCTAGTCAAAGGTCATTTTTATGAATACAATTTGAAGTAGGTGCTAATTTCTCTGGCATTTACTTATAAGTAAAAAGCAATTACTAATGCTTAAAATGTGCAGCTTTTACTTCAAAGTCATTGCTTATTTCTATGAATAAACATTTAAGTAAAAGGTTAGTAAAAGGGGGTTGTTACTTTAGTAAAAGCAATTACTTATTTTTATGAATACGGCCTATTATCTACACAGTTCAACAAAAATAAGTTCCCCTTTAGATTATGACTGATATTTTTAAAATGAGTTACTCCATCAAAAAAAGTTTTGGCACACATAGTGTACGTGTGCACAGCAACACTAGAACGGAGCCACAACTATGCAGGTGTTATAATGCTTGAATAAGCACACATTGAATGGAAGAATACCTGAATTCAAAAGTTGCTAAAGGATGTATTGAAGGAGGATGGTTAAGCAGCTTGAACCTCGGTCTTGAACCAGGGTCTTTGCTTGAACACCGCATTTGTCACCTTTTGAAATTAGGCTTTCCTCCAGTCAATGTTTGCTCATTCAAGCAGCACAACAACTACGCAATGTTCAAGCAAAGACCCTAGTTCAATTTGCTTAACCATCCTCCTTCAATACATCATTTGGCAACTTTTGAATTCAGGTATTCCTCCATGCATTGTGTGCTCATTCAAGCGTTACAACACCTGCGTAGCTATAGGCCGGTTCTAGTGTTGCTGATTCTGTGTGCCAAACCTCGTTTCGATGGAGTAACTCATTTTAAAAATATCAGGCATAATCTAAAGGGGAACTTATTTTTGTTGAACTGTGTACTTTGTCTAGCATAGTAAGATGGTCCAAAAATCAATCATCACAAACACACCATATGAATGTCTTGGCTGGCATGTCACTTGTGTTTATAGTTCAATTTCCTCAAAGAAACGCCCATTGAAGGCTTGGATTACAAAGTGTTGACAGAATGGTAAACTGTTTCCCTTTGTTTCCTAACACAACTCATTGATAGTACATTTATGCATTATGACCTTATATTATGCAATAATGTTTGCATTTCTCCTTTTGTGTGCACTTAGTAGTACTAGTATAAGGTTGTAAGTAATATTCATTTGTTGTCAATATGTCAGCTTTTTAAGCCCAGCATTTTTCATATGTTATGGACAAAAGCAAGTTAAGGTGGGTGTTAACCCCCAAAATATGAAATTTATCAAGCGCTGTTACTTTAATGTGATGTCTATAAAAGTGTACATGTACTTTTTGGAATGGAAGTGAATCAGAGAATCTATTTTTGATATCAAATTTCACTACAAATGCTGATTTTGCTCAAACATTTTCAAACAATTTAGCAAATTTACTAATACTATTCAATTACTATTTCAATTTGAATAAGAATCTTCATGTACATCAGAGTTTGTCTTTATCTGCTAGCCTGTAAAGCATCCTTAAATGTTATCGATCATTCAAATCCATGATGCATCTTTATATACCTTATTTAAAGGGAAATGTTGTTTTTCATGAAGAAAATTTGTTTTATTTTGTGAGAAAGGTAATATGAATTGAACAGTGTGTTTATTTACACCTAGCATAAAAAATCCCTGACCAGGCGCTTTGATGTTGGCTAATCCAAAAATCAGTAATCGATGCGAAAAATCTGAGATAAACATTTCATGAGCAAATTTCTTCTCCGTAGTTCGATACCTCATTCATAAAAATCGAGTGGATATTATTGATGTTATTTTGTTTAAAGGTAGATGTTCCGATTTTAAACTTGAAGTTTACTATTCTACATGAAAGGTCATCCTTAAAAAAGTCGTATTCCAAAGTTTGAGTTGCATAACTCTAATGGTTCTTATTTTAGACGCAAAAGATGCCGTGAAATGTACCCATTGAGTTGTACACAAATGATATTGGGGGTTACCACCTCTCGCGGTAATTCAACGTTATTTCATCGATTTCTCCGTAATTATATCGATTTAGGCCGTCAAATTTCAGTATGATGATGAGAAAAATACGAGCTTTCATATGATATGAAAATCTCTGTATGTTTGAAATACGAAAATGTGATCGGGTCATCTACAGTGGCGTACCGACCGGGGGGCAGGGGGGGGGCAAGTTGGCCCCCTGGCTCCAATTACCGGGACGCTAAATTCCCAATACCGGGACGCTAAATTTCCAGAAGGAAAAAAATGACTTAAAACACCGAGGACATGGCATTATTTGTTGACTGTTGTGCTTTTTGGACTGCGAAATTTTGTGACTGTGCGAAATTTTGTGACCGTGCGAAAATTTTTGACCGTGCAAAAATTGGTGACTGTGCGAAATTTTGTGACTGTGCGAAATCTTTTGACCGTGCAAATTTGTTTGACCCTACCCCCCCCCCCCCCCCCCCCCCCCACTTACGTGAAATTCACGAGGTGACTGACTGGGGAAAAATTTGGGGCAACCTTTTACGAAAATGTACGCCACTAACATACGCCACTACCGGGACGACATACTTCTGCCCCCCCTGGCTCACATGCCGCGGTACGCGCCTGGACATCTACCTTTAATCGACCACAACTACCAAAACTATTCTTGCACCAAAAGTGGGTTTCAATTGGGATATCCTTGCTTAGTGTGTGAGTACGCATTGAAAATGTGTGTATACCGACTCCCTGTCGATGCCTGTTACCCATTCATCCCCATACTTGACTGGTTGAGATAGCACACAGTGGACAATACAAATCAATAATATCCCATAGGAAACCAATACTAGTGCAATACTTTGTTATCGTTACTTGTGGTTATTGAAATCATCATATCTTAAAGATATCAATTCGATCTTTATGAATGAGGTATCAAACTACAGAGAAGAAATATGCCCATTTAATGTATATCTCAGATTTTTGGTACCGATTATTGATTTTGGATTAGCCAACATCAAAGCGCCTAGTCAGGGACCTTTTGTGCTAGGTGTATGTTAAAAACACTGAGTGTTATGCGGAAATAGTTTTTAGAGTTTTAAGTGGAAAATTGTTAGAGACAATGCGGTAATTGATATTTGGAGAGAATCATATTAGCCATAATTAGAAGATTCATAAGATAATTCCAAAATTGAACTTACTGTTCCAGACAGTTTCGACGTCCGATCGGATGTCTTTCTCAATGGTGTATGACGACCGTTGATCCAGTGTTACCAGAAGTAGTTTTTCTGATGACGTCACGAGATGTGTTAGATGACGTTTTCTGGATCAATTGATCATACAGGTGACTAAGTTGGTAGGCCCCCTCGTCGCTGTTCATGAGGTGCTGTTTCATGTCTAGATGGGATTCAATTGATCCAGAAAACTTCATCTAACACATCTCGTGACGTCATCAGAAAAACTACTTCTGGTAACACTGGATCAACGTTCGTCATACACCATTGAGAAAGACATCCGATCGGACTTCGAAACTGTTTGGAACAGTAAGTTCAATTTTGGAATTATCTTATGAATCTTCTAATTATGTTTCCTTGGATTCCTGAGAACCTATTCTCTGATCATATCAGCCATATGAATGTTTGTGTTTCAAGAAATTGCACTGATTTTATATTTCATTTTCTCTGGCATGTTTTACTTATCAATTTCAAAAGCTGTAATGATTTAGGGGTCGTCCATAATTTTCGCCATTTTCAGTTACGTACAAAGCGTATGTAAGAGGGGGGAGGGGGTCGAAATATACCCCAACCGTACGTAACTTAAATGGCAATCTTGAGAGGCGGGATTTTTTTTTTTTAAGTACAAAATAAAAATAAAATTTCGCCATTTATTGCGTACGTAACTCGAGGGGAGGAGGGGGGTAAAAAGTTACGTACGCTCTGTACTGTAAGTGAAAATGGCAATAATTTTGGACGACCCCTTATATAACACCATGATAAGGCCAAAAAACAAAAGTTTGTATTTGTTTCAGAAGAAACTTGAAAAAGGGCTGTGTGGAATGCCATTTTGTTTAAATTAAAAACTGCTATGAGAAATGTGGTTTTCCTTTTTTTTATATATACATTGATATGATATGATATGATTTTATTGGCACAAAATTAGACAGGCTCTGTGAAATGTATATTTTAACACTACCATAATAGAAACAAATCACATTTTGTTGAACTGTATTTAACTTTATTTGTATGTGGCAATTTGACTCTAGTAAGCAAGAAAATGAGACTGATATGGTACTTCACAAGTTAAATTAAAATTGGAAGAAGCATCATTTTCAAAAGTTTTAACCCCCTGAGAACTACCGGCCAATTGGTTAAAAAGATGGATACATCATTTATTGCACCAATGAGAGACATTGTTAGAATAATTGTATCCCTGATAAAGATGGGAGTGAAACATTTTACAAGCTGCATTTGAATTGGCTATTCATATGAGTACATCTTATAGTAAACCAATCAGAACCACTGTAAGATAGACAGGTAGACCCCAGGGGGTTAAGGGGGGAAAGGGTGGGGGGGGGGGGGTTAAGCTACGCTGAGAAACTTTTGTTTTTATTTGGGCTAATGTTAATGCCCGTCTTCATTGTGCAGTATATAATTGTATAGGTATCTATCTGTAAATATTATTGTAAATATTGATTGATATATTTATTAAATATATTTTATAAGTGAATAGCAGATAAGCTGTACAAATCGAACTTGTTCCATGATTACTGGTTTGTAATGATGCATATTTCATAACGGAAAATAAATTTGTACTAAAATGTACATATCAAAATTAAAGGAATTGACTGTTGATTTGTTTTGCATTCTTTTATTCTTTTATATGTAAGGCTATATTAAAAAAAATGGTTTGTCTCAAAGCTCCCGCGTGTGTTAGTTAATCGGTGCTCGTTAGAAGAAGAACAAAATAAAAAATAAAACAAATCCCAAAGTTTCACAGAATTTTTAGATTTTCATTGATCACATCATTTTAAATACAAAAGGTCACTTTTACAAGGATTTTGATATTTTATATTTATAAAAAAAACACGCAATCCGCATTAGGTTTTGAAAAACTGAAGAGCTTTGAGACAAAAGATTTTTTTAATATAGCCTAACCATTTCATTTTTTTAATATAATAAACTGCTCAAAAAAAGTTCGTTTTTTTTTTTTTTCAAGCACAAGATTTTCAAATATCTCGGGATATGTTCATTAAGTGTTGTATATCCATGTAAAGCTGATGTGTTCATCTTAACAATGATGCCAAATTTGGAGCAATCTGAATGTGCCAAAACCAACACTATTTCTTGCTCAAAAGAACATCTTTGTCGTATGTTCAATGTAGTGAGTGTTACATTGATTTTTAAGCACAAAATAGTGTTGATTTTGGCACTTTCAGATTGCGACCTCCCCATGTTCTCAAGCATGTGGCTGAGCACTGGAAACAAGGGATAGCTTTAAATTGGATAACATTGTAAAGATGAACACATCAGCTTTTAAATGATATATTACACTAAATGAACATATCCCGAGATATTTGAACAAAAAGTGATTGAAAAACATTTCCGAACTTTTTTGAGCAGTTTAGATGAACACCCAAAAAAAGATGCAATCTGAATGTGCCAGAATCATTGCTATTTTGTGTACACTAGTAACTTGTTAATGTAACACTTCATTGAACAGACGACGGTGTTGTTCTTTCGAGCACAAAATAGTTGTGAATTTGGCACATTTTTGACCAGGTGGCTAAGCACTGAAACAAGTGATTGCTAAGAATGTGGTATCATTGGAAAGAGGAACACATTAGTTTTTCATTGGTATGAAACACAATATGGATAATATCGAAAAATTTGCGATTGAAAACAATTTCCGAACCTTTTTTGAGGAGTCTTGCTATTCATGAATGATAAAGAGATGGTAACCTGTGTTGTCTATCGGGACATCCCTAATTCTGTTAATTTGTCATGAAAATTTGTAAAAAAGTACCAAACGGGCACTAGGGTTTCTCTGTTCTCTACTATATACATGACTACTACATCTTTATTCTTGGTGATGATCTGTTGTTTGTTTGTGTACAAATACATACTCAGTTAATCATCATATTGAATTGCTTTTTTAATTAAACATCCTAATCTACAATTTAGAATCATCTAAAACTATTTTAGTTTCGATATACACTATAGTCTATCCATCCGAGACCGATCTTCCAATCATGTGACCGAGCCGTTCCATTGACTGGGAGAGGAGGCTATTTTCTGACGAAAATATCGATAGAATCAGTAGAGTGGAAAACGGCCATAATAAAAAATAATTATGTTACCCACCTACTTTTATCATCATAACCCAAGTTGTGCCATGAGAGTCAGTTTAATTGATGTTGCAAAGACAGGTATAGCTTTCCCTTCCAATTTCCCCATTTCAAAAAATGCTTTCAATTTGGCAAGCACTGGCAGCATCTCATCTTTAATGGTCTTAGTTGGTGCCATTTTTAAGCTCTACTGTACTACTGACAGGTCTCTATGAACAGGTACATGTAGAGTGATAGACCCCGATGAAGACAACCTTTCATTTTACAAGTCAGAAAATAAACTTTATTTAGTTTGTCAACGTTCAAATTGTATAATATTTGTTTGAAAATGAAAATCGTACCTTTCAATATTGATACCATATCATTGTAAACGTATGTGTTTCTTTCTATACTTAACAAGGAAATCTGATTGATTCGGACATGCAGACAGAACAACATAGGGATACGAAGTTTTATATCATTTTACAACCATTTTATCGTAGGCCCGGCCAACCTGAAAATAAACATTATTTACTGTTGGAAACATTACAAGATAGCAAATAAAAATTAAATGTGGCCTCCTACATTATGCTAAATGTTAAAAGTCCATCACTTTCGATCTTTTTCAGCTGTGTGATTTTATTCATATGCCGAAATCACAGGTGACGATTATGGTAAATGTTCAAAGTCAATCACTTTCGATCTTTTTCAGCTTTGTGATTCTATTCATAGGCCGAAATCACAGGTGACGATTTCAAAGCCTTTTGATTTCAGATAATGCGCAAATGGTTCGATATTTGTCTATCTTTGAATGGTACACTAGACGTAGCTGCTATGTGCATGCGTGTGATGAGAATAATATGCATTGGAACAGTGTTGTGTGTTTTTGCATAAGGCAGCTTAATTGTTTCAATTCACATTATAGATGATGTTCGTCTGGAGGTTGGAATAAAATGGGATCCTTCGATAAATAGCAAATATACGCCAGAAGACAGCACATCTTATTTTTGCTCATCTCCCCTGCCCATCCGAGCACCAAAGATCGCTCTTCAATGGATAGACTATAGCAACCAAAAGTATTAGGACACTTTGCAAGTCGAGAGAAAACACAGTGAATCCATTGAACTACTGGTTAGCTTTTTGGTGTTCTACGGTTATAAAATTAATGGAAAAATCTTAAAAGTTTGTTCAAATGAATTTGGGATATCATTAAGACATTATTAATTCAAAGGAAACATTTATAATATTATTTCAGTGATTAATTTTGTGGCATTGGTATATTTAGTTATTTTGAGTAAAATGAGCTTGACAAAAAAATTTGTTATGATAAATAAATAGAGTGTGCCCAGGTCATCTGGGTGATATGAGAAATTCAAAGAATTTAGATGGTTTCCATTTAAATTATTAAAGTAAAGGTGTCAAAATGAAACTAAATTTCCATCCCAAATATCTTATTTTTATGACGAATAAAGAGTGTCAATATCTGTGAGAGATTAAAGACTAGTGACAATACTGGGCTTAGTTTAAAATTGTCAGACTACTCACTATAGGAGTACATTGGTTATAATGAGGTTGATTAATTATTCGTGAGCTATGGAAAATTTGTATTGGATTTGAAGAAGGCATACGTTTTCTTCAATTCCATGGAATTGTCAATTCCATGGAATTGAGAGAGCAGTTGTTGTAGGAAACATGAATTTATGAATGAGAAGAGGTTCAGCAACACATTTATTCATCTCATAGTGAAATATTTGAATAGAGAAGACTTGTTGAATTATGTTGATCCCAAACTTACAATAAATGCTATCTGTGTTGCTAAGGTACAGAAGAAAGTTTCCCGAACTGTAAAACTGCACTTTCATAAAACAAGCGGTAGAATCATGATAATGAGCGCGAGCGTAATGAAGTAGAGAGAGGGAGAGAGGTAGTGAAGAGAAAAAAGTTTTCCATGGAATTTTATAAATGTTGCGCACAAAATGTAATAAGTGAAAGCCTTTTTGCAATGAATGGAATGTGAGGAATACGTACATGTAGCACGAACACCGTGCGTCATGCAAGTGGAGCATATGTATGATATTCTGAGTTATGTAAGTACCAAACCCGTCAGCGTATGTTTTATATTTAATACGGGCATCAAAAAGTGGTCAAGATTGGTATCAAAATAATTAGAGGTACAATGCTTTAAAAAAGTTGAACGATATGGTATACCAGTATCCGGGACCTACTTAAGCCCACAATGATTCATACCCTTTGAAAAATATGGATTTTTTTTGCGTTTTTCTCATATCTATACCAGCTGGAGTGGTAGAACGTTCGCTTTACACTAAAGACAATTAGTTTGCAAGTACAAATCAATATATTTGGGCTCAACATTTTTTGCATAACAATAGAATTGAACAAGAATTGTGTTTTTATGGCTGTCCAAAATTATTCATACCCCATACCAAGTCTTAGGATTGAGGCCATTTTTTGTGATACAACACATGTTTTTGACATTCCAAACATTCTTTATATTGTGTGATAGGCTTTTATATTGTTATGCAATTATTCCATGATGTGTGCATACAATGTGGATGCATTACAACTGTGTCCAATTGAATGTACAGTGAAGGATGTTATAGGACAACACTCTAGCTAGCTCTGTCAGCATGGCGAAGAAATCAAATAACTCAGTGAGGACCTTTTTTGTGCATAGTGTGAATGCTTACAAAGAGGGGGAGGCTACAGAGCTATTTCGAAACAATTCCAAGTGCCAGAATCCACCATACAAAGCAAAATTAGGAAGAACAAGAAGTTCAACTCAGTAAACAACATTGACTAAGGACGCAGTCGGAAGCCAACGGTGTCCCCTTGTTTGGCAAGAAAAGTATTGCTAAAGGCCAACAACAATCCACAGATCACCATCAACATGATCAATGCTCTCCTGAACAACCTTGGCAGTTCTTGGACCAAGATATAATGGCAGACACTTCAGCAGACATTGCACATGAGCGGTCTCCATGAGGCCGACCAAGAAAGACTCTACCCTGAAAAGAGATACAGAGAAACTCGTCTTGCATCTTAGCCAACCCCAACACTAGGACCAAAAGCTTGGATCTTTGTCCATAAGTGCTCTTGTAAATGCTAGACGATTTTCTCTTTCCTACTTGGTCAGAGTCCATGGAGAACTCTCGTGTGCAATGTCTGCTGCTGGAGTGTTTCCTTGGTCGGAGACCATGGAGAACTCTCTTGCAATGTCTGTTGGAGTGTCTCCTTGGTCGGAGTCCATGGAGAACTCTCTTGTGCAATGTCTGCTGGACTGTCTGCCTTAATATATTGGTCCAAGACTCACCAAGGTTGATCAGGAGAGCATTGACGGTGATGTGTGGATTGTTGTTGGCCTTTCACCGTACTTTTCTTGTCAAATAAGGGGACACCGTTGGACCGTTGGCTTCCGACCGTGTCCTTCAAGGTTTTTAACTGAGTTGAACGTCTTGTTCTTCCAATTTATGCTTGTATGGTGGAATCGAGCACTTGAAATTGCTTCGAAATAGCTTTGTAGCCCCTCCCCTATTTGTTAGCATTCACAATATGCACACAAAGAGGTCCTTACTGAGTTCTTTGATCTTCATCGCCATGCTGACAAAGAGCTAGAGTGTTGTCCTATAATATCCCTCACTTTACATTCAGTTTGTAAGGCATCCACATTGTATGCACATATCATGGAATAATTGCATTACAATATAAAAGCCTTTACCTTTACCTTTACCTAGGCTTCGTCAACCACTGTAGGCTGAAACCCTCTTTCAGCATCTTCCATCTGTGTCTGTCTTGTGCTTCTCTTGTCCATGTCGTTTTTCTGTATTCAGCTAGCTCGTCTCTCCATCTTTGTTTCTGCCTGCCTCTTCTCCTTTTGCCTGTACGGGGTTGCCACTCGGTTGTTCTTATTGTCCACCGATTATCATTTTGTCTTGAGATATTAAACATCCTCCTTTCCATGGCTCGCTACGCTAGAAAACCCTTGTCCTTAATGTTATTGGTATGTTTTATCGCATAGAATGGTTTTGTTTCTGCCGAAGCAGCTCCAGATTGCCTTGATTTTTATCATGACTTCTTCTCTCGTGTTGTTCTCCATTTTGATTTCCTTGCCAAGATATTTGTAACTTTCTGCCTTTTTTATCGGTTCCTTGTCGATTTCGATGAACTCCTTTGTTTGAAAATAAGTCATGAATTTCGTTTTTCCTTTGTGCATTTTCAGACCAACTTTTCTGCTTTCCGTATTCCATTTCCTTCACTGAGTTAGCTAGCAAAGCCACGTCATCTGGAAACCTGAGGTATGTTAACGGCTCTCCATCGATGAGTATCCCTCTTTCTTTCATGTCTATCTTCTTGAGCACCTCTTCCATTGCAGCAGTGAAAATCTTTGGAGAGATTGTGTCGCCTTGTCTCACACCTCTGCTGATTTTGATGGGTTTTGAGACGTCCTCGTCGATATGGATTCTCGCTGTAGCGTTAGTGTATATCCTCTAGAATTTGAACATATCCTTCATTTATTCCTATTTTCCTAAATGCTAGGAAGAGGTCACTATGCTCAACTGAGTCAAACGCCTTTTCATAGTCGTCGATGAATCCGATGCAGAGCTTCATTTGATACTTATTGGCATATCTGACTTTTGTTTTGTTAGTATACATAGGTATACATGTACATAGAGTTTGTCATTTCTTTTGCGGGCATCAGGGGAGCCTTCTGGCAGGGGGATGCCCCCTCTACTCTGGTTACGCCACTGGGCCAGTGTTACAGTAGCCAGGTGATATTTTCTTGAATAAAGCGTCCTCTATAGTTAACTTTGTTCCATTCTTAGATGATTAAGTTCAGAGATCAGACAGCTGGCTGAGCTTTTCGAGCTACAGGGAGCTACAGGGTGTCTCTAAAAAGGGGTGAACGTGTTTGCGCAACGTGTTTACAATGAAGATCTCATGTGGGGTGTAATATGTTTAAACACACGAAAAGATGAAAGACTTAACCTTCAGATGCCGTTTATTTCATTTGATTTTGTTATGTCAATCCTAAGATATACCCAGTTTATAACAGCTACCAACAATTGACGTTGTGCCACTTTTACAGAAAGAATGATCATTTTGAGCGTCAACACTAAACTAACATTTGGTCTGTCCATGGAGATCAATCTGTCTTGAAACGTCGGGGTAGTCATTTCGCCAGGATTGTTTTATAAAAGAGATAAAACTCTTTTATAGTAAATAATTATTGCAGGTTTTGTCAAAATAATATTCTTAAACGAAATCATATCCAAAGAACAGAAGAATCAAAGATGACAAATGTTGGCAGGCAGTACAGTTACAAATGAATTGGCTTTTGAATAATAAGGTTTTGTTGTTGAATTGTCTTTTTGTTGAATGGTACCTGAGTGTTTGGGAAATGAATGGTAAAGTCTCTGATGACTTTGGACTTCTCGTTTCATTATATTTTAATAACGTAAACACCCTCTCTTCTATTATGTAAATTGAGACCGCACCTCCGCCATATGGACGTCTGTCTTGTTTTGAAAATATAGGCCCATGACAATTTTGTGAAACCTCTTCAAAAGGACTGGTTCGAATCATGTTACAAACATCTTTATATATATTATGTTCTGCTTGGCTTCACAGACACACATTCTATTATTTAAATCTATTCAATCTCAATACAAAAATGTTATTTTGCATAATAACAGCCGGCATAACACTTGTGAACAGCAATCGTACGGATGCAAGTTGTTTCTTAGGAGTAAACCTTTGAAACAGTACTGTAAAGTGGCACAACGTCGATTTTGGGACCTTTGGTTAATTGGTCATATCTCAGGATTGGCAAATCCGAATCAGATGAAATAAACGGCATCTGAAAGCCAGGTGTTTCATCTTTTCATATGTTTAAACATCGTACACCAGAATTTAGGACTTCATGGTCAACGAGCTGGTTAAACACGTGCACCCTTTTTTAAGGGACACCCTGTATATAAATGTACGTACGTATACTGATAGTGCCTCCATTGGTCTTTACATCACCACATGTCTGCCGTTGCAATTACCACTTTAGTCCACATAGTTCATGATGGCTTAAACTGATTCAGAAGGCTAACTTTTTGCAGTAAAATTGCATAATAATTCTAATTGATATGTAAGTAATAGGGAGTTATAGACGTTCTCTCTCCCTGGATCTGCTGCTGGACGTTCTATCTTCTGATCTGCTGACATAATTCTTACTGAACTAATTTTTCATTTTGAAAGTCACGTGTAATTCAATGTGACATCGTAAGTCCAGTTGTGGCCAGAATAGGATTCTACGAAAGCAATCTAATGTATATATATATAGTAAGTCATTTGTTTGATGTCGTGCAATCTACCCCATGGGAGGGGTACCTCACATGGGACATGTGAGAAGGGGGTTTCCCTAGTATAGTGTTTGATAACTAATAATCGGCATAGGCTACACACATGGTGTAACTGTCAACGTCATCAGGAAATGCCCCACAAATATAACCACAGTTCCATATGGGAGCAATTGTATTATAAACACAAATGGGAATATCGATAAAAATAGATAAAAATAATGACTTGGGTGGTTTCATGAGCGAATAATGCATCCGAGCAAGACATGGGTGAAATAGCGTGCGAGGCTGAGGCGAAATATTTGGTACCCGACAGAATGCTACGAAACCATTATTTTTATTCTATTAAAAAAAAGAGATAGTAAATTTAAAGAAAACGCTATCTTTGAAACAGCATACTATTTATGTTCACCGGTCCCCGGCATTGATGCCCGAGCGGGCAGCAAAAATAGCAGCTGACTGTTTAAAGGGGCATTGAGAGATGTATCGATATACTAAATGAGCAAATAACGTAAAGATAATCATCAACATAGCCCAAATTAAAAATGTCATACAATTCCGACATCGCCTTCATGCCAAATAAGCAAATAAAGGCACTTCCGGGTTGAGATTTGCTGCGAAAGTCCGCACGTAAAACGATAGCATAACTTCCGAATTCAGCACCTAGTTTCAATATGATCATATCGAAACTAAGAAAATCATGAAACTTTTGTATGATAAACGGTGAATGTTGGTAAACTGTTTCAGATGGTCGTTAGTATGCCTAAGTATTACTTTGATGTAAAAAAAACCTGATTTCCAGAATAATTGAGGGCGTTCTCCCCCGGCGTTCTCCCATACGTAACTCTCAATGCCCCTTTAATTATTGTGCACTGTATGATAGAGGTGTCAAATCTTCATGCTTCTATGGGATTCATTGTTGGCGATTAAAGGTCCGTTCATACTCCTGTCGTTGCGCATCGCCGACGCCGGATAACTTAATTGAGATTGCTTCTACTCGTGCGTCGATATCCGGCGACGTCTGGCGATGCGCAACAACAGGAGCATGAACGCATTCTGTCCTATTTCCGACGCATTCCGTACGCCGAGAACCGTCAAAGATGAACAAATAGTTATTTGGACTGCCCACATTTTTGACGTACCAATGAAACCATTACCTGCTACATGTGACAATTTCATACGTATCTCGGTATTGCTTTGTGCTGTCTTCATTATCAAATAATCCCATATATAGCAATACAATCACCTGCAGCCTTTTGCTTTTTCAGATAATCTGCAATTTGCATTCAAGTGAACACTTTGTAGTATTTGTATTCTCAAAAACCACCCAAGATACCAGAATACAATCTCCCGCAACACCGGGCTTTTGCCGATCTGTATCTATACCATACTCGATAATGTGCAATCCATGATATGGGACAATACTGAATAACATGTCAAGAATTTGCGATTCTCGTTTTATTCATACCTATCACAGCTTCTGATGTCAATCATTTGACGTCTCCATTTAATCTTAATAAATATTATTGACATCTAAATCACCCGTTTCCTTAAGAACTCAACTTGCTTTCGGGTCGAGGTTATCCGCCGGAAAACAGATAGTGAAATAAAATAATGCTGGGCCAAAAGATCTTTCGGTCAAAAACATAAAACTTTCCCAAGGGGGTACTGGTCATCCTTTATAACAATCAGGTGTGACGTTGATCGGACAAGAGTTTAGACATGTTTGTCACTCGATTTTTTGACCAATGATGCACCATGGATTATACACCAAATATCATTCCGAATCTATACACCTATAAATACAGACAGTAACAACAACGAAATTCAATTTTCAAAACATCATCAGACATTTTTTTTAATGCCATTATTATGCACATACGACCCCGGGATGGGTGCGTCATTTACCGACACATTCTTGACGCAGGTGCGTCATTGCCAGCCTTTGGTCCGTCACAATGCTTTGACGAATTGGTGCGTCAATGTCGGTCACTTTACCTGGGTGCGTCATAGGGTACGTCACCATGCGTACGACAAAATACACTGCAAAAAAAAAGCGTTTATATTTCTGATAACACTTAATAAACACTTCGACACGTTTATTTTTGTGTTTTACGTGTAAAGGTAAAATATTTATTAACACACCAATATGTTTATATCAGCAATAAGAAACATGTTGGGGTGTTAATGATTGTACAACAAATACCTCTATAAACGTGTTGTAGTGTTTATGCAAACGTTTATCGTATGCAATGCCTCCTATACCTTTACACGTAACATCGTTACTAGCGAAAATATTCAATAGTATGTTCATAGAGGATGGATTTTCTAGGATATAATCACTGCGTAAGGACTTCTGGTCGGTAGTGTATATTATTCCTCCATGTTACTACATGTACTAGTCCACCGCCTCGGAATCCTGGGTTGAGAGGGGGGGGGGGGGGGGTTCTCAGATAATGTTTTGGTAGGAAAATGAAAATTGAAAATGAAAATTGACCCAAACATTTACCAATGTTCGGAGGGAAATGGACCCATATATTTACCAAAATCCCAACATTTTCCTACATATTTGGCGGATTTAGATAACATTTCTATGAAAAATAGCAAATTTAAGGATTTCAGACCCATACATTTACCAAAAATGGCTATGAAAAGGGGTCATTCATTTCCCAGATGGGTGAAAAATGAGACCTTATTCCCCGCGACCTCATATCCACTAGGTGCCCCCCCCCCCCCCCCCACCCCCGCTCGGAATATGTTTCAGCTAACTTTGTGTTTTTATACTTGTGATCGACATTTTTTGTCAACAAAAAAATGAATACCATGTGAAGAAAACAGTAAAATATTACCTGCAAACTATAAAGTGTGGTGTTTCCCTCTCTTATTTTTTCCCAGCACCGCCAAGACGGAAGTTGATAATCAAACGGATATGTGGCAAATGTTTCTTTAAAACCAGAATAGATTATTAGTCGAAAGGTCTTGGGTTCAAACTCTGTGTTAAAACTGAGACCAGGGACTCAAGTCATCTAAATATAGGCCCTACTTAGGGAACAGTTCCATTTGTACGCGATAAATTTATCGCGACTGTATCGGGGCCTGATATGTTTTGGACCCGATGTTTTTCAAGTTGATACGCGATAAAATAGTCATCAGGCCCCGATAAAATAGACATCGGGGCCCGATACGAGGCCTCTGACATACCCTGGGGTATGTTTAGCAAATAGAGCGGGACATTGTTTAGCAAATACACGAGGATAATACAATTTACGTTAAACATCCATAATCAATAACATTATCTCTAAAAACATGAAATGCTGAATTTGTACCTTATAACTAGAACAAATAACCCGAAGCTCTATTTACATACCGACCATTTATCTTTCGTTATATTTAAACAAGCGGTAATACGCTACTCGATAAATAATCCTTTGCTACTCGCAACTGTACGCGATAAAAATCTCATCGGGGCCTGATAAAAAACTCATCGGGGCCCGGAACATTCTCGCAATTTTTATCGCGTACAAATGGAACTGCTCCCTTACTGGTAATAATTACAAAGAGCTGGTTGGCACTTTATGAGTGTGTTTTTGCTGGGGAAGAAACCGCTAATAAACGCTAATAAACGCTAAATTTGCCCAGCAGAAACAGGCAGAACCCGGCAATAATCGGCAATAATCTTTTTGCAGTGTCCCAGCAGAAGCACGCTCTATGATCGATTACAAAGTTTGTGGTATCTTCCTAAGACATCATTACATCATCTGTCATTATAATTTCAATTAATCATAAGGTATTAAACATTTTTAAAGTTGAATGATCTACATATTATTTCAAAATTTGAGTTAACACTTTCTCCACGCGGCAGGCGTCTGCAGATGACAGTTCCAAAATTGAACAAAATGTTTCAAAAATGTCTGAATTACTGATATCCGTCACCATATTTGGAATCACGATGAGAAATGCATTAAAATAAGTACAAACATGCCTAGTATTGGTTTAGTAATTCTTAATAAACTTAGAAAGTTGTGAAAGGCTTTTGAAACATCTGTTTTGTATATTATATAGTAAAACTAATAGCCGCGTGGAACGTGATAAAAACACGCTGTAAGTGTATGTCCAAATATATAAATAAATAAGTAAAAATATCTCCAGCGGTCTCAACATAGAAGCAAACGTTAACTCTGTTTTTGTTAATACAAAGTACACCACATTAATTTGAGAATAAGATCACTATGTGTACCATGTTTATATCTAACGGAATCAATACATGAGAAAACAAGGGCAGCCGACTAATACCACACTAATTACAATTTTGATGCCAATTTGGAACCGACTTAACTATTATTATCGCCACTCAGGATCGCACAATTATATAGGGCCTAGTCTTTTAAACGAATAGCCTAATGACGAGTTGAAAATACTTTAGCATTTCCATTTTTATCGGACTATCAACAATACTGACACACGACAATAACAATGTTCATTTCGTCATACAATATTTTATTCACATATTCACATGATAACAACATTTTATTCACATAACTTTACAACTATATATTATAGAAACACCTTTATTTAGTCCTTGCAACGAGCAAGTTCTCTTTCCGTACACGAGTTGGGTTAAATTCACTGAATAACATGATTTTTAAACAAATCAACTAGTTTAACTCAACTAATGTACGAAAAAATGCACACAGGGAACTATTATCATCTACATCATAATAAACAAACAAGCAATCAACAAACAATTAACACTTATCAAATTAAAGGCATATTATGTGATCTTTTCCAGAGAACGCCCTCTATTCATTTTTTTTTTTAGAAAGTAGATTTTCTTGCAGATTTACATTTCTGATCATAAATCATACATACATTCCAAGTTACAGAGCGATACGATTCCTAATTACCTCAAAATCATGGTTTTAGAGTGAATTTAGAGTGAAAAATATAAACTGTCGGGATTCCGACAGTTTATTTTCACTCTAAAACCATGATTTTGAAGTAATTAAGAATCGTATCGCCCTGTAACTTGGAATGTATGCATGATTTATGATCAGAAATGTAAATCTGCAAGAAAATCTGCTTTCTATTTTTTTTCGATGTTGAGGGCGTTCCCTGGAAAGATCACATAATATACCTTTAAGAGTTGGTTTGTGACCTTCACAAACACTACATTAATTCAACAGCTTAGGTTCGACTTAATAACAAACCAATGTTAACCCGGAATATGTCAAATGATGCAAAAAATTCAAATCCCTTTGCAAAATCATTGTAGAAAAGTTGTCTGCAAATAATCATTTTTTCCGAACCAGTTAGTACATTTATGATTTGCATGTGTAAATAGAATTTTGAATCCCCAAAATGTCTGCAGACTTTATAATCTAAACAAAATTATCATTTTTATAATACAAAATAATGAAATTTCATACTCACTCTATCTCTTTATGGATTGTATAGCTCCTAGGAGCAGAAATAGAAAATATACGTCATAGACAGACTACTATCCCACAATACATTGCAAATGACCTGAATATTCATCGAGCAAACTAGAAAAACATATGCTACTCACTAGATCGTCCACTGGTACTCGCACAACCTCCCTCTTTTCATACCAACACTAACATGGTTAACTCGAGGTATGTAGGTAAGCTTACAACATTGGAACATTACAATAAATCTCAACCAAACCACAAATTATATTATATATACAGGTTTGTACATACAAAATATACAAAAATTAAGATGTGGGATAATGGTCACCAGTCGAAAATAATACACATTTACATAACATAATTTACTTTGAATGAATGAAAATAACTTAAGTGCAAAGTGCTATTATACTTATTATAATTTCTAACTAGATATTCTTTAGGTATAACTGTCCCTTAATGTTAACATTCATGTTGTATTAAGTTCGTTTACAGTGTTTGTATTGCAATTGCTTCGATTGCCAATGATAATTAACATCATATAACGCGAGTAATATACTTGAAACTGCAATTTTCACGAGAGCACATACATCATACCGAGGGTTGAGCGCCAGAAGGCCGTCACTCAATGTTTGGGCAAATTGATATTTTGGTACAAAAATAATCCATACAAACTAGATTTTCAGAACCGTAAAAGAGATAATTCATAAACACTCTTAATTTGACTGAAATTAGAGTTATAAGTTGGGTGCTACAGTGTATTGCAATGAGTCCCAAATATTTGAAAGTCGATTATCTCAAAATAGCATTTCTTGAGTTACGGCCTTCTGGCGCTCAACCCTCGATACATGATTGTACATAGCGTGAACAATTCACGGTATTTGCCGTGCCGTGATATAGCGCGAATCGTTCACGACATTGTCTACTTGATGTATACATGTACGTATAACACCGTATCGTGTGTATATCGTGTAGCGTATCGTGTAGCCGTAGCATAGCGTGAACATTTCACGGCGTTTCATCGTATATACGTACGGAGTCATACTCTTTGCGTGAAAAGTAATTCACGATATTTACATACGCAAAAGCTTACAAGATGTGAAATTAGAATCCAGACCATAAGTAACTCACGTTCCGAATTTGACTCGTGTAATGTTGAAGATTACATACTTTGAAGTATGCAAAATGTCTAAAATGTTTGATATTCTACCAAACATACATTTGGAAGTAATACAGTAATGCCTTTGAAGTAATACAGTAAAAACCGGTGCTTAAAACTGATTTTCATTATAGATGGGGTGAACTTTGATAACTGATATTAATAATAATGAGATTCAAGAAATATAAGCTCCTTGTCCCGGGGTTGCGAAAGCGGTTTCCGTGGTGTTCGCACAGTAAGCAATTACAGAAATTACCTTGTCTATACCAGACACCTGTTATGAGTTGTCGCCAGTCCCCGGAGTTTCCTGACTAATAATGTCTGCGTTGGATGCATTATATGATGTACTTTTCATGAATGCTCATTTTTCTATGGTTGCACTTTGTTTGTTGGGTAGGCCTACTCCAAATATTCACGACAAACTAAAACAGTTTTAGTTCAAGGAAGACCCACCATATTGGCAAAAGGGTTCATAAACTTTGTTTGAAGAAGTGTATGTTACGCCATTTCTGAAAGATTGTCAGATTTCATTTTATCAGCTGAGGTAGCGCTATCTTCATGCTGCGAGCATAGCGCGATGCGACCTACGGGAGCAATGCTAGATTAAGTCGCAAGTGCCATAATATTTTTACGAATTTGAGTTTTAGTGGATTTCCAATTTTTTATTCTGGAATAGCCCAATGAAATTTGAGTTATAGTGCCAAAATATATAGATTGTTGTCATTACATTTGATTGGTTAAAAGAACATTTTAAATAGTCAGTAAGTTCCACGACACGAAGGTCATTATCAATTCTCTTTGACGAATTGAGAAAATAGCGCTGTAGTGTAGACAAAACCTATAGACTGTAGGCCGTGCATGTTTTATTCCTTCAGAAAACAATTCTAGCACTCTCCATCTAGGGGATAGATGAAATGTGGCTTAAAATGAAGCTAATATATGCCTGATCAATATTTTACCTTATCCCACGTTCGTAGGTTGCACATTATGACCCTAGACCTCGATTTAGGGTCAAAGGTCACATGTGTTTCAATGGGAAGTCAAAAACTAAATTTAAGATAGTAAAAAAACTAAAAAATGAGCTATTGACTATGACAAGTATATTATATTGTTGGGATGAGTGTTTTAAACAAAAAAGTCAATCACAACTTTGATCGTAGATCAATAGTTTTTGAACTGTGACCTTTTGAAAAAGACAAGTTGGCCAAAATAGGCCATTTTGGTCATTTGTTTGCAAAATTGGCACAAAAATGACATGTTATCATCATTAAAAAAATATTTTGACTCAATGTGAATTGATAAACCATGTTATAATGTTGGTTTATAGATGAACTTTACATTAAAAGACATTTCAAAAGTCAATGGTGTCCACATGCCATGGCAAACAGCTTTAATATCCTTCAAATTCATCGAAAATGGGTAAAATCTGAGTCAAATTTAAAGGATTTGAAGGATATTAATGCTGGTTGCCATGGCATCAACATACCATTGATTTTTGAAATGTGTTGTAATGTAAGGTACATCTATATACCAACATTATAACATGGTTTATCAATTCATAATGAGTCAAAATATTTTTTTAATGATGATATCATGTCATTTTTGTGCCAATTTTGCGAAAATATGACCAAAATGGTCTATTTTGGCCAACTTGTAATTTTCAAAAGGTCACAGTTCAAAAACTATTGATCTACGATCAAAGTTGTGATTGACTTTTTTGTTTAAAACACTTATCCCAACAATATAACATACTTTTTATAGTCAATAGCTCATTTTTTAGTTTTTTTACCATGTTAAATTTAGTTTTTGACTTCCCATTGAAACACATGTGACCTTTGACCCTAAATCGAGGTCTAGGGTCATAATGTGCAACCTACGAACGTGGGATAAGGTAAAATATTGATCAGGCATATATTAGCTTCATTTTAAGCCATATTTCATCTATCCCCTAGATGGAGAGTGCTAGATTGATTGATACAGACCTACGTCCCAGTGTCTACTACATGTAATCATCGTAACAGCAAAAAATATCATCGGTTCCGAATTAGGAAACTTCGTCACGATAATATAATAATATTATCTTACCGCAAACTGTTCGAAGATTTAAGCAGCGTATTTCACATGATGCTTTATATAACCGAATCAATGATATCGGTGATGGCTTCTTCGTCAACAAGAGGGTGTTTGGTTTTCAATAATTTTCTTAGATTTCTTAGGCCACAGCAGCAGGCGATGAAACAAATGCGAAAAGTCAAAGGTCAGTCATGTGTCAACCACCGCATACAAATATACAGGGTGTTCAAATCGAAATCGGCGTTCCCCGTTTCGTCAATCGGGGATTCTCGGCTCGGTGATTCAAGTCGGGTCGCGGATCGCTTTACTCATCAAACATGGGGTGCGACGTCATCAAAAACACTATCAACGGGCATAGTTTCGACTATGCCCGGGGCAAGTTTTCATGACGTTGTATTGAAATTGAAGGCATAGGCCTAGCTTGTTTATCTCCTAACTTTTAACCAATCAGATGACAGGAATCTATTTATGAGGAAAAGCCTCTATATAATATTCCTCTGTCAATTGTATACATCTTATGACACTGTGCACAAAATTCCCGATGTAGGTACCTCACGGGAAAGGATTTCATTGCATCGAAAGATGAAATTGACTTTTGTCGATTTTTACGGATGAATTTAGACGCTTCTTAACAGAATAAGTTAAGTAAATGCATAACAGCATAGCTTTGCCAACGTTAAAGCTGAGTGCTACAGAATTGCAAAAATATACATTTCGCAAATATAGTTCGTGTTCATATCGAATCTTCGTACGTGTCATTGCACTTATTGGCTTTTCAACAGTAATTTTATTTCGCTTAAAATCAACTGATTTTTGCCTTTAATCACGAAACTCATATAAGCATCTGACAGCTGTACGATCCATTAACACTTCTGTGACACATAGAAGCCTATGAAGGAAGTAATTTATATTTACTGGTAAATATTAACAATATATGGCTCCAATGTCTTTTTGAGTCACCGTGAGTCACTATACAATACCAAATCTTGGAGTCGAGTAATGCAATAGAAGGAATAACATACTGGTAACGGGGGACAGACGAGCCTACCTTATCATATGTTTAACTATTCTATAGTTTGTTTGTTTGTTTGTTTGTTTGTTTACACGGTCGGTCCGTACAGACACACGCTTGGGTCCTGAAGTTGTTTCAAGAGCAAAGATCGTTTACACAAATCAATGTTGTTACTCTTAATTATCTGAATACATCGAAATTTCTTCTGCCTGTTCATACATCTTCCCCACTTAAAAGTGTGAGTTTTGCTATGTTTAAAAAATATATGCCAACAAACAGCTCAATTAGCATGATTAGTATTATTGTTGATAGAATACATCCCGTTATCACGCCCTTTATGGCCACGTCAATAAATAACATCGCAAAATGATTTCATACATTTGAAAATAATACAAAAATTAAAATGATTTGTACAGCATATTATAGACAACTAGTCGAGGCGAAACCGATACAGCCATCTATGGCGTACGTTTTGACCAGCACGTAGGCATCACAGTCAAATCAGACAGAGTGTTCTGCATTTCCCATCTCATTCAAGTTACTTCCAGGAACAAATTTAAATGTATACTCCACACAAATGAAATCCACACACGTATGATAATCATGATAATACCCAGGGCCCATTTTTTAGTCGGGTAGAAATAAGGCTTGAATTTTGGTTCCATTTAAATATCAGAAATACATATATTTATCTAAGAAAATCTAGCCACCGGAAAGTGTTTATTTTGAAGATGGCCCCCAATACCCTAAAATGGATATAATTCAAGTATTATTCATCCTATAGACGTTATTCGTAATTGGCGATGTCAGGCTAAAGAGGGAGACATACTCGATGTGACGTCACTAATCATAACGAAGGCGAGACCAATGTAGTAAATAAATTACGTCATTTGTGAAATTGTCAATTACGAATAACGTCTATCGATGTAATTTTTGTTTTTAGCCCTATGTGTCATGGGTAAGACACTTATTTACACTAGTGAAAATGTCATTGGGCAGTCATGTGTTTTATAAATCCAAGATGGCGTCTACAAATTATATTGTACATTTTTAAAATTCAAACTACCACTGCTGCACCTTGAAAAAAACCAGTCACATATACCAACTTTCAGATTTGATCTGCGAGGAGTATTTATATTCTGACAGGCGTGGCAGTCATCAACCATAAGCAAACAGCATCATCTCGTACGCCTCTGTGAATGGCTCTTATCAGAGCCGTACATTCAGAGCCATACATTCCGAGCCATACACTGAATTCAGTTTTCATATAAAAAAACGGAAAACATATTTTGTGCTAATTTCGTTATTAGGTTAGATTTTTCGATTTATCCCGCCTGCGATTTTTCTTCTTCCTATAATCAACATTACAATTTGTAAAATCAGTTGACTTTATTAATTTTGGTTAAAAAATCATTTTATTCAGTGAATTTTGGTTTACTCCGTATTAAAACGGAATAAATACATTTTACAAATGTTGATTAGGAATAAAAAAATCGCATCCCGCATAGCAGTGTTTCTATATCGAACTCCGATGAGTTTTGATTTGATGTCAACTATCAAACAAACAATAACGTAAACATAACCGTTGTTTCTTAACATCAACTGTCATTTTTCTATATGTACAGACTCTTTTACACACATTGATAAATTATTATATAACACTCATAAGATATCTACACACGAAATACTATTTGGTTCATAATGATTAGCTTCCTTTTATTAAAATAAGCAGAAGCTAGGGAAGATATTAATTAAATTACACCGCCATATGCGTGTCGTTAAAGAAGTGATGCCGCTTTAAGGACCTTGTAGAATTAAATTTAGGGTTAGGAAATGATTTTTTAGAAACCAATCGTCAATTTGGTAGGTAGACCACTTAATTTTAATTGTTTTTTAAATAAAAATCCTACAACTGGTTTGATATTGAAAATTTCCAACAATAAAAGTAGCCATAACTTCAGCTGTGATTAAAATATAACACCACGATCTAGTTTGAAATAACATTAGCCAATCAGAGAGAGTGTAACAGCGAGCGTGGGAAAGCTAGTCATCATTGACATGTCACAAAAGATTTTTGCATGCATAAACAGATAATTAAGGGAAACATGCAATGCTGTGGCTATATGTACGTGATGACATATTCAAATTACATTATTATCTCATACATACATATGAACTTTAAAACACTTTCCACGCGGCAGGCGGCTGCAGACGACATTCCAAAATTTCACAAAATGTTTAAAAAATGTCAAAATTATTGAATTTCATTACCATATTTAGAATCACCATGAGAAATGCATTGAAATAAGTACAAACATGCCTAGTATTGGGTCAGGAATCTTTGAGATAAACTTTGAAATTTGTGAAAGGTTTCTGAAAAATCAATTCTGTGTATGGTAAAAATAGTAGCCGCGTGGAAAGTGTTAACAAAAGGATGAGGTACCGGGATGAAACTATTCTAAATCCTCGTGAAAGTGCAACAGTACTGTCTTTGGGCGCATTGTTGTGGGAAACTAACCCGTGACACCGTGAAACGAGACTAAGCAGAAAATATCATTCATTAAAGCGCATAACACCAATTGTATGCGCACTCACATCACTCGCAATACACGTGTGAATATTTTTGAAAATAATCATCGTTCCCGTTTTTCATTCATAAAAAAGAAGTATTTGAAACAAAATGAAATACTTTGTACTTTGATATGACATTAAATGCAGTTTTAATTAATTAATAAGTTAATAACCCTCTACCTCTACCGTATTGTCAGTGACGTCATCATTGGGTGCTACTCTGCAGAATTCACAGGACGCGGGACAGTAATTCCTCGCAAAATCTGGATTACTAGAACACATGCCGGTGGACCAGGCACAGTGAAAGAACTTGTCCTCGCACACGGCTAGAAAGTAGATGAGAAAGAAATAAATTGATTAATAAACATATATAAAAGGGATGGCTCGGAATTTTCTGTACTAATACATTTCTTGGATAACTTTAGATGCAAGCACTTCGGTGCTCCAATCGTACAAGGGATTTCCTATCACTAACTCTCTGTGCTATGGGTCCCATAAGCGCAGAGCGATTTTGTTTGCAGTACATAATATTGTAGTCCTACTGACTGTGAATTTACCCTCCACCTCGTGTCGCAGGAGCAAGTATGGTAAACAAAGAGGAGGCTCAACAAGGTTCCGGGACTCTTCTTTCCTTATCGTCTTAATAATGGACGGAGACAAGACAGACAGATCCTCCCAAGATATCATTCTCTTCGTATCAATAATTATCATCATTGACTTACTCAGCCATAGCTGCTGTCGACCTTTTTTTGTGGCATTTTCTTACTGGATTGATAGCTTCAGTTTGAGTACATATAAAACCCGTTGACAAAATGGCTGCTTAGCTACAATTTTCTGGCACTGAACGGCTGCTAGTGATGGGCGATATTATACTTTCGTCAATAACTCAACTTAAATGATTATACCATTCAATTGTGAATAGGATGGGACTTAATTTTACCGGGTCAATTTGATTTAAATCTATATAAGCCTTGAAATTGAGATAAACTTGGCCCAGTTCCTCATTGGCTTCAACGCCAAGAGTTCAAAATGAAATTAAATGCATTGAATAGACAAGATCAGGTTGTGTAAGATAACTTAATGTAAAAAGCTATAGACAATTTAATTTGTATCAATTGAAGAGGGGAGTTAGTGGTTCCATGCATGTCTTACAATGATACAGGTGAGGGGGTGAACTTTCCATAGTAGTTGAATACCATCTTAAACATACAGGAAAATAACCCAAAACTTTAACCAAGGGGTTTGTCGCAGTGTAGATATCATGAAGAGATACTGGCCAACTAATAACTAAAAAGGGGACCCACATCCACACGACCGGATCAGTCACGCGTCATAAAATAAGTTTTTCGTGACCATGCAATGAAAAAAGGAGAGGGGCCACACGCATAGAGTTGTTGTGGTATAAACGGGTATTTGGCGGTGTTAAGGCTGTTATATAGAAGTACATACTATTCTTACCTGTACAGTGGTCCCCGTGCCAGCCGGGTGCACACTGACATTCACATGTATCCACATTTAGTATACCACCGTTATAACATGTTTCTGAACAAGCTGTAATCAAGAAAGCAAGAAATCGGATTAATATTTCTTGTATCGCTTAACATTTTTTAGGACAATGCAATTGCAACTAACTATCATGTTTTCTTTAAGCCAATACAGTCATCTGTTATATCTAAATATTTAAGATACATATCTATGTATCATACACTTAAACCTATAACTACTATTTTAAATATTCACGTGAGTGTCTAGGTAAATGTATTGTCTTACTGCATAATCACAGCAGGTGTAGGAGTTTTATTTACAGGTAAGAGCGTTCGACTCTCCGGTGAAAGTATTGTGTGAAAATATTGTAGGCCTACTAACACAGGTGAAAGCATTGTGTAACAGTTAAATGCATTGTATTAACAGATGAAAAATTGCGGTAACAGTTAAATGCATTGTACTAACAAGTTAAAGCATTGTTGTAACAGTTAAATGCATTGTATTAACAGGTGAAAGCATTGTGGTAACAGTTAAATGCACTGTACTAACAGGTGAAAGCATTGTGGTAACATTTAAATGCATTGTATTAACAGGTGAAAGCATTGTTGTAACAGTTAAATGCATTGTACTAACAGGTTAAAGCATTGTGGTAACAGTTAAATGCATTGTACTTACAGGTGAAAGCATTGTTGTAACAGTTAAATGCATTGTACTAACATGTTAAAGCATTGTGGTAACAGTTAAATGCATTGTACTAACAGGTGAAAGCATTGTTGCAACAGTTAAATGCATTGTACTAACAGGTGAAAGCATTGTTGTAACAGTTAAATGCATTGTACTAACAGGTTAAAGCATTGTGGTAACAGTTAAATGCATTGTACTAACAGGTGAAAGCATTGTTGTAACAGTTAAATGCATTGTACTAACAGGTGAAAACATTGTGGCAACAGATGATATCACTGTGCTTATATAGGTGACAGACATTTTATTGACAAGTAATAAGGGGAAAGCATTATGTAATAACAAGTGAACACATTTACTTTACAATAGAAAGCATTGTTCCAACAGGTGAAACCATTTAAAATAACAGGTGATCAGCTTTGCACTAAACAGTATGATATATCATTGCAATCATAACGTAATGAAATCCTTGCGCGATTTTGTTACGATTTTTCACGATAGGTATAGTAGGTGTGTGAACAAATGTAATTCATGGAGGTTTGTCTATTTTAAAAGGATCTTTTTACTTCGATACTTGACAAACTCACCCCAACATTTTGTCTTTTATCATTAACTTTTTAAAACAAAATTCATGTATTATTGTATACAAAAGAATATTTACCTGAACCGCCTATCATCGCAGTTGCTCGAGTGGCAACCCCTGTGGTAAAGTAAAATAAAGTTAGAAAAAATCTTAGGTTTGAACTTTGTTCCTGTAACTCCATACTTGACACACTCAAACACTTGCTTACTATTAAACTCCGTTATAGACTTGACACGTTTTGACATTGGCTCCTCCCAATTAATCTCCTGTTTATATTCCCTTTTAGTCAATATAATCTTAGCCTAGCCTGGGAAAATAAAATCTTTTCATAAGAGGCCTGGATGTAGTCGCCAAACCTTATTTTATTCAGATTCGCTCAAATTCAAGGATCAGTGTTCGTCGCGTTATGTCCATATTAAAATTCAGGAATATTGCACAATTAAAAGAGTTCGAACTTGTCTAGTCCTGGTCAGTTGATACATAAACAACCCATTGTACAAAATATACATACGGTTATGGATTCTATTTTCACGATACTTCGGGAAAAAGTGCAAATTAATGAGCATTGATGTGTTGCCTTTTGCCTTTTAAGAATATTGCAACATGAGTAATGAAGGTCTCACTGGAGTTGCTTATATTTAGATGTGCTGTTAAATGTTGACGAAATGTCATCACGCTATTGCTAAGCCTAGCTTCCAGGTAATATGGTAATGGACTCAACAAGATACAGACCATTTGCACTTAGCTACATTTTAGTTTGGAGCATGACATATCTTTTAACAAATATATCGTGACAGATATGCAAAACAGTCCATTTTTTAAAACAATATGTCACATTTTTTGTGTCATATATTTGGGCAAATATTAAAGATAGAGCTCAGACTCAACAAATATGAGAAATTTGTTACATTCACAATTATAGGCCTAATACATGTACATGTATAACCAATAACCGTGTTGCTTCATGCCCGGGGTTCCATGTAAGGGGTTAACATTTTGATACATTTAAGTCAAATAAGTGCCTGCCATTCAAATTGATGATCGACTTTTCACCACCATAATTAATACTGAGCCCGTCCCGGATATACATATGTGGTGGTTTCCCGGGATTTCAGGACAATTGTTATATATGGTTTGCTCAATACTTACTGCATACTCCACACATAGCCTGGCAATATTTGAGAACATAGGGGTGGTCATCATCACACCAATTTGGGTACCAGCCCTTGTAGCATAATTGATGTGAATTAGCACACGGTTCTGAGGCAAAAAGAAATGGTACAAGTAGTATCAGTAAGGCATGCTTACCACAAATGGTAATATATTTACACTGTTTCTCTATCATATTTAACAAGTATGGAATACAATGTTGCAGCAACAAGATTGATTTTCAGATACAGATGTTTGAGTATAATGATAATGTACAATCAAACCATTAGGTTGCATTCGGAATCTTAGTAGCTGTATCGTGATATTATAGACTTGTTATGGTACTCAGTCCTGACTTTGTTATAGCGACAAGTGATGGCTTTTTTCATAATACAACTTTTGACGCATCATATCAGAATAGCTTATAGATATATTTAGTGCATTTTCAAGTTGACGCTATTGAAACCTTACCAACAATATTAATGCGCCTTTTAAAAGTTATTAAGCTTAATAATTGGTGGGTAAAGGTAATTAATTTAATCTTTTTTTCATAACGTCATACGATTAGATAGATTAGTTGAAAATGATATATCTGTATGTTGATAGCTACTTCATGTAAACTATGTTTCCATTTGTTGTACTAGTCATTTGTTTGTAAGTACCTGTACATTCTTCTCCCATCCAGCCGTCTTTACATTTGCAATGGCACTTGGCTAAATCTAGAACACCATGGTCACACCGAATATTGCATTCTGTAAAGGGAGAAAATGTGATGAAATTAAAAGTTATGTTAACATAGTATTCAGATAAACTTGTAGGCCTATACGAGTATGTAGAGAAGAGACTTAAAGGGAATAGCGCATGGTGAGGAAAAGAAACCGCTGACGACGATTTTGTACCAGCTAAACCTTAGCTCATAACTAATACATCACTTGCATCATACGATAGAAAATGCGTTCAATCAAATGAAGGATGGTTGATTGAGAGCGCCGTCCACATTGGGTTAAGAGATTGTTGTAGAGTCGCACACAATACCGCTTGCATGTAAACATACGTAGAACAATTACAGACTGCGCCAATGTCCAACTTGTTTATATTCAAATAGTCGCCGCGCGCTGTTCAATTTTCGTTAGAATCCTCACCATGACCGCTTCCCTTTAAACCGTTAATATAACAATGCAATACAATCACTTGCCATTTACTAACGCTTGCTAATTGAATTAGCATAACTTTAAATATTTTGACTTTTGAAACAGTGCAAGTTTAATACATGTTATTCCCATGAAGCGCTGTTTTAGCAGGATTGATGGTTTTAGTTTGATGGCCATCCGAATAGCACTGTACAGTGCGGTTAGTTCCATATTACGCACTAATTTGTACTCTGGGAAGTGAGAAAGTTGTAACCATAAAACATAATTTCGGCTGATATGTCATACCTAAATGTATCAAATAAAGTAAATATTTCTCTCAATGTTGAAGTTATTCGTAAAGTGAATACAAAATTATCAATTGTCTTGAGAATCCAATCCACATCCCATCTCAGTCACGGGCGTCGTTATTTCCGAGTTAACACAGATTTAACTGTATGGTCATTCTACTAACAAACTAAATTCCGATTTTGCAAAAGATCTGGGCAAAAACATGAGCAATCGGATCTAGCCTCTTGACGCAATATTTCACTTCAACTCTTTTGGAAAGGGTGCGGATGCAAATAAAACCACATCTAAATTGGTATACATCTCGAAAACACCTTTCAAAGACCAATGCCCTCTTAAACTGGACTATCGATGTTATAAACCACGGCGCCGTAACCGATGCTAAAAATCTAGAATGTCTCCATATTGACGCTTGTCTAATTTAAACCACCATTATGAGAAAAGAGGCATTTAAAAAACCACAATCGAGCTTTAACGACGAGACTAAGCCGCGAATAGTGCCAATTAGGCAAACCTATCATCGTTTCTTACATTAAAGAGAGAACTTGATATGAGTGCGAGACTGGAAATTGGTCATATATCAGCCCGATAAGACGTGATTCCAGTACAAATCGGGCCGATCACAAACCACAACCTTGTTTCACCATGCAATTGATACTCTTATGTAATTGATAGTCTGTTTTCTACAAACGCAGCGGTAAACTTTTAGTAGGCCTACAGAGTTTTTACCCCCGTTTATACCGTACTGACGTACGGAAATTATGAACAGTAGTTAGTTGCATTTCTCTTTTTGTCATTAAAAGAAAACTTTAAAAGCGACCATGATAGTAAGTACGTATGGTTTAATTTGCGATTTGAGAGTGAATAATTATTTCACCACTGAACTTTGAAGTTGAGTATGCCCTTTAAATACTCTTAAAGTTGGTAAAAGTCGGCCTATTTTGATTATACTAGTAAGCATCCCCAGTCACTTTGACCAATTTTCGGAGAGTGAAAAACAATGGCACACATTATCATGATTAAATGTGTTGGCACAGATTATCATCATTAAATGTGTAATTTTCAAAACGCATTTGATATGTCGTATGGTGCAAGTTTTAGAAACTTAATGTTCAAACTTCACGAACAGTTGTTCCAGTTTCACCTCACCACGCTTTTCAGACTTTTGGAGCGAGTTTGTTAATAGCTCTGCATGCCCATGCCCTAAGATAAATGAAGTTGTCTGTTACAATGCTTAAAGTACACTCTTTTTGATTACGATTTAAACGTGCGTGATGACCACTTTCTCTGGTGATACATTTAATTTGTTGTCACAACTTGTTGCTTCTACTCTAGATTTCAGATATCCTCCATTTTACATGTATCTCGTATACCTGTGTCTGATTGATCATGAGTGGCACCAACATGACAATATCAGATTATGAAACAGAGTTTAAGAATTCAAATTGTAGAAAATACATCTTGCTCTTTCATTTTGATTGATACATCATGTCTGTTGGATATGAAAATTCACCCTTTTATTAAGCATAACTTTTTGTATTCTGAAATATCGTATGTAATTCAAAGATTATCGTATATGAAATTTAAAGCTCTATCACAGCTGGTTGCTTCTACTCTCGATTTACAGGTAGCCTACATATGTATAGAATAAAGACTCATTCCTACGAAGCTCTGTTTTTAGTTTGAAGGACATCCGGGAAGCACTTTGCGTTGCGTAATGCAGTTAGTTGATAATGTGCATAAATATACGCTCTCATTTGCTGTTTGCGTAGTAAGCAGTAAGAAAATACTAACGTATTTCGGCAGGTAAACGATTTTCTAAATACTAGTATGACAGTTACGCCCGTTTGGTTATTCAACTGTGTTTAAGCTTATTTCCGATTTTGCAAATGATCCGACAAAAGTCGAGCAGTTGAATCTAGTATCTTTACGCAATTCGCTTCAACTGAACTCAAATGATAATGGACGTGTAACTAAAACTTCATTTAACTTGGGATACATCTCGAAGACACCTTTCAGTGCCAATGGTCACAGGTCACTAATAGGTATATCAAATGAGGTGGGATCGTTTCAAAAAACCCTTAAAATCGTGATACGTGTCTCTATTTTAAATAGAAGTTGTCAAAAAAACATAACATTTTTGGTATCATATTAAAGACAATTTATCCAGCTACCGAATAAAAAAAGAATTAAAGCCACATGTTTAGCAACAGTGAAGTTATCAATCTAAACGTCGAGTGAGTCAAGGGTGGGAGCGGTGGATGAGGAGCCGGTGGATGAGGCGCCCATAGGTTTCTACACAAAATAGTGGAAAACTAGAACTTTTGAAATTGATGCCATTTTAAAATTATACATAGGAAAGTTTTCAAACTTCTCATGTGTTAATAACATGTGCCTGCTACTATGAATAATAATATTGAATTGTTATCTACACATTCTCTACTAGAATATGATGTTCAATTCAGGGAGTGTTTTAATGTAAAAAACACACAGTTTTATTCAATTTATTGATTAAACAATGGCCAAATCGCAGTCTCTCTATTTCATTTGTGTGACTCTTCGGTCCTTTTCTACCCTGGGTAGTAAAACATTTAACTAAAAAAGCCAGAAGTGTTTCTTCACAGAATTGTTCATAGATTTATGAAAATGTTGCTATTTAGACCTATTTTGGACCACCCTGTATTTAAAATAAAAGGAACTTTAACGATATTCGTGTAGTTCATTTTGATAACTATTTTCTTTTAAATTAAGTAGTCCATGCTAACTTAATTTCATAGAATATTATATACAAACCTTCATTTCATGCATTATTTCATCATAATTTTAGACACCCTGTACTTTTCCTTTGAACATTTTGGGCAAGTGATTCTTAGCAAATTTGGTAGCACCTTCTGCGGTTGGTCTGATTTTGGTGACTATCTTCAGCTAAACCCTAATTGTACAAACTATCAAAATATTTTGTGAGGAGCAAAAACGATCAACTTTTTTATGTTCCACCCTATACAAATTTTACACACCCTGTATAATTTGATTCTTTTTTGCAAAAATTAAAAATCTTGAATCATCAGCTTTTCAACGATATATAGTTTGTGGGTCATTAAGTATGTAAAACTTAAGTTTTGTCCCGTTTAATCAGATTTGGTGCATTCCTCAACATTATTAGAAGTGAAACATTTTTTTGGACCAGTTTGTGACTTCTGACCCAATGCCTTCTTAAACTGGGTCATCGATGTTATACACCTAACACAAAAGTTACTGACCAAGTGTTTTATGTTAGCTAATTCAAAATCAGTAATCAGTGTCAGAAATCTAAGATATACACTAAACGAGCTAATCTCCTCTCCAAAATATGATACCTCATTCATACAAATTGAGCTTTTAGTAACCACGCCTTTTTTCTTCTTTTTTTGTGTAGGATGTCATTGATTTGCATTGAACACTGTGTATTATCGAAACCGGTCAGGCATGTACGGATGAATGGTGAGTTGTGATTAATTTCGCACAAAATTGTTGATAAGCACACACTGTAAGTAGGTAATGATATCCCATAGAAAAAAAACATTTTACTGCAACTTTATTCACAGTTGTCTGGCCATCTTTATAACTTTAGCCACTCTAGTTTTATGAAAAAACGTTTCCAAAAATGTGATCGTTTGATGTACACTGAGCCAAAAAAGAAACTTATAAAAAAAAAGAAACTTATAAAATTTTAACAGATCACCAAATAAAATTCTGTGCATGAAAATGTACCAAATTTGGATACAATATTGCTGCAATGTATTGCTTCAAATGGCAGTCAATAACCAATTGTTTGCTTCAATGACACAAGAGAAATGCGCACTGACCCTATGGTGATCTGTTAAAATTGTATAAGTTTCTTTTTTGGCTCAGTGTATATCTCAGATTTGTGATACCGTTTACTGATTTTAAATTAGCTAACATTAAATCACCTTGTCAGGAACTTTATGTGTTAGGTGCATTAAATCCATGGCGTCGATGCAAAAAACCTAGAATTAGGGCCTACCCCATATTCAAAGACAACCTGCTGCTTCTCTAATTTGAAACCACCGCTAATGTGAAAAGAGTCATTAAAACCCCCAAAATAGAGCTTTGACGACACTACTAAGTAGTAAGACACGAATAGCGCTAATTAGGCAAACCTATCACCGTTTCTTACATTAAAGAGAGAACTTGATATGAGTGCGAGGCTGGAAATTGGTCATATATCAGCCCGATAAGACGTGATTCCAGTACAATGAATCGGGCCGAACACAAACCACAACCTGCTAATAGCTTGTAATTGATACTCTTGTTAGTTTGTTACAAACGCAGCGGTAAAACCTTTTACAGAGTTTTAACGTATTGACGTACGGAAGGAAATTCTGAAACATTAATTAGTCGCATTTCTCTTTTTGCAATCGATATGTCGCATGGTGCAAGTTTTAGAAACTTATGTTCAAAAATTCACAAACAGTTTATAGTTGGAGGAGTGTTGACCTCACTACGCTCTTCAGACTTATGGAGATAGTTTGTTAATTAATAGCTACGCCCAGTTTGTAAATTAATAGCTCCGCGCTGCGAGTAAATGACGATTCTTGACGAAGTTGTTTTAGAGTCAAGCTCTCTCATTTAATCAGTTTTTCATCGAAAGCACCTTGCACACAGTCTGTCTCAAAATTGTTCATAGCATTTGTAATACAAGGATGATCATGTGATGTACATGTAGTATAAGTAATTCAATTTATATACACAAAATTGAATCGCGCCTTCAGTGACATGTTTGACCTTTCGACCTTTTTTAGCAGCAGCAATTTATATTATTCGGAAACTTATTTAATCTATACATTGGTTTATACCAACTGTCACTTTTGACAAGTAACATTTATGTTACAGTGAATTGATGTAACGAGTCTATGCGTGCACAAATGCCACGTTTCTTCGAGCAGTAACATGACTAACATTGATCACATGATCAATGTTGAAAAATAATTTCTGACAACTAGAATGTGCACAATAATGGTTTTCACATGACAGATTTACAGATATGACAGCTTTATATTTCCACCGGTAAATGGTGATTTGCAATTGGAAAATATCTGTTCTCCGCCAATTTCCACCAATGGAAAAGTTTAGGAGAAACTAGGTTACGGTTATACTCCGTTAGAATACGGGTAGGAGAGTGTACCAGGTACAAGTAAAAGGGCAAGGTTTGTCAGTCAATAGTGTAGGCCCTATGGTGTGTTACTGTGTTAGTATGATACAGGTGATAAAGACGTACCTGTTAATAAACAATAGGTAAGTATAGGAGGTAATGGCTGGGAAATTTATTAAACAACCCGCCTAATTCTCATTTTCCGCAATCTAAACCTGATCATGATTTTTTCTATACATCTACTTGAGTAGGTGTGGTCTTCCTGCCTTTGAAAAACTGGACTCGTTGAAGAAAATTCCTAGGAGGGTCACTCACGTAACCAGTGTTTACAGTAACGCAGGGATAATACAGTTTGGTAAGAGGGTTTCACAAAGAAAAAGGCTGCAGTCCAGCATGTTTAGCGCCACTACAGTGCCAACAGGGCATTTCACAGATATAAACAGTGCAAAACATGTATTCAATTAATTAACAACTGCAGATCGTCTGACTTTCACCAAATAATACATGTTACAGATAGGCATAGGCCCTAACTTATAAAAGAAGTTTAGTCCCAACTAAAACGTACATAAAATCGTCGCTGTTCTGACATACCGGCACATCACTTTACTTAATTCTGTTGTGATGTGCCGGTATGTCAGAACAGCGACGATATGTGTTAGGCTATTTAAACAAGAAAGGGTCTTTAAGAAAAACAAGAGAGGACTGATTGAAGTCACATCAATTGTACTACTTGTAGCAGGATTTTCTTAACGACCATCGATTAACATCATTACATGCATTTCATACAATGTAATGTTGATGGGAACCAGTAAACACTGGTGACAGAATCCAGTGGTCATGTGATAGTGAAGCATGATAGACTGCACAAGAATTCTTCTTTGTTTTTGTTTTTTAATCGTCTATGTACACAGGCCTACTCCAGGGAGAAGTAATTAATTGATCATTCAAATTACTAAAGAGAACTAAGTATACAATATCTCATATGAAGGTGGTGTATTCTTGATACGTTTCGACAGCCTGTAATGCCTATAGATTTGTATGTAATGCCTTAATCAAAACTTACCTGAACAATCTGGACCGCTCCAAGGCTCAACACAATCACAATTGCAAGTTTGAGGATTCTTGGTACCACCGTTTGCACAATCTGGACCACCACATTCTGTTCGAATAAGCAATGAATGTATCAACAGAGTTACAAATAGCTTTTGTTCAAGGGATAAAAGATTGCGCAATGTACCATGGTTTGAAGTTTATAAGTGATATAATTTATAGAAAATATTTATGCAAGTGATTACGCTTAATTCTTCATTTGCATATCTGATTAAAAAGTAGTGCCTATAATCGAAATTAACATGAGCTTTGTTGACAAGCATTTATCATGTGTCATAGACTAGCCTATACCTATATAATTCCCCAAGGTTAGCGAAGTAACCTTCAATATGTTCAACTGCCTAATCACTTTTATACTGGCGATTTAGCTAATTGCCGGTCACAATTTCTCCAATTCCAAGATTAGGCAGGCCAGTGGCCCTAAAGTACTCTTTTAATGTAAATCCTTGCTTGTTAACAATGAAATAACAATAGAATTACAGTCAGAAAACACTTTATGGCCTCGGGGTGTTTTGTCTGTTATACAAAAGTGTTTTAAAATGCAGGGAACATAATACTGACGGTATTGCCCAAACTTAAGTATCGCATGATGATACATCGAAACGTCATACTTCTTTGTGACCAACAGAAGCCGTCATATTTGCACTTTGTGACGGTTGTTTCAATCACTCTCAATGGTTATTTAGGGCTCAGTGAATAACCGTCGTCTATGACAAACTATTTTTGTTTAACGATATAATTAATTTGCAATAGCGACAGGGCAAAGAAAAGAGGTAGCTGATCTATACGTACCACATACACCACACAAGGCTGGGCACAGTTGTTCTACTGGGTTGACGTCATCGTACTTGAAACACCATTCTTTAGGCCAATATTTGACGCACCAATCGTGTGTGTTGTTACATGTATCTGCGGAGAGAGATCAATAACGATCAGCATACTATGGCATTCTTATTGGGCGTAATTTGGACAAAGAATTATAGTAAAGTACTTTTATTTTTTTATTACTTAATTATTTTAGTTTATTTACTGAAGTTCGTCAGCAGCATTGATATTAGGCCTACCATCGACTTTCAAACACAGGGATAGCTAACTGCGGTCGACATCACATGACCGACATCACCGCGAGTACATAAATCATGTTTGAAAAGGACGACGTTTAACATGTTTAACAATGGGTATGCTGTCCATTTCATAGAGCGCCCTCTATAGCGATATTTTCCTCGTGAATGCAGTACAGTTTGTTTTCGAAATTTCAAATTCAGAAATGCTATTTTCACATCGATTGTGCAATTATTTTTGAAATATACATAAAGAAATGCATACAATTACATCAGTGTTAAAATAATATATTACTGTTAATAAATCTGGTGGATGAAAGCACATCGTTGATACCGATTATGTTTATAAGTCCAGCACTTCTGAGAGTAAAAATAAATGTGGTACTGCTGTAAATAGCCCTACCAGGTCAAACGTGACCAAATTTAATATGTGAAGTAGAATGACCTTAACCGAATTCAGGTTAAGAGTACTTCCTTGTTTCAAAATATTTAAAAATAACGCTGGCCCTAATTTTAAATACTAAAGAAATAACAACAAATAGATCTATGGACACTTACGTTGACATTGTGACCCGGTCCAGCCGGGTGCGCAGTCACAGCTACACGCCTGAGAATCCCGGGTTCCTCCGTTCTGGCAACTCAGCGCGCATTCTGTAAGAATGGATGAACATTTAGTCATTATTATTATGATTGAAACGCAGGTAAAAAGGGCATAAATGAATCCCGGGAAATTAATGACAATATAGGAAGCAATTATTTATAAGAGTTTAAATTCATTCAGGGGTAACATTTGCAGAAATGCCTCAGCTTCACGCTGCATGCCAACAATGTGTCTGTTATATAATTCTATCGGCTTTATCATTTTACGATTACACTGAAGGTGCATGTGCGTTATTCGAATACGATCCGCTACCCACAGTATCGACCCCACACGCTGTCAGTCTGCGTGTACACCTGTTGCTCACTCAACAATCAAATATCGATTATGGAAACTGACATTACTGACGTCATGGCCTCGTGGAGGGGAAATATACCTAACATAAACCAACGAGTTTAAAAGCATTACATTCGTTTCGTGTTGATCAATTTTACTTATTAATTTGGCCCTCTGCCAGCTTTTCATCAAAGGGACTTCGATTACGCATTTATTTAAGAAAATCTTTCAATATCATTAATATGGTTTAAATCATTTCACCATAAACACCTCGTTATCGACACAAGCAAAGTAACCACAACATAATTTTCAAATTTCGTATTTCCTAATTTTGGTCAATATTGTGTTTCACATTTGTTGCCATAACTAAATATCAATAAGCGACATTCGAATAAAGGTGTTCAATAAAGCTTTTAAAGGAAAGGGAACTATCTGAGACAGTAATGGAAGTAACATGTCTGTTACCTCCATGGTAACCCCTGAGAACTACCTGCCGATTGGTCAGAAAGATGGATACATCATTTATTGCACCAATCAGATACATTGTTAGAATAATTGTATCCCAGATTGGAGTGGAGTTAAATATTTTAGAAGCTGTATTTTAATTGGTTATTACAATGAGTGTCTTGTAATTCACCAATATTATATTAACATTATAATTGTATTTAGATTTATATTATAGATATGATTTACACGAAAGAGAAAAAATATTGAAAATGTTCTTACCACAATCTGATTCTGAAATATCGCAATCACCTGTAAAAGGACAAATACAAATGTGCGTTATACAATGAACGAATATTTTACAAGTATACTAGTAATCCATCTTCTACACAGGCATGTTCTTATACACGGTATCATGGTTACTTTTCTGGCAGTACCTGTATGGGTACTGCATGCCCGGTACCCGCTCGCATGGGTACTGTTAATAAACAGATAAAGTACCAGTGAGTAAAGTACATCATTACCATGATTACATGAACAACCAAAGTAGCTGCACAGTGCCAGTAACTCTGCTACAGTGCGGCTTCTTTGGTGTACCGCACATGTACCCATACAGGTACTTAACATACAATACCTGGACAGATGCTGGCAGACGAGTAACCATGATGTTCAGTGATGTTGGGCATAAGAAAATAGCTGTGTAAGTTTGTAATACATGGCAAATTCATTACATTTACCTACTAAAATGGATGTCACGATATATTGATTTCCAGATTTATTAGAATTGACATTATATCGGTTGCTTCTTTAAGACTGCATGGTGACATGAAGGCATTATTGGCTAAATGTAGTGTTCGATTTTCATTTTTGAAACACTTCAGATGTCAAAACTATAGAATATGTTTCACCGACACGCGCACTCTGAACATTATGTATAAAGAGTTGTATGTAACATTATTTTCAAAACCATGGCAATGATGATTTATACATAAGCTCCTCTTTTTGTTAGCTCTCCGCGGGAATTCTCTCCGAGGTCACCAGCCTCGATTTGGGATGGAATTCCCGAGGAATCCTTTCGTTTCCAAAGGTAAGGCTTCACTGCCAAACTAGTACGCATGACTTGTACGTAAGGTGTAGTTCGGTTTTCATTGGTGCTTGTCCGTATGGGTATTCAACATTTTACTTCGGCGGCTATCGTATAAGTCTTTCGTACAAGTCACTTATACGTGTGACCCACACGTACTAGTGTTACAGTACGGTCTAAGCTTAATCGTTTTTTCGTTAGCTCTCCGCGGGAATTCTCTCCGAGGTCACCAGCCTCGATTTGGGAGGGAATTCCCGAGGAATCCTTTCGTTTCCAAAGGTAAGGCTTCCCTGCCAAACTAGTACGCATGACTTGTACGTAAGGTGTAGTGCAGTTTTCATTGGTGATTGTCCGTATGGGAATTCAACATTTTACTTCGGCGGCTATCGTATAAGTCTTTCGTACAAGTCACTTATACGTGTGACCCATACGTACTAGTGTTACAGTACGGTCTAAGATTAATCGTTATAGCGCGGGAATAGCGCATGGTGAGGAAAAGAAACCGCTGACGACGATTTTGTACCAGCTAAACCTTAGCTCATAACTAGTACATCACTTACATCATACGATAGAAAATGCGTTCAATCAAATGAAGGATGGTTGATTGAGCGCGCCGTCCACATTGTTGTAGAGTCGCACACAATACCGCTTGCATGTAAACATACGTAGAACAATTACAGACTGCGCCAATGTCCAACTTGTTTGTATTCAAATAGTCACCGCGCGCTGTTCAATTTTCGTTAGAATCCTCACCATGACCGCTTCCCTTTAAAGGAAATGCTAAATGTTGTATGTATAATATACATTGTATATCCTTAAATTCCATCATATGAAGTGGTTGGTTATGCACATTCATTAGGTCGCTAAGACTAAGAGGGCCCTAGACCCCAAGATCCGACTCCTTGACTATAGTTTCACCGGATATCTGGGTTATATAATGTAATGGAGTCTGAACTATATAATATCCTATCCTACATATGGAAATATGGCGGCTTCATTTATGCGGTTAATTTTTTATTATGGATTGCTTTTTTCTCTGTCTGAACATAAACGTCTATTGGATTCCCTTTCAAAACACCGATCACACAATGCGAGCGACATGATGAAAGCCGGTAAAGATAGGCTACGTGTCCTCCAAGAATTGTTTAATGTTTTACTACTTAAAAGCAGTAACACAATGATTGGGTAATTCGACTATTCCATTGCATGTACACAAACCTTATCAATATGCAGAGATGGAAATGCTCACACACCCTTCGACCTCAGGTTACCTAACCTAAGGTCGAATTCAGGTCGGACTTAGCATTTTTTCACTAAGTGCGCAGGCCTGCATTGCGTGCACACGTTCATTCATTATACGACCTGGGGTTGTCTGATTGGATTTATTTTCAACCTAAGGTTGTTTTATTAAAAATGTTCTCAACCTCAGGTTTACTTATTACAGTATTCTAATTTAGTATCATTATTTTCCCGTATTCTTGGCCTTTTTAGACAGACCTTTACTCTGTTTATATTAAATACACATGTTTGATTGTAGCGTGTCTGATTTTTATATTATTACCTTGGGTTACTACTGTGATTTTTTAGGGAGTGTGAATTTCAAATGGAGTTACCTGCCCAGTGTTATACAAAATGCAAGTATTGCATTAATCTTGACATTACTAATTCTGCTTGAGCATATAGCTACAAGCAGAGATGGAAATGCTCGTACACTTTTCGACCTCAGGTTGTATTCACTTTTGGACTAACACATTTTGGTAGTCAAGGATATTGGAAAAATGTCCAATGATCAACTGTAAATAAATTAGAATACTGCAATAAATAAATCTGAGGCTGAGAATATATTCAATACCATTATAGGCCTGTGAGGAAGATTAATGTAATGTCTTCCATAGGGGGTGTATGGATTTCATATGGAATAGCCCATTACGTAGTCAATATTCTTATAAGGACAAATTAATTATCTGCTACACCTGACTATTCCCGATATGTACCCTAGAGAATGCATTATACTGCTTGTATTGTTAGAGAACAATATAATCACCTGTCATGCACCACCTGGCTAGTGAGAAAACATACAGCCTGCATTCTTACAAAACAACAATACACTCTTTAATATCCTTATCAATACTAATTAGGCAACGAAAAACTCTACGGGCAAACGGACCTCTCAGCATGCTCAGGTAGGGTTTGTCGGTGTTTTTTGTTTTTGTTTTTGTTTATTTTTGGTTGGTGGGGTTTTTTTTGGGGGGAGTGGGGGTGGGGGTTCTCGAAATGTTGGTGAGATTTTTGGGAATTTTTAAAAGTTTTCAAATTAAAAATATTATTGATAAAATAATTCAAAATATTCAAAAATAATCAAAAATGTTCAACAGTTTTCTAACATATTAAAAATAATTCAAACAATTTGTAAACAAATATAATTCTCAAATAAAACCAAAATGGGTCGGTCGGTCGGGCCCGTAGAACAGGGTTTATTTCGTTACCTTAGAGATTATTAAGTTACGTTATGATGAAAATGTGTCAAACTTACTACATAAACCTGCTTTACATTTGCCTAGACCGTTAGAACACTCGGTGCACTGACGACCGATCTGATATGGCTTTTGTGCATGTATATTACCACTGTGGACAAAAAAGAAATAATTTTCAGTTACTTTTAAACTGTTCAAAGCAAATGTGAGAGTCTCTTCCAAGTTACATTTTTCAAAACACGTTGCTCTCGTATTCCTCGCGACGCCAATTTGAAATCAAATTTAGACTGTATGAATTGTTAGTACCTACACTACAATTGCAACTATTTATGTTGCAGAAATACAGTATAAACTTGAACTTAATAAAGGAAATGTGTCCAAACTTTCTAAATTCACTGTTAAAATATGTTTATGTACAGTTTTAAAAAGGTGCGTTAACTTATGGAACAACCTGTACATTGTGTTCTTTTATCTTGATGCAGCAGTGTGTTGAATCTTTGCCATCATCATGACTTTACAAAAACAACACCATAAGGAAGTCAGACAAGCTTTCGCGCTTAATCACTTGGTAATACGTCCGATAGAGTATTTATTCTATTAAAAGGGATTTTCTCCCGAATTACTTCGGGCAAAACGAGTGTTAATGGACATTTGGGACAAATATATGCAGCAATATTTGCTTTTGCTGTACTCTCGACCTAAACGCGGTTTTAGCTTAAAACCGTGATTAACTAAACTCGTGTCTAAATTAAACGCTAGTTTATCTTTGAGACGACGTGTTTAATAAAACCCGCGAATCTCGTCCCCAGAGTGGTCGTGCGTTCACTGTATACAGGTATTCAATTTATTGTGGCCCAAGTGGGTTACAATAGATATCGACCACACGATCTGCGCGTCACCGGGCACGATTGAGTAATTATTCAAAGCGTACAGTTGGTGTATGAGTTTAGTTAAACGCGCGTTAATCTACCCCCATACCCATGTTTAAAGTTAGACACTTTTCAGTGAGTTAGACGCGTGTTCAAGTTAAACAAATGTTCGAGAATTGCGTTTAGTTAAACGACGTGTTAAAAGTCAAAGTTAAACGCGTGTTTAGCTTAAAACCGTGTTTATTTACGTACGAGAATACGGGCCAATGTGTTTAATCGAATTTATTAATCTTTTTACGAATTTTTCGAAATAATACTTAACCTAAGCTTTTTACTCACCCTGGACCATAGTTGCAGACTAGAAACAATGAACTGGGATAGTCCATTCCGTTTGTAGGGTCGTGTAGTTGACGACAGTAGTTAAGGGCACAGCCTACATATTTGGTGTTAGACCAAACTATCTATGAAATAAAAGTTAAAAAAAGAACATAATAAAATATTCTTTGCCAGTTTGATAACATATTTTTGATGGTGAACAATTAATTGGGGCTTATCCAGTTCTCACATTTGAATAAGCTGAGAAATATATGGAGAAAACTGTGAAAAGGCGATGACCAAAGCGTTCAATATTAGGTTAAAATAAATCAATGGTGGACATATGATATAAGTCTACATAGCAATATATGCTAAATACTCGGTAAATCAGTGATTGGGTCGTTAATGCTTTGTATAGGTATTGATGTCATCTAACGGTGTCATCTAGGCTATACCTAATCTGGATTCTCTTCCTCTTTTTCCCATAAATCATTGTGGTCATATTACCTGAGATTTCGGACACAGAAATCATATATCATGTATGTAGGATTTTGAATAATAATTATGACAGTGCATATTTAAAATGTCATCTGATTTCGCCTTTGTCTAACTAAACAATCCTAGATTAAATTATTACAAACATTTGACACCACTGATTATCAGCAGAAAACAACCGGCTGTTAATTATTGTTAACATTAAAACACTACTTCTTTGTAAAACTGACTTTGAATGTATATCAGGACAATTCCCAATCACTGTCATTTTATCGTTAATTTTCATACACCGGCTATTATCTCTTGCCTGGTATTATGGTTCGGCTGCCTGAACATGTACAGGTATTGTATGGTATGTGCCTGTATGGGAATTGTATTGTACCTGTGCTGTACAACCAAAATAGCCGCATAGTAGCAGAGTTAACTGTGCAGCTACTTCGGTGGTACTTTAACAGTACCCATACAGTTATTTGCACGGCGACTGGGCATGAAGTAGGCCTACTGGCTGTTTAACAGTACCAATACAGTTACTTGCATGGCGACCGGGCATGAAGTAGGTCTACTGGCTGTGAACGCATCATTTTAACTTCACCTCTCCGGCTAGCAAAAATGTTCACACGGTAGAGTATTGCGTTACGTAATTAGCATTTAGTTTCTCACCAGATAATCGATAATAACACAACATTTCTTTCGTAATAGTAATATAGTGAACCTACGACTTCTTGTAGTTTAACTTAGTTTTACTATAGTGTCACTTATGTGCGCTAGACGACAATAATGGTTTTATGTTGGCTTCTACCTTCATTTTGTGTCGGGATAAGATGCATTTATAAAATAATATTGTATGACAATGTGTTTGTCCTTAGATTTGACCTCAGTGAACGACTCGAACACAGTATGACACTTTATTCATTGTGAACCATTTTTGTAGTTCAATTGATGGAAGCCGTTGCATGCTGAGGCAATACAAACTGATTCACCACTAGCTCCACTAAATCTGACCCTAACATTAGCATGATTTGGCTATTCTAGTTAAAATTCATACACCCTAGGCACTGTGGAAGACATTGCCTTATTCACACAGGTAGTGTAGATTTCAAATGGAGTCATCCATGCAGGTAACCCCATTTGAATTTCACACTCCTTGTGTGGAAGATTAAGGTAATGTCTTCCATAGGGGGTGTATGGATTTCAAATGGAATAGCTCGTAAGATATGGTAAGGACGACCACAACCAAAAAGGAGATATAATACAATAATCCAATGATAACAATGTTCAACATATTTAGCAGCCTTTATACGGAAAAACGACTTGGGACATTTTGTTTTTATTGGGTCATGATACACGCTGTGGTATTTACTGAAGAACTGTGATTTTGCCTACATCCGTTTTCGTCTTGGCATCTAGGCCATACTTTTCGTTTAGTCTATTCAATAAAGGTTACCTATTTCTTGTATGGGTCTTGCACTTTCAGACATTTTGTACTCATTGTATGTGGTTTAATATGCAAAGGGATTGAAGATGAAGTACCTTGTACAAGTGCGCGTATATTCATCACAACATTTCGCCCTCGATGTACACAAGTTGCATTGGTCTTCTCGAATAGGGCGTTGAATTGAATTGAATTGAATTGAATTGAATTGAATTGAATTTATTTGGTACTCAAACATACATTGCACATATATACATTATAATACAGCATAAGATACACAAAGAAAATGACATACAAAATATTGCACTTTTGAAACATCAATAAGGACATACAAATAACATTATGGGACAAGAGTACCAAGGATAGCCCAAGAAAGCCATAGAAATATTTGCAGATTTAATTTTGGTATCTTTTGAAAGTTTATAATCATTAAGGCCTATACATGTGTAGTCCACGGGCATAGTCACCCTTTCCCGCTACAGACACTCGCGAGGTGCCAATTTAAAATCTTCACTAAGATGTCACTTTTATGTACATCTTATTTGATTTCTCTTTAACCGTATTAAGAAAACAACAAATACACGTATCAGGCTGGTAGGCACATAGCACTGTTTGCAGATAACTTCGGGAATCGATAGGTCACAATGTATTACACTTTTGAGGAGGTCTTTTTGGTTAAGCTTTCAATTTAAACCTTAATGGGCAGCCACTGCTTTTCATTTAGTGATATCGGAGAAGCACTGATAGACGATGCCAAACTGGTAATTGGCAACGTGATTTTTGAACCATTGGCGAGGAAATAATCCGGATGCCATGCCAGGATTATCCAGGTACCTTAGCGGTCATGGCACGGTGAAAATAATTAACTGTAAAGAACGGTGAAGTTCAATGATTCCAAAACATGTCAAAACGCCGTGAGAAATTCAAAATGAAACAATTGCATTAGTAAGCAGTTTGTTGTAGTCTTTGTGCATCGAATAGTTTATTCTTCAATCATACTCAGTGGCGTAGCCAGGTTATTGATATTGGGGGGGGGGGGGGGGCGAGAACTGAAAATGAACCGAGCAGATTGTTTTAGAATGAAGACATGCGCGCGAATTTTTGTGACTTTACACCTATTTTTGGCACGATTGAGATACGTTTTGGCTCTAAACAAGGTTGTACCAACGAATATTGCATTTAGGTGACTGTTATGCGCGCGTAGCGCGCGAAAATTTTTCATATGTGTACTTTTGACCATCATAATTCCATGATTCCTCTGGTCAAATGAACCGACAGTGCCAATCTCAACCGACACGACGTCAATATTGGGGGGGGGGGGGCGATCGCCCCCCTCGCCCCCCCTCTGGCTACGCCACTGTTCATACTTATACATCTGTACATATAGATACTTCATATTTTATTAACGATGCAAATCACGAGATGTATTCTCAATTTGTATGTAAAATAATACTTAAATCTGTTAATCCAACAACACCTCTCGCGTGATTACGCAACTAGTTAATTGATATCAAGTGTTGATTGGCTGACAAATAGATAAAATAAGATGTTAATCTTGCGATATCTCGCGAGATTATGTAAATTGGTTTTCGATTGGCTGAAGAACATGTTCACGCGTGTTTATGTAAATAAGACGTTAATCAAACGAGATCTCGCGAGATTTTGGTTTTCAATACATTGGCTAAACAAACCTAACACTTACATTAAGGCGTGCTCTGTTTAATATTGAATTCGCTTCGGTAAATTCTGCCATTAATTCACGACATACTAACCTGTGTATAATGTCCACATATGGCATTTCGGCTGCAACCATTGGTGTTAATATCATAGAATGTCTTCTCTCTGTACCAGAGTGTGACGAGGTACATAGGACTGATGCTGATGCCACTACCATACGCCAAGTTTTGTCCCACGTGGTTGAAAGGCGTGGTATTAGGTGGGTTGCCGTGCTCCCATGTGCACTGTTTGGCGTACTTCTTGGCCATTTTGGCTAATCCGATGTCCCAATTCTGTACGTGTCAAGATTATAATAGATTTGTTAGTTTTTATGATTTCCAAACCTGTGAAACTTTTAGTAATAAACCACTATATTTGTGGAGAAAAGATACATTTGGTCTACTGGTTCTTTGATGGTTTCTCGTCATAATTTGTTTTCAGAAAAAATAACATATATTTTATGTGTTGTGAGATTTTAAAATTAAGATCTCAGGAAGGTAATTATTTCCTTATACAGATTTGACCTCGAGTATGAGACATATAACGTAATAAATGATGAGGGTAAGGTTTTGATAGTTTAATAGCCCATAGTACACAAGTTTATGAAGGGTTCATTTCATTCAAGCTATTCTACTGGGCGGGGCTATACCTCCCAATTGCCTGCTACTTAAAAGTGTCAATCACCTACCTAGCCTTCTCCTAACATCGCTATTTACATAACAATTAGTCCTAGTGAAAAACTTGAGTTGCCAGCCCATGAACGTGACACCCATTGCATTACACAATGTTACATAACAGGATGCGGTACATCGCACAAACTGTTTGACAAGATCAATACTTTGCTGCATATCTAATGAGGCAGTGTGCATAGTACATACACTGTGTGATCTGTGTCAGCTATAATATTAAAAGTTAGGGTTGATGCTTTACTCTTTGGTTGAAAAAGATCTCTTTGGTTGAAAAAGATTGGGATGGTGGATTGTTCGTGTTTTATTATTTTTGCAAACAATAAACTTTTGCATTTGAATTTGGAAAAAGTTACGAGGATAAAATGATGGAACAAATAACTACACATAACAACAAAGTTACAAATATTAACAATAATTTATTTCCCAATGCTATTCCATGTTCTTTAATTTGAATAACATCGCAGTGAACATTTTAAAATATATATGTACAATCGTTTCAATAACATAAAAAGAAACATGATAATTAATAGTGCTTTCTGATGTAAACTATCTTCCATAATATATCTCATATTTTAAAATGTTAAGGAGATCTCAATGTTAAATTATTCTCATACCTTTACAAACATTTCACAGTACAAAATAATAAAATAGAAGACATTATTATTATACAAATTATGTTTCACATCACAATTTTTGAAAAAAGGAGGTCATCATTGTTACTTATTTTTCAACAAGAAATTCCATGTCAAATTAATTGGCAATGTTTTGGTTATTAATATCATTGATTCATATTTTCATAACAAAATATGAAAATATTGCCAATATAATATCAGTGTAAATACTATGTACAAAAAATAACTAATATAATGATTCAAGCCCCCCCCCCCCTTTTAATTTAGGCCTTCACACTATTTTACTTTTACTTTTTAATATTTTTTGGCATTCTTACTACCCCCCCCCCCCCCCCCCCCCCCCCAACCACCAGAAGAAAAAAATATCCATTTCAAATTTCAGAAAACAATGTCAGATGTCACATTACAGATTTGATACAACTGTCATGGTTTTATTTAAGTTGTAACAATTTATTAACAGTTAAAGCGTGTACTGGAAATGTTCACAAATGGAATTGCTTGCACTTTGCATTTGCATTTTGAACAATCTTGCTGGTTTTTATTTTTGGAATTTTGATCTTCATACAAAATAAATACATTCCCGTTTTTATTCTTTTAAATTGCTTGCTGACTTTTATAGTGCAACATTTCACTTAAACTGTAGTAAATATTAGAAAAATATCATCAAAATGCAAATCAATCTTGGAAACATCACCTGCAATGTAGATCATCTATATAATAATTGATTGACTCACAGGCTTCATACCTATTATTATACCTCTGTTTTTGTAAGTATTTTGAGCAACATTTTAAAGAAAAAGTGTCTCAAGAAATTTCTGTGATAGAATTGTGTCATTATGAAAGATATGGGGAACAAAAATTACACATTAATTTTTCACAAAAAAAACTTAAGTCAAAATCTGAAAACGGATTGCCGAATTCAGCAGTCATGATACATAGAAAAGGGAGGTGGGGCAAAATACTCCAATTTAAAAGAGTTGCCTGACCATGAAGACACAAACTGACCTTTTTCAAACAACTTCAAAAAAAATGGTGCAATATTGCTTGATGTTGGTTTTCGGGGAAGGTGGGGGGGGGGGGGGGGGGGGGGGGTCAAGGTAGGGTCAAAAACACTTTTAAAAGATTTTTGGGAAGGCTGTATAAGTCATACAAGTATAATCAGTGCATAACTCTGCATACATAGGTAGTACTACATGTACTGCTTGGCTACAATCCACCCAAAATTGGATACCAAAATTAGTTGTACTTTTTGCGTTAGGACCCCCGAACATGGTCCAAACCAGACGTTGGCACATTTTCAGGCTTAAAACTGGAACATGCTACACTTTTAATGATTAAAGTTTTGAAATTGTGAGATATGCTTTTACGACGGGTATTCATAATATAAATTAAAAGTTTAACAGGTTCGCCGTCGGACGAAAAAATAAAAAAAAAAAAATAAAAGTTGCACGTTTCATGTTGAATTCATCACCAATTTTGAATTCGAATAATGTACGAAAGAGGTTATAATTACATGGTTTCACCGACGCGTGATATAAAATACAACATTTGTAGCACAATGGCATATATACAAAATAATTTCACAGCTCTCAGTCTCACTGAGTTTTACGAATTGACGTATAAACCATTAAAAAGCAAATAATTATATACAACAACAATATATTTACAATGAATTTTAAATCACAAATGACCAGTAAGCATTAACATAATTTTATACATAATACTACGTAAAATACAGATTGTACCAGATTAAAGGTCTTGCTTGGCATTGATTTTATTTATGAACACATTCATGAAATTGAGTACTGTAAAACAACTTAATTTCGCTATGAGATCTAATTCGCCAAATTAAATTGCCGCCAATTATATCATTTATAATGGAATATAAGAAGATGATACAAATTAGTGAAATTAATTTGCTGCAAAAGGATGACTTATTTCTAATTAAGTTGCCAAGAAATTAAACTGTTTTACAGTATTCAGGAATGCTAAATTCAACCTTTTTCAACAAGATATTGATTTGAGAAATAAATAATCATGCATTTAATTTGGTACGCAATGTACATGTATAAATGTGTAGCCTGAAACATAGCATAGAAAAATGGATGTTTCACATTGTACTGGTCCTTTCATAAGAGTGATCTGAATTAAACAATAATTTAATCCAGGCTATTTTAGGCATGTCTATCCTTTGTAGACTTATTGGCTCTCTAATGTAGTGATGTCATTATTGGGACTACACACACAAAAGACAAGATCGAGTGCATGTACATGTACATAGGATGATAGGAGTCAGTTTTGCATGAATGGATAAAACACATTTTTGACAAATTAAAGGTAGATGACCCGATCACATTTTCATAACACAGATTTTTCTCAAACATATATGGAGATTTTCATATCATATGAAAGATCACATTTTTCTGATTAACATACTGAAATTTGACGGTCCAAATCAGTTTGATTACGAAGAAATCGGTGAAATAACATCGAATTACCGCGAAAGGTGGTTAACCACCAATATAGTTTGTGTACAACTCAATGGGCACATTTCACGGCATCGTGTCGTGTGCGTCTAAAATAAGAACCATTAGAGTTATGCAACTCACATTTTGGAATACAACTCTTTTAAGGATGACCTTTCATGTAGAATAGAAAACTTTAAGTTGAAAATCGGAACATCTACCTTTAATCTGGAACTGACTAAATACAAGCTGTCTGTATAAGCATACCTGTACCTACGTAACTACAAAGACTTGATACACGTGATGGCCTACATATTGGACTACTCTCAGAACGTGGCATTGAGCTCACATAGTGACAAATTATGTATCGACAGATATAGAATGACCACATTTCTGGCATTCTCTTTTACTCTGTCCCACTTTTTTATATCGACCGTTGCATTTTTTATCATAGCAAGTTTTTTTGTTTTTTGCGGAAACTTCCACAGCTGCACTATCCGTGCTCCCTCTTTGTTGGTGGTTACCAATCACCAATCGATACCGTTCTTGGTCATCTCTGACTGTACAATAAATGCGTTCAATAGAGTTAATGTCTCTATGCATACTCTCAATGCCATGTTCTGACAGGAGTCCGATGGTTTTAAATTTCATCACAAATTCTGGGACGTGACATATGAGAATGTGCAATTTGGGTGGTATGGTCTCAGTTGGAAAATGTGTGGGGAACCACACCCCTAAATCCCAACACCAACGACATAAGGTGTTCACTTCCTCCTCTGATAAAAACTCTGATCTGAAAAACCTAAAAATTCGCTTTAATCTCCCAAACAAACCCTTGAATCTATTTTTGATAGGGCGCGACTTGTCAGTGTCGGGTATGACATTAATTAAATCCTCACTACCCTCCAAAATAAGCTTACAATGGTTGCCTACGAAACATTGGCTATGGTAGGCCTGCCGCTTTACTTTCAGCGTTTTCTCCAAGTATGTGTTTAGGTCCTTCTCAATTTGGCCTCTACTCTTTTCTACCTTGGCATAAACCTCTTTCAACTCTTTCTGTTCTCTCTCAAACTCCTCACCTTTCTCATCTACTACAGCCTGGTGGGTAGCCACCCTCTTCACCTGCTCATCTATCACATCTCCAGCACCTGAAACATCTCCTTTACAAATAGGACAGACAAAATTATCGTTCTCATCACTTTCTGCTTCTTCCCTTGTCAGCCCTACACAAAATGTATGAAACCATCCTTTGGTTTGACCCTCTCCACATTCGGTACACCGAATCCATGGGATATCATCTTTGTTGATATTTGATGGATTAGTGTTATGCAACTTACAGAGTGGCATGTCACATGGTTCGGTGGTGGCTCCTCTACCTTTACGCGCTCGTCCTTTCTTCAAACCCTCCAGCATGCCAATCTCATCTTTGAGGGTTTCTTTGGCTTCTGCAAGGTCTACCTCTGCCTTTTTTGTTGCCTCTGAATGCGTCAGCCATGTTTCGTATAACGGACCATCCCGGTCTTGTAAATCACCTTCATCGAGTTTGCGGCACTCTTCTTCAATGCGCTTGTAGTACCGGACTGTGAGGCCAAGGAGTATGTGCAAGGCTGGGGGGACTATATGATCTACATCAAAGGGTAGG